>JAAWXA010000010.1:15173784-15243030 GCA_038090715.1 Florisuga fusca
GGGGAAGGGAAATAGCTGGTACTGGTCCAGAGAGATTATTATGGTCCTAAGAACTGGTTGTGGGTTTGCATCATCTACTGTTGCCTGGCCATAGGGGAGAAAATTATCCAAAAAGCTGTTGCCTTACAGTGGAAAAAATGCTGGTTGTGGGGAAGAGCTGCTGGCAGGGATGGGGCTTGGGATGCTCCAAGGGATGGGTGAAGGTGCCAGTGGGACTCTGGGTGCTCTGTCAGGGACTGGGGTCACCTCTGTAAGGGGTGGAGGGTGTGGGGTGGCTGCAATCTATCTACCCTGGGAAAAGAAGTTTCTGTGATGTAACTTGCTGTTTAACAGGATAACAAGGTCAATAATGCCTCTGCCTAGGAGAGCTTCAGCCAACACTTCTATCAAAACCAATATTAATTTTAACTAATTAGGAGCTGCAGCTAATGAGTGTCACAGATAATTTACCTCATCCATAATAAGGGAGAGGAAGGAGTCAGGCTCGGGGGATCAGAGCCTGCAAATATGCCTCCTCTCTGCCTTCCCTTTCTCTCTTGTCCAAGTGCTCTATTGTCACCTGGGTGGCTTTGCCATCTGCAGGGACACAGGCATGTGTGTGGTGCCTCCCTTGCCTTTCTTGCAGGGGGAGATGCTTCGGGGAGGTAGGGAAGCAGGTGTAGGGGGAGATGTGCTGTGCAGCAGCTGTTGTCTGGTTCAATCTGGAAGGAAAGATCAGGTGAGCAACTGATGAGGTGAGACAGAGAGGACTGGATACCGCGGCATGGCCCAGCTGGTGGAGGGGAGGCAGGCAGGGGAGCCCCTGGCTTCCTGGGACACTGCCAGGGGGGCTCCACAGCTTGGGTCAACACCCAGGGTAACAAAAATAAATTATTTACAGGGAAAAGTTTGGGACACTTCAGGGCTGTTGATCCTGAAAGGGGAAGTTGTAGTAAAGTGCATCTGCTCTTGAAACTCTTGATTTCCAAAGCCTTTACTGTATGTTTTATCCCTGTTCTCTTCCATACCTTTTATCCCCATGGCTGCTGTATGCCAGGGCGGACAAGCCAGCCTGGAAAACACAAAATGTTGAAGCAGCTTAGCTGTCACCTTTCCTTACAGCCTTTGGGCTCCCTCGCCTGTGTCCCTTTCTGTTGGACTATTGCTGCAGGTCCTTGAGTTTGCGACAAGCTGGGCAAGCATTGCAAAGGACAAGCATGTTTGCAGGGACTGAAGTTTCCAGTTAAAATCATAGAATTGGCTGGGTTGGAAGGGACCTCAGAGATCATCAAGTCCAACCAGTTTGGGTATCCTGCAGTTGGTTTCCCACACAGGTTGTGGGAAGTGGTATTCCATGGGTATTGCCAACTGTGCAAATAGGAAGTGAATTTCTGCTTTGGAATTATCCCTCTTAGTATCATGTAAACTTGTTCTGAGGGTTAAGGTAAGGGAAGAAAAGTACATTATCCATTGTAGCCTTCCAAAATAGTTTAGGTTTTATAATCTGTGTTTTCTAAGGAAACTAGAGACTAGGGATTATCTGAAGAGATTACTGTTTTAGCTAAGAATACACTAGAGAAGTGTGTGGTCTGCTCTCAGACAGTTTGTTACTAGGGGTGGCTGAAATAGACTAAATAAGTGAGTCATTGATCTTATCCACATTGTCCTGAGGGAGCCTTTCTTGTCAGAACTGATCCATTCTGCTGGCCAAGGGGTGAGCAACTTGTGCACCATCAGCCCACATTGGTGTGTGCTTGAAGAAGGACAGAACAGCTGCTGCCTTGCCCAAGACAGCTTTCCTGACTGCTGTCCTCCTGTTTGGCATGTTTGAAGCCCTAAGAAAAGGTTTGGGAAATGTCCTGGGGAAACTCACCTAGGGAAGTGATGTGCAGAGAAGAGCTGCTTTTGGAAACTGTCGCTCCTTTTCAGAGCATCCCATGAGGTTCAGGTGGGAGCTGCTTATGGTTCTGGCTCTTGTCCATCTGCATGGTGGCCTTTGTCTCTGCTAGCCCACCCAGTTGGTTTTGCTGCAAGCCCATGTCTGACTCCACAACTAACCCTGGCTTGGTCTGGTTTGCTTGATTTGTTTCAGCTGTTGGTTTGTGAAATTTCCACCCATCCTGTGGTAGCTCCCTTTAGGTGTTTTGCATCTACCTGCCCTAAAGGTTGCTGCACCTGCAAATGGCCAAGCTTAGGGGTTGTTCCTCACCAGCTCCTTCCAGGGCTGTCATCAGCCTTGGTGGGGGGAAGAACACAGCAGCAGGAAGGCTGTGAATGGGTTTTATATCTATGTCCTCAGCGTGCTCAGAAATGATAGGATCAGTGCTCCCCTCTTTGTCCCTGGTGCTCTGCTCTCCAATAAGAAAAAGGGCAATTTGTGGGCAAGCAAGTTCCAAATGCCTTAAAACATCAGCCTGTAGGCTTTCCCACAGTTCTCTTTACCTTCTTCGTGGAGATTTTGACACTACAGGCAGTGCCTGTGTTGCAGGAAGTTAGAAAGGAGGAAGAATAAGGAAGGGAGAGAGCAGAAGGTAGCTCATTCCTCAGTGATGCAGTTCTGGTGATTGACCCTGAGCTTTGTGGTCACCTACTTGTGCAAAATAAGTTGTATATATAGGTCCTCTGTGCTTTTACAGGGATCTACCCAGAGGCACATGCTGTTCAGTATTTCCTTTGGTCAGAGCAAACCCGGTGGCTTCCCAGATCCAAGCTCTACTTGGGAAGTTGGCAGAACACAAACTTTTGAAGGGCAGAGAAAACTCCCTATTTACATTTTCTTAGCTGAATTTGCTGACCCTCAGCAGACTCATCTCTCATCTGTGGAGCAGCTGTTAGTAGCATATTCTTCTGTTGTTTCAACCCCAGGACTTTTTTGGGTTTTCCCCCTTCTTTGAAACCTCCCACCATCACACCAGCCCAGCGGTGCAAGTGTTGGTCACAAAAGTGACAAACTGAATATAGTAAACATGCATAATTTCTCCCCTCATTGACCCTGTCTTGAGCAAAAAGACCCCGTTCATTGGTATGTTGGAGGAACATACCCAGAGGAATGTCTGGGAAATCTTTAAGGGGAAATCCCATTGTAGAAAGATTACTTGGTGTGACTCCACTGCTTTTGCATGACAAACACATGGGGTTTGCTGTTAATGTGTGAGATGAAGGTGTATCTTCAAGGTCTACCCCTATTTCTGTGGTGCCTGTTGGCTCTCAGAGTTGCAGTACCAGTTGTGCTACAAAAATAATGGCGTGTTGTTGACAGTGAAATATAAGCAAACAACAGCATCCATGAACTCCTTGGTGGTATTTGTGCATAGGGAGATGGAAACTCATTCATCAAACATGGCAATGGATTCCTGTTCCTTGAAAAGGAAGGGCTGGAGGGAGTACATGTTTTTTGCAAACCTCTCATCTTTGCTGCCCGTGAGCAGGTGAGAGTTGTGTGGGGTCAGATGGTGGGCTCAGTGTTTCCCTGTAGGAATATGTTTACCCAGTCCTTTGAGGAGGTGGAGTCTGAGATGAGGTTCTCTTAAACTAGGATGTGCTTTTGCTCCCTGGTGGGGAGCTCAATAATGTGCTTTCCCACCAAGCACCTGGGATCTGTGGGAGCACTGGGAAATCTGAGGGCTGACCATATTTGCTGGTGACTATCCCCATCCTTTGTGTGCCCGTTGCTGAGGGCCAAGGTGGCTGAGAAAGTTTCTTTGCAATTATTGCCCTGGAAAAGCGACCTTCAGGCAGAGTAGTTCTTGGGGGAGGGGGGAAGCTTCCCCAGCCATGACAGATTTGACGATAAATCTCCAATATTAATGCCCAGATTCCCAAGGTCTGTCATCCTGCATGATGGCAAGGCATGTGAGTTGCTCTCAAAAACAACATGCCAACCCATCAGTCATCTGGGAGGCATCTTGGAAAGCTGCTGCTACAGGCAGGGAGACTGGGAAGCCTGTGAGCATGCTTGTCTTTTTCCATGAGGGAAAAAAAGAAAAAAAAAAAAATCAGTCTGGATTTAAAATACACTCAACATCTCTCTTATTGATACAGGTATTAAGTAAGTTATGAATGTCTTGCACTTTGGGTACTATGGAAATCCTTCCCTTATTCCTTTCTCATTCGCTCTTGGTTAATAAGGTTTATTCGCACTCTTTAATAGCAGCAGGTATAATCTCAGCCCAAATCTGAGGAAATCTGGGGAGTGACCTAGGCCAGGGTGCTCTCGGTATCCTCCCAAGGACAAGGGCTATCAAGGGCAATCAAAAGAGAGGGAGAGGAAGAACTGTTGTCCTTTAACAAGGATTGCATTCCTTGTTGTGATGGTAAGAAAATGTTAACCACCACAAATAAAGTGCTCTGTGTGCCTGTGGCATGCTTGCCTTAGGGGAGTTAAATTTTTCTTTTTTTGAGGTTTTTAGCTGTGTCTCACACCATGGAGATGTGACAGCACCTGCCAAACACTGGGGCAACAGTTCCAGAGCTACAGAATTGCTCCTCTTTTCAGGTCTGATGTATTAAGGTTTGAGGGATCCTTGTAGGACCACATACCTGGCCCTGGCCTCACAGTTAGCAAATCTTTTCAGAGAGCAGGAGTGGATTTTCTCCATTGAAGAAGTGGTAAAATAACACAGGAAAAGTTCAGTTCTCTTGAATGGGTTTCCCTGATTAAAACCCTTGGCCCAGAGCTGCCCCGTCCATGCTTCCACTGTACTCTGAGGAGAAGTTTGGACTCAGCTCTTCCTAATGGGAATGGTGCTCCGAGCAGGTATGACTTCCAGAACAGGTCCTAATTTTCTCCTTCAGTCAGAGCTTCAGTAGAAAGAGAAGCTTGGAAAATTTTTACTTTGAGCAGTCAAAAGAAAAAAAAGGTATAAAATTGGATCACTTTTTGTAGATTTTAACTTTTAGAACAGCCTGTGGAACCTCAGTGGTTACTTTCTTTTTTGTTTTCAAACAAACCACCAGCTGGGATTTAGCAGGGAATTTCCTTTTCAGTTTGGATTTTAAAAGGTTATTTGTTTTCCCCATGTGACTGAGGTTTTTTTGAGTGTGGGCTGGTGTGGACACCAAAGGAATGGTGCAGGGATGCAGCCACCCCTTGCAGCAGTGACTGCAGGTCACCATGACCAAGGGGAGTGTCCCAGGTTGATATGTGCTGGAGATGCTGTTGGGGTGACAAACATGGTGACTCGGATCACTATGGATCATGGTGACTTGGGGGACTCTTGGGAAGTCCACTGTTGAATATGGCAGCACTTGTAGGGTCAAGGACCAGGGATACAAGGTCTTCCACTTGATTTCTCTTAGGCTCATCTCACTGGTCTTGTCCCTGTCCCTCATGTGGTTGTCATGCTATGGGGAAATGGCAGCTTGTGGAAATAATTGGTGGATGAACCTGCTGGAACCAGGTGGAGGCCCTGCTGGCTTTCCTGGGACAGGGTCCTGCCTGCTGCTGTTCATCTGCCACTCATCTAGCTTTAGGTCTGCAACAGGAGGGTTCTGCAAGCATTGCTGCTTCTCTGCACCACATTTGCTTCTCTACCTTCTTAATTTGGTAACAAACATCATGAAAAACCTATTTCACTTCTGCTAAACATAAGAATTGTCTTGTTCTTAAACAGCAAGGCTTACCTAGGGTGTTAAGTGCCTCTGACCCTCTGCCAAAATGCAGCAAACTCTGCAGCAAAGCTTGGTGGTGGCAAGGGAGACAACTACCTTGGAGGAACCTAGTGTAGAAGCCTGAAAAAATGCTCTTGGAGGAGGATTTGTGACTTCAGAGATGTCACATGTACTGCAGAGGCTACAATTTGTGGTACACAGGCAAGAAGGAGCCTGGACTTGTATGCCTGAGGGGTTACATCAGCATTGGAAAGAGCTCTTCACTACTTCCTTTCTCACCCCATGTTCTCTTGCTGCTGTGATGACATTTATGCAGCAATAATGCCCTGGAGTTTCGAGATAAAACAGACCTGGACATCCAGGATCCTGAATAAGGAACCTTGTGGATGCTTGCAAGGTACTGTGGTGGCTATTAAGAGATGTTCTCACTGGTGTTTTGCATTAAGTCATTAATGCTGGCTTTAATTCTGTTATTGTTCTCTTTGTGATAATTTCTGTGCAAGTTCTTTCGTGTTGTTAGGGAAATTTAGGCAGGATGGATGCTTTGTGTTGGTGTGAGGGTTGCTTTTGTGCAGGTGCTCTTGCTGGAGGTACTTTGTGTTCCATCAAGATGAAAAGACATTCCCACCTGACCACAGTGACCATTTACATGGTGCAGACAGGAAGTTGCCAACACCCAGAGCAACAGTTATTGTAACATTTAGCAAGAAATCCCTTGTCTGAAATATGTTTTTAATAAACAATTCGCTGAATATATTAGAATAACAAAAATTCCTGCAAACCCAAGACTATTTGTAGACAACTCACAAATGAGAAAAGATAAATTAATTGAATTCTTTAGTCACTCGGGATAATGGTCCAGCTGTATCAGATCTCCAGATGTTTTTCTGCAGAACAATACTCTTCCATAGGAAAAGGAAAAACACTTGTGGGTATATTAACTCAGAAACAAGTTTACAGATATGTGTTTGTGCTCTGCCTTGTGCTCCCACCAGCGACTGCCTCGCTCCATTCCAAAGTTTCCTCTTGCAATAAACAGCCTCTTTATTTCTCTCTCATTGTCCTCCTGGCCACGTTTAGACATCTGTGACGTTCAATGTGAGGTAATGGCCCTGTGAAATCCTCCCAGGCTTCAACAGATAACATCCTTGCTGTGCTCTGGGGTGTACCATGTGTTGCAAGTACAGCTGGACTGCCTCTGCTTCCAGTTTGGGCTTGACTTTTCCTTTTTCTTTGGGTGGGCTTGCTGCACAGGACTGTAGATTGTGAGAAGAAGATGCTGCATGTTTTGTTATGGCTGCTAGGAGCTTGCAGGGATGAGTGGGAGAGTTTTGGTGGTTGGAAACGCATTTCTTTTCATTTGTAGGCTGGAGTTCTGCTCATCTTCTGCTGAAGGAGCTTGTCTTTTATCGGTGTGTTAGAGTAATCAGCCCTATGGCCCCCATGCATTTCCCTCTGTCCTGTTTTTGTTGTTAAACAGCCCAAGATGGTTTTGAAGCCCCATTGCTGAAGTGCCCCATTACTCACTGGTGAGAGGACAATAGAACATGGGGGATGCTCTTAAATGTCTCTCCACATCGGCGTCATTAATAACGTTAATGCTGGCATCACTTGCTACTAAATAGCCTCATTTATCAACAAGCAATATACTGCAGCACAGTGGTGGGGACACAGATAAGCTTGTGCCTCAGATACCCAGGCACCACCTGCCAAATCTCTCCCCACTTTCTCTTTGGCATTTGAGAGGGAGGGGAAGGCATGATGGGAACTTCTCCATCCAAGATGTGGTAGTTGTTGCCAGCCCCAAGAAGTTGGATTGTGCTCAGAAGAAGGCCAGGACTAGTGGATGAAAGGATTGATGAATTGGAGGCATTGTGTTCCCTCAAGTCTCTGGTTATTTCCTTTGGTTCTCCTAGGGGATTTGTTTGCTTTTCAGGGGGTGGGGAGAGCAGGAAATGTAACCTTTCCAAAACTTTGGAGACTTGGGCTTAAAATTTCTGCCCTATTTCTGAATCTTGCTTTTACTGCAGCCATATCTTGGCAATCAAGAGGTGCTGACTGCACTCCAGAGAGCTCAATCAAGAAAGGATTTCACTCTATCTTTGTTATAACCATGCTGAATTCATCTCTTGGTGCACGTTTTGAAACCTCAGAGTTACAGTGACAGTCCCAGTGACAGTCCAAGGCCAAATTGCTCACAGATCTAAAGCATGCAGACAAATATCTGACCACTGGTACCAGTTTCTTCTGGCTTTGGCCAGTCAGTGGGTTTTAGTGCTGGAGCAAAGCATCCTGCAATATTTGGGCTGACAGCTGTAGTTTATTTGTTGCCCCGGACCATTCAGAGAGCAGAGCAGCTGGGCCTCGGGCAAGTTGTAGCACTAAAAGCATTAAAAGTTTTGTATTCCTTGTGAGGCTGAAAGCCTCAGAGGTGGTTCCTCTTCTTGTAAGGCACAGATGAGATCTCAAACAAGACATGAATGAATCTCTCTCGAACTTCACTTGGCAAGTAAAATTTGCTGAGAATTTTTTGTTTTTTGGGTTGCTTTGTTAATTTGTTTGTTTGTTTTCTCATTCATATTGATCAGCTCCTCAGCCTGACTTAGTTGCTGGTGGTGAAAGAAGCAGCTGTCAGGCAGCATTATTTTGGAGGTTTCTCAGAGAAGCTGTGGCTGCCCCCTCCCTGGAAGTGTTCGAGACCAAGTTGGATCAGGCTTGGAGCAACCTGGTGTAGTGGGACTGGAACTACATGATCTTTAAGGTCCCTTCCAACCTAAACCAGTCTGTGATTCTGTGATGATTTCACACTCTGGCTCATGCCTGTTCCTGGAACACAGTTGGTGTTGTACCAACATATCATTGACAGGTTCAGTGTTGATCTTTGCCTGACTTCTCCATGAGCATTACTGGCATCCCTTGCTGCCTTGCCATCCCGGGGGTGTCTTGGCTTACAGCCTACAGGTGTCTCACAATCCTGCTCTGTGCCAGGACAGGCCTGGGACCTTGGCTGTAGGCAGCTCAATCTAACAAGCTTTATCTCTGACCTCATATTGGTTGAAAAACAGCTTCTCTTTTCTAATTAACACAAAGCTATGTTACCTCATCTGGGTAAGATGCAAACTACTGCATGTGTCATCTTACTCGTGAATTATTTATTTACACCAAGTAGCACAGCACCTCATTAGCTAGACTTCTAGGGTCCTGCTTTTCTTCTCTTTGCCCTGGTGTATTTTTAGAAAGCTTGGTATGGCCTAAGACAAGCTTTGAACTCCAGGATAGAGGGTCAGCTGCATCTTGCAGTTTACTCTACCCTCCTGCTTTCTGCAATGGGTGGGAGATTCCAGTGGGCAGGTACCCCTATTTTTCCAATTTGAGGAGAGGTGACTCCCGTTTGAATTATCTTGGTGGAGCTCCTGTTAGTTCACTGCATTCACTAAGTAGAAAGTAATCCCTGGAGCTAGGGTTTGGTTTCAGTCCTCACTCCTGTCCCAGCTGTTGGATCTGGTAGGTAGTCTGTGGACATATGGTAACTATCAGTCTTCAACCTGCTCTGGACTTTCCTTTCTGGGAGGGGTGGCAGCACCTCAAATGCCTTGGTGACACCTTTCAGTTTGATTATCCTTTTGTCTAACCTTTCCTAGCTGGTTTTCACCTGCTTACCCAGTCTTTACACCCGACTGAAAATGCCTCTGAAAATATGGGTGCTCAACATTCCTGCTGCTGCCTGGTCTTAGCTGGCAAGACACCTCTCAGTAGTCAAAAAGGGCATCTGCAACAGGTCACATAATGAAATGGGTTTTTTCTGACCTGTGAAGCTCTTCACATAGTGTCACAGTTTCTCTGGCAGGATCAGGAGTCACTTGTTATCTCTGGCCTTGCCAGCTGGCAGTCAAAATGCAAGCTTGCCTGGCTCTGTTCAGAGAATCAGTCTTCTGCTCTTGGGCTCCCCAGATGGGACTGACCCCAGAACTTTGATGCTGCAGAATTTCTCTCTGCCCTTTTTTGTAACATACTTGGTCAATTGGTATAATTTTTTGTTTCTAGGAGCACAGTGACTCTGCACAAATATCAGTCACTAAAGAAAGCCCCTGACCACAGCTTTCTGACCACAAGATCCATATTAATTCAGAGCTCCCTCCAAGGAATAGCTTGGAGTGATTGCCTGGGAGGAGTTTCTCCCAAACCCTGTCTGTGCCACATGGTCTGTAAAGCTCCTGGGCTGTCTAAGGAGAGGTGGGATGACATACTGGTTGGCTAGATCATGTTGATGGGACAGTTGGCAACTACATATTTTAAAGAAAAAGGGTTGCAACCATGAGGAGAGACACTCAGCTTTCCTTAGTTCAGCTATTATTTTCATGAAACTAGTAGGAATTGTGGTTTGTGGTGCAAATCCTCCTGTGTTGGGCTGTAACTTGCAAAGGAGTTTCCTGAGCTGCTGGGGAGAGGATGGTCACAGTCACTGCTGGGAGTGCCTGCTCTGAAAATATTTGTGCAGCTTCTGGGTCAGAGCATTAGGTGGGTATCCCACCCACACACATATCCTTTTTTCAGAGAAAAATCTCTGTGATCTTCTACAAGCTGGCCATGGAGGTAGGTGTTGGGATCTCAAAAACCTGCCCTTAAGATAACATTTGGAGAAGGGGATGGTTAAACATGTCTCCCCAGCACTGAGTAGACTCAGTTAAACATCTCACCAGTAGCCACATGTCCTGAGTCCCCTCGGGTGGTCTCCACCTCTTTCTTGGAGCTTGCCTGGTGCCCAGATGCTGGTGGGAAAGCAGGGTGAGGGTGATGGTCTCACCACTACTGACGATCTTGGTTTCTCTGCCTGTTACTAACCCATCACATTCATGCAAAGAAGAACTGTGTGGTGTTTCCCTCCATGCTGGTACCTGTCACAGAGTTCCCTTTTGATCATTCAGTGTTTTAGTTGTTAAAAACAGAGCTCTCTCTTTGGAGGTTGATGGGGAAGTTGGGAGAGGGCAGGAAGGAACAAAGAAAATATTGCTTACTCTTTCTGGGCTGTTCCTTATTTCAAAATTAATTAGAAAAGGATATTCTGTGGATTTAGGGTTTAAACTTTGTGTCAGAAATGTTAATCAAGACTGTATTAGCTAGATTTTCCTAGAGGAATGTGGTGAGGTGGGGATATACAGAGTACTCAGGGTGTTTCAGAGACAGACACAAGGCAGCGTGGAGCTCATGGAGATGTTTGGCCACACCAGCCATGCTAAAATTGGAGTTTGGATTCTCGGGGGCTACTGGGGATATTCCAGGCTTGTTTCTTTTAATATCTTTTTTCTGTTTGAAAAGCCCCCAGGTGACACTGGGGCTTTTTGCCATTATTTAACATCTCAGTAGATTTCTCTGCTGTGAAGTTTCTGCTAACCCCAGGTATCTGCTTTTCCTTGGCTTTTTTGGGTTCATCCTGCTTTCTCCCACCCCCATATCTCTGTCTCATCAATAGTTGTTAGTCATGTGAGGGCCACTCCAAGGAGCAAAGGTTTTCAAGAATGCCCCTCCCCAGCCTCCTCAGTGATGATGAAGATCTCTATCAGATTTCCAGTTGGCAGTACTCCTGCCTCTGGAATGTCTAAATACCTTAATTTCACAGTTCTCCACTGCTTCTCTTGTTCTCTTACCTTTGTAGGACAGAGGTGTGCAAGAACCACCTGTTAATTTCCTTTTACAATTAATTTAAAACTAAGTGCTTTGTGATGGATCAGCTCTCCTCTCTTGGGCTTGGGAACAGGATTGCATCCCAGCTGGAACTGGCTCCTGTCCTTCCCTTCCCTACTACCTGGGGATCAAAAGGGAAGGACAGATATCAATAAAAGTGAAGGAGACCTCTTGGCAGAACATATTCTGCAAGGAATTTTTTATTTTTTTTTTTTTAAGGTGCAAACAATGGATGGAGCAGAATTTGCATAAATCTCATTAGAAAAAAAGTACAAGTTTCATAAATCTTGTGATAAATTAATGTGATATCATTCCAAACATGATCTATTAATTTTAGGATGAAATGAATGGGTCTGTGATCATTGTTGGTAATTATGAGGCTCCCAGGCACTGTAGAAAGGAAATTATTTTTAAGAGAGCTTTTTAAGTGTGGGAACCCTTTTCACACCAAGAATATTTTAACAGACCCAGAATCTTTCATTTACAAGTCTTTCTTTCCTTATTTTACTATCCTGTTTTGTTTGGGGTTGTTTTGTTGTGTGTGGTGGGTTTTTTTGGGTTTTTTTGTGGGTTTTTAATGCAATTTTATTTACTTCCCTCTTTCCTGATGATGTAGCCTATTCCTTTCTAAATGAAAGGAAAGTCCTTTCAGCTTTTGCAAACTCTTCATGCTCTCCTTATTCCAAGGAGAAAGGGCTTTGGGGTTTGTGGTGATCCTGAGAGCAGGAATTACTGGAAGGAGAAGCAGGAGAGGCAGACACCCCTGAGCCCACTGATGTTTGCAGGGGGGTTGTCCACATATAAGCACTTTTTACTCCCTTTTCCAGGAAGATCTGGAGATGCCACAGTGTTTTTAAGGTGTATCAGTGAGTTCAGCTGTGAAACAGCAGCCTGGTTGGAGAGGTTTGGTTAATAAACTACTACATGCAAGCCACAGAGATACCAGAGAAGGAGCAAGGACTGACACCTCCATTCCCTGGGAAGTCACAGCACTAGTATGAGGCTGGACATTTTAAACTGATTTTGGAGTGCTGTCTTGATATCTGTGGGGCTTTGAAACCCTGCTTGAAGACTGATGGTGGGGAAATTGCTCTACCTTAGTTGTGTTAACATAGGTATTGGCTTTAATTGGAAGGATGGCATGGTAGCTCTTTGCACAGCATCCACTGGGAGACCCTTGGGTATTCTGTTTGGTTTAATGACGATATCAAGAAAGTTCAACATACCCTTGGGTGCTGAGGTGTTTCCTCCCCCCCATCCCTCATTTCTCTTGTAAAGTTAACAGGTCAATAAATAACAAAGCAAACCAAAGCAGCCCTCTGTTGTGGCCGCTCTTGCTGGGAACTCCTGGCTCTTCTTTACCTGCTGCTGTGCTCTTCCCTTTCAACAGCTTTAAACACCATTTTAGAGGTCCCTGATGGAGCTGTGGGGAATGGAGGGTTTTTGGGGGTTTACCACTGGATGTCAGCTCCGCTTATGGTTACCATCTCACTGCTGACTCCCCACTCAAAATAACTAAATACAGCAGAGAAATTACAGGCTCTGGCTTCTGCTCTGGATTTGAGCATCTAAGAAGCTAAGAAAAATGCTTTTGCTGTGCCTTTCATTTCCCAGCTTGACAAACACCCTCAGAAATGGTTTTGACTGCACAGATTTGCTTGCCTTCTTCTCTGTCACCTCCATGTTTTGCTGCTTTCTCTCCCATAATGTGATGGGTGATGCCAGTAATGTATGTGGTGTCTGGACCAGCTTTTCCTGTTTGGTTTTCAGCCCCCAGGGCTGAAAAAGACATCCTGTTTTCCTAATGGAAGAAACTGTTGTTTATATTTTTTGTTTGGTTTTGGCTTTTATTTACTTATTTATTATGAAACCCTTTTTTAAAAGGTTCTGGTGTCTCCCTGCATTTTTGCACTTGCCCTGTAGTACAGTAATCAGAGCAGAAGCAGCCTTGGTGGTGGAGTAAGCTGATGCTTTCCATTAGAAGCTTCCTGGAAAGAGAAATGTGTAACGTTGAGCTCAACATGGTTTGTGTAGTGGAAAATTTCTTGGCTGAGTCATTCTGGAAAGTTTTGGCTCAAGTGGTTGAGCCCTGCCTGAGAAGGAGGCCAGACAGTATCTGTTGAGGCTGTGTTTGTGAAATGAGCTGGCACCCACCAGTAGCAGTCTGGAGTGTGTGGTGTGGCCTTTGAAAGCCCACATCATCCTAATCTATGGCTAGCTGTGGCATGGACAGGAAAACTGCTCCATGAGGCTGGGACAGCCCAGGAGGGTGGCAGGAATGAAGTCAGACAAACCCTGGTGGCTGTAAGAGATTTCCTGAGCCCAGGTGTGCTCTGGTTGCTCTCCTGCCCCCTCACACTCTCATCCCCCCTCTGCATCTCCCGCCTCTCTGTCCCCAGCTCATCCTCTCTGGAAAAGTGAAGAAGCCCCTTTCAAACTGTGAGAGCAGTTCCCACTTGCTATCAGATCCATCAAATCCTGACACCAAGGGCATCAGAGGCCTGCATGCTGGGATGAACTGAGCTAACTCGAGATGTTTGTTCTGGGGCAACTGGGATAAGGCTGCTTGCTAGCAGCTACTTTCAGGAGAGTTGTGAGAGAAGTGAATGGGATGTGACGGTTCCATCTCCAAGGAAGGAAGGAGCCAAAGAATGCTGGTGGCAGCTGCTTCAGAGCAAAAGCATGGCAGTGGCCTTTGTGTAAGGGGGGACTCTGACACAGGGTGAGGATGCTAAAACGATTTTGGTGTAAATACATTTGTACTGGTTTAAGATGTTGAACAGCAAGGGAGGGCTCCCTGTGCTAACTTGTGCCCTTGGTTGGGGACTGTAGACTCTGCTCTTGGCATAAGGGCTGTCCCTCTGCTGCTTCCATCACCAGCCTGCCCTGTGCCTCTCATCTGTTTGCTGCTGCTACTTAGAAATGTCTGGGGTTTTGTTCTGTAAACCCCACTTTGCCTGGAAGCTGAGCACCAGTGGTACTGGAAGGCTTCAGATTGCTCTCTGTAGCTGTGGCAGGAAACAGGGAGCCAAGAAGCTGTGAGAAACCACCAGACAAAGAGAAACAGGCACTGGCTTTTAAAAGTAGGGATTAAAAATCTTTCACTATTAAAGGACAGCTGATGTCTGAAGTCTTGAGTCCCAAAGCCAGTGCAGTCTGTGGAAAGATTCCCACTAACTCCACTTGGGT
Organism: Florisuga fusca; assembly: GCA_038090715.1. NCBI lineage: Eukaryota > Metazoa > Chordata > Aves > Apodiformes > Trochilidae > Florisuga > Florisuga fusca. The sequence goes on from JAAWXA010000010.1 coordinate 15,188,245, forward strand.
ATGGATCAGGCCTCTCTTAAGAGAGCATCTTATTAGGCAACTAATTAGAAATCTGCCCCTCCCATTGGATCCCCATGTCCTCCCATCTCACCCCAACTCATCCCTGTTCAGATCCTGTCAGCATCTTTCTCTGGCAGCTTCTTCATCTTCCAGTTCTTCCCTTGGCCCTGGGGCTCAAGAGCTCTGGGAAGCTCCCAGAGAGTTTGTTTTTTCTGATTTCTCATCCCGCTCTTGCAACCAAAACCAGTTGTGAAGAACTGGTAGGGTTCAGCACCTTTTCCTACTTTTCTCCTCAAAATGGAAGGGTGAGAAAAACACACAGGTTTATGGCCAAAACTAAAATGCAGAAACAGGATTTCCTGTATGGGGTAAAACATTACACCCCATAAAGTAGCAGAAGCTAACAAAAAAATAATAAAGTTCTAGCAGGAACAGAACAAGAGGTGACAACACCACTGTAAGAAAGAAAAAAAATAGGTCTTGTCCTGAGGTCAGCTGAAGTTCAAGACTTAGAAGAAAATCTGTGTATGGGTAAGAAAGAGGAAGAAGTAGCAGTGATTGAGGGAAAGGAGGCAAAAGGAGACAGGATAAATTGTGATTATCTGGTGGAATCAAGACACTTAACTGCCTTGTCTGATTCCTGAGGGGAAACAAATGGAGCCTATAACTTTGCAGGGCAGAAGGACAATTTGTCCCTGTTTCCTCAGCCCTCGCCAGAGCCAGGCAGGCACTTGGGCTCAAGCAGCACCCTCAGTGTGACCCAGGAGAGCTGGGGCACCTTATTTTTCTTTGCAAGTGATCTGAGAGGGTTTTCTGACAGATGTAGAGCTCCTTGGCCTCTGTCTATTTCCATGAAGGAGAGCAAGCATTCCAGCTGCAGCGTGGAGGGTTGTTGGGTCAGGTGGTTGTCTTGGCCTGGCTTCACCTACAGGTGAGACAACAGCACCTTCCCTGTGATCACCCTGGAGAACAACATTTCTTGGCGTGTGTTGAGTGGTGACAGTAGCTGGAATGTTCCTACTGTATGGGTTTGCCTTGTGGCACCCATCTGGTCTGTTTCTCCTTTGGGGCAGTATATTGGGGAAGGGGGTAAGAAAGGAACGGGTGGTAGGGAAGGAGACTCCACTGCATCCTGCAGGTCTATTTGCAAAGCACACCTGAACTTAGCATCTTCCTGGCATTCTTGGCTTCCTGGCAAGCATTAAACTTGCAAAAATAACAAATAACAAAGAGATTGTGAAGTCTCATTTCATATTTCAGGGGGCTGTTTCTCATTATCTCCTATTTAATTTATTTTGATCTGTATTTTATGCGTTCTCTGTTTTTTTGGTTTTTTTTTTCCCTAATGAACTGGTAGGTGCTCTTCAGTTAGGATGGTGATTACTGCCTGAAGGACTGACAGGTAAGGGAAGGGGTAAAATAGATCCTAATTTTCAGTGTCTCACTTCCTAAGGGTTGGTTAAGATGGTATTTTCCTGCAATACAGGAAAACAACATGCAACATAACTTTTATGTTCTGATCTGCTTTATTTGTGTCCTAATGAAGTTTCTTGTTTCTGGCAAATAAAACAAAACAAAAGTTGAGAAGAGTGTAGGCCCTGAATGCTCCCTTTCTTCTTTTTACCCACTAACTCTCCTTGATTTTGATAGGCCTGGCCCAGTGAGCTGTTTCACTGGGATCTCTCTCTGCAGACCATCAGGAGCAAGAAATGTGGGTGGGATGATGGATTCTGTTTTGTTAACCATCCAGGTTATCCTGAATTTAGGAACTGAATTCTCTGTCCATGGGAAGCAGCTGTAATGCAAAGAGGCAGAGAAGAGTTAAACGTTTGGTTGCTGGCTGGTTTATTTATTACATTTCTTTCTTTCAAGTAGGTTTGGAACACACAAATGATGAATGCAACTATGATTAGAACAGGGTGGGACATGGTTTTCCTATTCAGCAGGATTTTTAAGATCATTTCCCTTACACTGAGAAGTGGCAGACCTTTTGAAGTATTTGCAGTTCCCCCAGGATCTGCAGATCCCCTGTTGATGTAGAGCTTCTGAATGAGATGTAAAGGGGAAAAGTCTGTTTCTCCTATTAAATTTGGCAGAATGGAGAGGTGTGAACCTGGGTTTATTGTGTCCTTGTTCCTGGCTTTCAGTGCCATGGGGATGGATGCAGTCTTGCTTGCTTCCTGGGGCAAGGAAACCTTTGTTAAGGATGGCTTCAGGTGCCCTCCAAAATAAATCCAGGCTCATAGCTTGTTTCATATCAAGAGTCTGAGGTTTTGAGAATGTGTAGGGTCACTTTGTGCCTCTGATGTTGGCTTTACTGAAGAGACAGGAATTTCACAGCTGAACCGTCTGATTACAGTGTTTCTGTAAGGACTTCTGTTTTCAGCTCTTGTCCAAAATGTCTTTGATTGTAACCCATCACTCACCTGCATTAGTGGAAGGAATTTTTTCCCCGGTGATTACTTGTGGTTGCTCTTTTAAAAGTAACCAGCATTCCTTCTTCTAATAGAAATTTGTCTAGGTTTGGGCATGGAGTCTTGCTATGCTTTCTTCCTCACCTTAAGTCTTACATTTTGTTCTCTTCCTGGATGTGCTTGAGGTGGTCTGAGTCATCTCACTCTTCTTTGGCAGAAATGAAGCAGTTCAAGCTTTTAAAGCCCTCTAAGTGCAAAACATTTTTGCTTGCTGTTGAATGTAGCATCTTCTTTCATGCAGTCCTGAAATCCTGAGCTTCTAGCAGAATTGCACTCTGGATAGAACAAGATAAATACACACACACACACATATGTATATATTCCTAAAGTTGTTCCTCTGAATGCCTAAATTGCACCACAGCTCTCCCAGCCAGGTCATGGAAAGAGCTCCTTGCATGCTCAGACCCCTAGCCCTGCCAGAATGGATGGGTTTGGGATGCCCTCTTCTGAAGCTGTGATTCACCAGCCTTTTTTGAGGGTGTTTGTAGTAAAGTCTGAAAACAGAATTTCACCAAACAAGCCCAAATTCTCAAGCTCTCCACCTGGGTGCTCAGTCCTCCCTGATATTTGACATTCTGTCACCTAGTTTGTACTGACCACCATTTTATGTCATACTAGGATGCCCTGCCTACTGCAGTTGGTGGTCTTAGGACCTGCCAGGCTGCTGGGTCCTCTCTTGAGTGCACTTTGTCCATGTCACAATGCACTGCTTTTTTAATGAGAAAGTCATGTACTGCTAAGTCAGATGCCTCACAGAAGTCTATTATTTCTTCACAGTTACCTTTATCTGCCAAAATTGTAATCTCATCAAAGAATAAAATAAGGTTTGTTTGACAAGACCCATTTTCCATAAAATCATGTTGACTGGCATTAATTATGTCCCTATCATTTATTTTTTTATTAATGGAATCTCATATCAGCTTTTTCCATTATTTCAGCCATGATTGATGTCAGGCCAAACAGTCATTAATTGTCAAGCCAAGCCACTATGTTCTCCCTTTGGTCTACTAGAGCTTCCCTCCTCTTCCCAGACGGATGAAATTTGGGCATCTTTTCTCCTCATCCGGATGGATTTGAGGTTGTGGGGTGCTTTCATACTGCCAAAGATGGTTCATGCTGAGGTTCTTTTCCCCCAGCCCTGGGGCCAGGTGGCCAAGGGGATCTCCTGTCTATGTGTTCATCCACCAGCTTCTCCTTTGTCCTGCTAAGGAGGATACTGGGAGTGGCTGGGAGGGTGGCAGGCAGTGATCCACAGCTGGCCTGCCACACCGGGCTCTGAATGTGCTGAGAGGATCCATGGAGAGGCCCAAAATTATTTGAGGAAGTTCTTATGGGGCTGCAATGAGGATCCAGAGGTGAGGATCCATCCTTGCTTTTGGAGCAGTAGAAGTCATCCTGCTCTGGGCATAGTGTGGAATTAGGGAAGAGGATATGTGGCTCCCATGCAGCAACTTTGGAGGGTCCAGGCTGCTTTTTGGGTACAGTCAGGAGGAGACCTTTGCAACTGTATATGCCTATTGAGGGGTGGCTGAATAAGGTCTCTGATGGCTGGGGTGTTTGGGATGTTGCAGAAGATGGTTCCAAATGTGATTTGGCAGAAGGTAGTGATGGATTTGTTCCAGAACCTCTCATACCTTCTGGGTGCGTGGTCTCCATGTGTGCCTGAAAGATCAGCACTAACTGCAGGAATTATGTTTAAAACAAACCCCAGGTCTGTGTCTAGCTCCAGGGTCTACTGTATCCCTGAACCTTGAGGCACCTGTGGTCATCATGTTTCATGCTCTTGGCCTCAGGATTGTTTGCTTTTGACCTGGAGATGATGACATAGCTCCTGGCATGTAAGGGAGGCTGGTAGGCACTGACCCAGCAGGCACATGGGTTCCTCCACTGTTTCTCATGCCTGGCATGGTCATGCTTCTGCTGAGCTGAGCTAATGTGACTTTATTTTGTGATAAGGGTGAGGGAGGAGAGGAGCTGCTCAGTTTATCTGTGCTGGAGGGAACAATAAGACCATGTACAGCTTGACTCCCCTTGCTGCTTGAGGCAATGTAGCCCCATTGGAAAACAGTTTAGGGATGACTGAAGGCAGGAAGGCAGAAGACCTGCATTCCCTGACAAGCCAAGTGTTTTCAGGATTTCCTCCTCTTTTTGTCCATTTTGCTCATGATTTCTCTCCTCTTTGTCTCTCCCAGGTTCCTCAGTGACTCAGCTGCTGGCCCGGGACCTGGACAATGACCCTCTGGTCTTTGGTGTGGTCGGGGAGGAGAGCAGCAGGTTCTTTGCAGTGGAGAGCATGACAGGGGTTGTCTGGCTCAGGCAGCCCTTGGACAGAGAGGTAATGCTGCTTTCTGCTGAGGGGAGGAATAAAACCATCTCTGCTCACATAAACGGTGGCTCTCCTATCTACCCTGGTTAGGAGGGGGGGGTAATGGCTTTAATCTAGAAGAGGGGGGATCTAGGTTTGATACTAGGAAGAAATTCTTTCCTGTGGGGTGCTTTGACCCTGGCCCAGATTGCCCAGAGAAGCTGTGGCTGCCCCATCCCTGAAGTGTTCAAGGCCAGGTTGGATGGAGCTTGGAGCAGCCTGGCCTAGTGGGAGGTCTCTCTGTTCATGGCAGAGTGTTGAACCAGATAGACTTTAAAGACTCTTCCAAACACTTCTATGATTCTCTCCACCTCCTGTCATAATTGACATGTATATTGCCTCCACATGGAGTCAGAAATCCAGGAGTGTCTCCATCAGGGTCTGCCCCTACCCACCTTGTCACTGTCCCTAGAGGACATGAGGAATAAGCAGGGTGCTCTGGTTGTCTCTGGACTGTTGGTTTTCCTGCCTGCCAGAATAATATTTCAAAGCTCCAATATAAAGGAAACAATAAATGGATGTAATATCCCAAAGAGCACATGCTCAGAGATTCCAGGACATTTACAGAGGGGTGAGGCTCCCTCTTTAAACCTGTATTCTGATTAAATCCTTCATGATTTAAAACAGTGTGTGAAGAAATGTGAGTTATCCCTGCTTATTCAGACTCAAAACAATTTTTCATAATCTTGTGGATTCAGGCTGCTGGATGCTAAATTCAGGAGAAATTTTGCCTTCAAGCTGTTTTACATCCCTCTCTTCAATGGCAGGTTTGGCATTCAAAGGTGGGATCCCATTCAGGTGCCTGTTTCACAAAAACCCTGACCCTTGCTGTGTTCCTGGAGCAAGGAGGAAGGGATAGCATAGGAGCTTGGAGAAAATACTCTAAAATTTGGTCAACATGCTTAATTTCCCCTGGGGTTCTGTTGCCTGTGTTTAGTCCCTCCTTTCCCAGTGGGGAGTGTTGTGAAGGTAAAACCCATGAACACACCCCAGGTGTAAATGACAATTTATGGTGGTGAGAGGAAAGAGATTAAGGTGGTGGAGAGCACCCTGGGAGCAGAAAATTCTGGCTTTGGATGCATGTGAGCAAAAAGTCAGGGGAGAGAAAGCCATCCAAGAAAAGCAGTGGGGAAAGGAAAAGCGAGGGATCAATTCTTGTACGGTGGAGGAGGAAAAGAGAGACTTGAAAAGAGAGAGGAAGTCATAGTAAGGTAAACGATGCAGTAAAAAGGGAAAATCGAGAAAATGAGGAAGGAGAAAATATATAGAGGCAAAGCAATTCTAGGAAGATTTTTCACTCCCACAAAGATTGGAAGAAAAGCATATATATATATATATATAAAAGACAAATCTGAGTCTAAAAAATGTGCTAAAATGAAAGGTGGAAACAGAAATTAGCATGTGGCATCTTTCTCTGATTGTTTTACCAAGTTTTTAAAAATTGAAATGCTCAACAGGTCTCTTCTTGTCTGTTTTTCCTTTCTGCCCTGCTGCTTTGTCCCTCACAGTGGCACCAGGGGGTGGGGGTGAAAGGTGCTGTTGGAGCAGGATGGGATGTCAAAAGGAGCAGAGGGATCTCCATTGGGATTTCAGCCTGTCAGTCGCAAGTGTTGCCCCTTAGACAGGAGCTAGGAAAAGCCTCTCTCAGGTGGAATTCCCCAGCTGTGGGATGAGGAATTTGATGCAGGGGGGCTGCTAAGTTGTTTCCCAAAGACTTCTCCAATATGAACTGCTACCCTGGTGCAAGCAGAGCTCCTGATTTGGGCACCAGTGGCTGCTGCCTGTCTCTCAGCTGTCCTCATTAGAAATAAGTCAACCAGATCTGCAGTATGGAGAGCCATTTCAAGCTCCCTTTCCAGCCTTTCCTGCTCAATGCTTTGGAAACATCAAGTTGCTGAGCTCTAGCACTTCAAGCAGAGGTGGGAAAGGATGCTGGAAGAGGAAGGGATTGCTGGGACCAGGGAAACCAGAACCCCAGCTGATGCCCAGGTACCAGAGAGGCATGGTGCTCCCAGTCCTGCTGTCCATCCTTGCTAGATTCCTTGGTAAAATGGGAGTGAGATAATTGCTGGTGGGAAAAAAGGGTCAGGAAGAGAATGTCTGCCTTGACTAGCAATATCTCCCTGTCAAAATAATCCCCTCTTCCCTACTTGTCCCTCTCCCCAGCACCAGTGACTCTAATGTACTGCCCTTTAAGACTAAGCTGTTAGGTTAGTTACAGCAACAAGGGGCAGTGAAGGCTGCACAGGCATTTTTGTTTCAACGGAATGGGCTTGTGGGATTCCCGTACTACAGAGTTCTCACTGTTCCCAGCTATGCAAGATCCCAAGAACTGCTGCATGGCAAGTAAGTTGGGAAAGCAGCAACAAAATTTAGATGTCCTCAGTGAGACTGTGTTGCACTGTCGCCTGGAAAAAAAGCTTTGTCTTTGGACTTTCTCCCTTTTTGCACCATCCCAGTGTCTCACAATGGGAGGTGGTGCCAGCTCAGAGTAGTCTGTGGGTGGAGAGCTTTTCTCTGCTCTGCAGAGGGAGGTGGGTCTTGCCAGCACACCACAGAAGGTTAAACTGTGTACTCCTCTCATCTACTTTAGCCTGGTTATCTGCCCAAAGGGCTTGGCTGATGGTCAAGGAGCTGCTCCTTAACTCAGTATCCTCCCACCCCAGGGCAGAGCAGGTCTCCATGCCTCTGGAACACCCAGGGCCCCCACAGGCAGCAGTATTTCTCAGCATTTTATACTTTGCACAAGCAATTGTATGGCAGTGCCCTGCCTCTTCTTGAAGGTCCTGAAAGCATTTTGCATGTAATAGTGTTGGCTAAAAGTCCCAAGCCTGCCATCAGCAGATAAACACTACAGTATCTTTAATTATATGTTTTTTCTTCTCCTTCCCTTTCAGACTAAGTCAGAATTCACGGTTGAATTTTCCGTCAGTGACAGCCAAGGGGTGAGTGTGACTTCTCATTTCATGGTCTGTGGTGCTGGCAGAGGGGAGCAGGGAGGGGGAGGATGGGCTGCTGGGGACCTTCTTCATTGTGTCGGGGTGCATCTGGGGGGAGCAGCCACCCCTGGCCATCACTTTCCAAAAACCCCAGTCAGAAAAAAGCATCCACGGGGTTTTTTTAGGTTTTAAATCCAGGCATAAACCTGACCCCCACTCCTTGGCATTATCCTTCTGACTGCAGGTGATCAAAGGGACAGTGAACATCCAAGTGGGAGATGTGAATGACAATGCCCCGCAGTTCCACAACCAGCCCTACAGCGTCCGCATCCCAGAGGTAGGGATGGCTTCTGGCTTTTCCCTTGGTGGCCACGCGTGCTGCCTGAAGGCCAGGATGGTCCTCCTGTCCTGGACCCTCACTGTGCTTGGGTGGAGGATTAAAACTCTGGAAGTTATTGGTGCCTGAAAATGGCCAGAAGCAAAGTGACAGCATTTTGGGTGGTGGGCAGGTGGAAGGTCTGGAGGTTGGATCCTTTGCAGTCTTGGTGATACCTTTCCTGTGAAAAATGTAAAGTTGGGGAACAGCTGTAAATAGGAACCTGTTCCCTTTTCTTCTTCCTTGAGCCAGGGGGGATATGCAGCTTGTGTGACAGAGGTGATCCAAGGCAGGACCAAATATTTCCCTGAACATCTGATTTTTGGCAGTCTTGCCCAAAGGCTCCTGCCCTTGCTGGTGGTTTCCTCAAACTCCTCCATAGCAGCCCTTGTCACATGGTGTCCTAGAAGGTAAAGCAGGTTGGGTGGGACTGCAGAAGATCATCTGGCCCAACCTCCTACTAAAGCAGAGAGAATTTTCATGTTAGATTTGCTAGGTTCATGTTCATAAAATCTAGTCTAGATTTCATTTTAGGTTGCTCAGGGCTTTATCCATCTAAGTGTTGACTGTCTCCAAGGAGGGTTTCCACAAACTTCTACTGCTCTGTCTCTCTCTCTCAGTGTTGGCAATTGCAATGGAGGTGGCAGTGTGTCATACCACAGAGAGCTCAGCTGGGCAGAAAGATGCCAAGGACTTAACAGATCTGATGTGAATTAGGAGTCAGAGTAGAGTGAAAGGTGGCTGCTGGTGCTAGGAGAATGGGGTTGGGGTATTATATCTGAAACAGGGAATCAGTAGGGCATTAGACATCCTCCTGTGGAGGAAACCTCTTCCTCTTGCACCCCGGTGCTAGGACAAGCTCCTTTATTCCCAGAGCACACCTTGGGGTATGGATGAGGTCAAGTGTGCATCTGCATGTGTGAAATCAAGCAGCCCTCGGTAATTGAGAGGTACAAACGATTATGTTACACTTGTTTATTTAATATGCTGACTGCTGATGCCCTGCTGGGATGGGCTTTGATCTTTCCCTGTTCCTCTGCTGTGAGGATGAGGTTTCTTCATTAAGTTGCTTGTGATGTATGAGTGGGGAGTTTTGCTCTCATCTGTGTGCCAAGACATCTGAAACCTCCCTTTGAGAACAACTCCTCTTTAAAGCACAAACAGTGCAGAAATGGCTCAGCAAAACCTGCATGAGCTGCTTCTCACCTTTCTGCTTGAACCTCTGAAAGCTGTTGTGTGGAGAGATGTAAAGTGTGTTTTTGTGCCTGGGGGAAAATCTGGAGCCTTTTACATTTCCCCCCTCAACCTTCCTGAAGCCTGGAGAGCAGGGAGGACAAAGCTCTCATGCTGGTTTGGGAAATTTTGGCTGGCCAAGGAAGAATTGTGGGCAGGGGGTGATTGACAAAAAAAATAGATAAAAGAAGAAGCAGAACCCATCTCACATGTCATGCTGCTTTGCCTGTGAGCTGTGGTTCTGGCAGGAGGGGTTTCCAGCACCATCCTAATTGTCTGGGGTGTAGGAAGCACAGGGTTTCCCCCTGTGTGTCTGCTCTGCTGCTTGGCCTTTGGCACTCTGCTTTTCTGGAGGTTGGCCTAATCTCATTGTAAGGCACTGTGTGCCAGTTTCCAGTTTCTCTCCATGATCTTTAACCAAGGGCACCGATGGGAGGTAATGAGCCACAAAGTCATTGCTCAGCCAACATCCTGGAGGCTCCTCTGTTCTTCTGCTGTGGAGGCAACCTGTCTTCATCAGGCATTCTGAGAGCAGGGGATGGGGTCGCAACACCTAAGGAGGACCCTCCATGGGTTTTGGCCCACAGGAAATGTGAGCAGTGAATTCACTCTGTATGTGTTGGCCTGGCTCTCAAGGAAGAGATGCCTTCTTGATCTGAAGGCTTTGTTGAGCCACAGGTTGTCCCTGTTGTTTGACTCCAGGTTCTCAAGGCTGTAGGTGATGTGGTATGGAAATGTGCTTTCAGAAGCTGAGGTCCCCAGAGACAGGGGGCACCTCTGTAGCTCAGGCTCATAAGATTACTGGGAGAAGGTCATGTCAGGGGATGACAGCATCCCTAAGTCACCCCCATGCTCCAGACCACTAAGGCCAAGGTGAACAATGAGGGAATGGGTAGCAAAAGATTTCTCTAGGACCATCCAGCCCAATTGGAAAGGTCCTGAGCTAGTGAATTAAATGGGGCTGAAGCTTGGGCATGGGGAACAGGCTAGCAAGAGTACTAGCACGGCTTTGCACGGGCTGGCTTTATGCAGAATTGAAAGTTAATGAGGATTTTTCTCTTTTTAATTTTGAGATAAATGGCTGTATCGATTTGCAGTTGTCCTAGCTAATGGAGCAGCACCAGAAAGGCTATTTAAACCTCACTGCTATCGTGTAGCACTAGGAAAGTCAAAAGAAGAGTGTGCATAAATAAATGGAACATGAAGTAAACTGACCTTTAAAAACAATACTGCCTCTAAATACCCGTCCTAGCATTTTACACAGTCTGCTTGACTTGAGAATGGGAATTTATTTGGGCCCTGTGGTTCCTCTACAGCATGGTGAGGGGTGTGGGGGAGAGAATGCTCAGTTTAACTGTGGGCTCCTCCACATCGCAGCAGAACCCAGTAACCAAATGGGGCATGGGTTAGGCTGATGCCACTGTTCCTCCATGCTTATTGTGTCTTATCCCATTCTTGGAACCTGCCTGGAATAGCTGAGCCAGAGACCACCTGTCAGGAGAGGGACGTTGCTCCGGCGTAATCGTCCGTCCTGTCTAGGCAAAGGCTGGCCCCTGATTTGCTTGTCAAAAGGCAACGAGGCAGTGAAGATGCTTCTGAGTCTGTAAAGAAAAGGGGGGAATCCTGCTAGAATTGGAAACTTAATTCACCAAGCTGGCCTCGACAGAGCTCATTAAGTTCTCGTGTATTCATTTCAGGCTAATGGCTGTCATGCTGACTGCTGTTTGATTTGCTGTAATAGACTTTTATGGCTTTCCAGTTTGTTTGGACGTGTGTGCCTGTGTCTGTGCCCCGCCGTGCCGCTGTAGTACATTAGTTAGCTGCTCGTGTGCTTGCTGCTCTGACCTTCAGGGCTGCTTCTCCTCTTGGATGTGTCCCTTGTACTCCACCTCTTTCACCACGCTCTTTTTTTTTTTACCCTCCTCAGCCTCACTCAGCCCCTGGGTACTAGATTTGAGAGACTGGATTTAAATCAGGACAGATGATCACTGAGCCTGTGTCAGGCTGTTTGGTGATGCCTCAGTTTCTGACGAATCTGATCTGCTTCATCTAATCTCTTTTTCCACTTGACTGGATCTGCAGGAAACGTGGTCTTTTTGGATTGTGATGGCTCAATGGGTTTATGTGACATGACCAAGTGAAGCTGAGATGAGCCTTCACATTGGTTTTGTCTTCTCGTGTGGTGTTGGGATCAGGTGGACTGTTCCCATAGGTGCCTGCCAGGCTTTTCTGTCCCATCTTCCAAGCATGAGACCTTCTGGGGCGTGCAGCCCTCCAGTTGCCTTTAGAGTGAACATCCTTTAAGTTTATGCTTGAATAGCATGGGTCTGCAAACCTCTCTTCTGCAGCTGCTGCTTCCAGGTGCTACATCATTAGCAGGACCACCTCTTGGGTCCTTCAGAGGTTCCTCAAAGGCTGAGGCTGTTATGTGGTGTGGTGAGCAAAGTCAAGTACATGAAGAGCTGGTGTAACTCTGATACACCCTGAGCTCTCTGATGAACTCCAAACCACCCGTGGCCTTCTCTTGGCCTTGGAGCATTGTTAGTCTTCATGTGTTGGCAGAAAGGTGACTTTGTTTTTTATTTCTTTGGTGAACATTCCCTCAGGAATGTTCCAGTGTGGTTTCCTCTTCTTTGGTGTTCTCCCCACCTCACTCCCCCACCTCACTGTAACTTCACTGTACAGTGAACAAACTGACTGCTTTATAAAGCAATATCTAGCACCCCAGCTGTTCATGAGATGATAATTGCACCACAAAAGGAGTACCTGTAACTTGACAGGAGATAGTAACTATCACAGGGCTCTGTTTTCAAAGGGTACTCACTGCGTGCAACCACAGCCATCCATGCTGGAGCATGTGTTCATCTTGTCTGCAGTTCAGGCAGGCTCTAGTAAGAGACAGGGCTCTGGGAAAGGAGTTTTAAAACAGAAAGGCAAGTTTCTGAGCAGCACACAACATTGGTCAGGCAACTACAGTCCAGCTAGGAAACTTCAGTCTAGCTGGCATGTGTCACATCTCCTAAACTCAGCCTTGATTTACCAGTTTATTTTAACTGGGAGGCAGGTGGGCACTCACGACCAAGGCATTCCCTTCTGCTCAAGGAGTAGCCTTTAGTATTGAGCCATCACCAACTTCTTGCCACCATTTCCATCATTAATATTGTAGTGTATTTGAAACCACGGCTTTTATTAAGTGTTTTTTTGATTTTGAGTGGTTGGCTTTTTTCTTTAATTGTGCTGAAAAGTGTTTGAAGGGAAGGGGGAGAAGAAGCAGAGCACCTTCACTGTTCTGTCCTGTTACAGAGCTGGGAACCAGACCATGCTGGATGGTAAGCAGGGGCAGGGAGGATCAGAGAGAGCCCCCAAAGCCCTAGATGTAATTCAAATGACTATTATTTTCCTTTAATGGTAATAATTTCAGTAATTACATCAGTTTCCTTGCCATCATGCCTGGGAGTCTTCAGGGGCTCATATAACTCCGTGGCAATAGCCCTGTGGCCTGATGCTGTGCATACGAAGCAGCTGCACCAACCCAGGCTCCCACTTCAGCCCCATCAGCCATTCCCTTGCACACTCCCAGACACCTTTTGTGTTTTCTCCCCTTCCTTTAAATAAAGAGCCTTTAAACTGAAGGAGATGATAACGGAACTGATAAGAAAGATGTTCCTTCCACGTTGCAAAATGGCCTATAATCATTGCTGGCTGCTTTCCTTCCTCATTTTCTTTTTTTTTTTTACTTCTTCCCTCCCTCATGCACTTTCTCCCTGCTCACTGATTTCTTTCTCTTCCTGCACAGATTTTAGAACGGCTCAAATAATTTACAATGAATAACTAAAATTTGCACTTCTGTATGCAATGTTCTTTATTTATGGTGGGTTTTAGTGGTGTTCTGGTGGTTTGTTTTTTTGTTCAGTTGTTGTTTTTTGTTTGTTTTTTGCTTTGTGGGGGGGTTTTTTGTTTGGTTTTTTGTTTTGCTGGGTTTTTTGTTTTGTTTAAGGAAAAAAAAAACAACAAAACTTCTTAGGGGGGCAAAAAGAAATGAGTGAATGATTCAAGCTGTGTTCATTAAAACCACTGACCAGAATCCAGCTAGTTCTCTTTACTGGGTAGGGATCATCTTCCCCCCTTCACCCTAGCGTCTCAGAAGTGTGGCAGGCTCTGGGGACTGCAGCTGATCTCTGGGACCTACGGTGATGTGTTGAAGAAGTGGAAAGTGAGGCTTCAACTGATGCTCAGTGTAGCAGGAAGGTGTTGGTGGCACAGGAACGTGGCAAGAATCTGCAGGAGGTGATACATTTACCAAAACTCCCCAGAACCCTCATTTTTAATTGCATTTATTGCTGCTGGGTTTCATAGCCAACCTCTGTCAGGCCAGAGGGAATAGTTGGCTGACACCATAATAGGTTAGATCTGCATGCTGTCTCTCTGGCTTCACAGAGATGGTCACTGTGCATTTGGTTTGATGTTCTCTCAAAAAATTTTTCAGAAACCCTTAACTACTTTCCAACTTTGTCCAACAAACCTGTGGAAGCAGAGACACGCTGTGAAGGAGGTGCCTTCCCTTTTAAAGGCTGAAGTGCAGGTGTACTGCCCATCTATTAAAAAGCCATCTCTTAGCTAGTTGAGATAATCCTTTTTTCCTCTGCTTTGTAATCACTAGGTAGAATATAATATCCCTCAAATGAATCATGTTTAAGTGCAGGAAAATTTGGGTGCTGACTTGGACATTCAGTGTGGCTTTCTCTTATGCTGGTGGTTCCTTTGGGCAAGACCTTGGAAGCACATAGGACAACAGCTGCCATCTTCTCCCTCCTCTTTTCTGCCAGCTCCGAAGAAAGATGCTTGAACACCATGGGCTGCAGGGTTTAGAGTGAAACATAGTGAAGCAGGACGACAAGGTTTGCACAGCCTGTGTCAGAGAGATCTGTGAGATCAGTGGTGAAAATTTTCTTTTCAAGGGGAGAGATAGTTATTATAGAGTCATGTTGCATCTTTATAGAATCAGAGAATTGTTTTGGCTGGAAAAGGCCTTTAAGATCATCAAGTCCAAATGTTAAGCCAGCATGCTGCAAAATCCACCACTAAACCATGACCCTCAGCACCACATCTACATAGCTTTTAAATCCTCCTAGGGATGGTGACATCATGACTGCCCTGGGGACCCTGTTCCAGGGCCTGGCGACCCTTTCAAGGAAGAAATTTTTCATAATACCTATTCTAAACTACCCCTGGCACAACTTGAGTTGTTTGCTCTTGTTCTCTCACTTGCTGCTGGGGATAAGAGAGACATAGATGATTTGAGTAGCATGGCTTGGGTGTAGGAGGGTTGAATTAGGCTGCAAGGCTCGTGAAGGTCTCACCTTTCCTTGCACAGAGAAAGACATTGTGTGGTGAAGCAGGTGCTCAGGCCTGGAAGCATCTTTCCTTCTGAAGGTCAAGTTTTTATCATTATTGCTGATGCATATACTGTGACGCCAGATGGAGAACATCAGCGGGTTTTGAGTAGTGTCCTGACGTCCTAGAGAGAAAGTAAGTCTCCACCTCTAGCAGTCCTGTCACTTGTCTGAACAGGAGACCCTGGTCCTTTAAAGCACGTGCCTGAGGATTGAAATGAGAGACGCAACAGAAACTACTGGGGCGGAAAACTCCAAATGGCGTGGAAGTAATGTGTAAAGTGTCCTGGAGATAACAGTCATTTCCACCAGGCAAAACTTGGGCTCTTTCTGGAAGGGTACTGCAGCAGGGAGAGGGGGTGCAGATTGAGGAGAAATAGTTGTGCTGTTCAGACCAGCAAAGTGCTGGGGTAGCCAAAGGGGATGGGGGAATGCAGAAAGGAAAGAGCAGATCGAGAGCTGAAGAGAAAGCTCATGTGGGGCTGCAAGTAATTCTGTGCCGTGGCAGAGGAGCAGTTGTGCTGGGAAAATAAGATTCGTGGAGCCAATGAAAAAATCAGAAAGAGAAGAAAAAAAAAATCAGGAAGAGAAAGTATACAGGTGTGTGCTCTGCAAGCCAGGAGCACCCAGACAAAGAGGGAAGGAAAAGCATCCTCCCTCACAGCCCCATGACACAGGCATGCTCTTGGGTGCTCTGTAGGAGTTTCTTCTGATGGGTGCTGAGACCCAGGGTGAGTCTGTCCCTTGCTGATTTTCAAAGCTCTGAGTTCATTGCAGTGTCTGTCCCAGACCCTTCCCTGGGGTCAGAACCATGTCAGACACTGATGCCAAGTGATGATGGCTACTGAGGATCCCTTTGGCCCCTCTGGCAGCAAACCACCAGCTTGCTCAGACTGGACACACTTCCTCCAGAGCAGAGGGCAGTGACCTGTGGTCCTGCAGCATCTCTTGCAGGAGGAGCACATTAGGCTTGGGCTGAGAGGCTGCTCTTTGCCAGAGGACTGGGGCCTTTGAGCCGAGCCCTTTCAGTATAATTACACTTACACATCTGGGCAGCAGATGGCTTCAAGGTCTCTTCCTCGTCCCCAGCAGAAGGAAGGGCTTGCTGCTGCCAGAACCAGGCAGAGGAGCCAAGAGCTAATGAATGTGACCTGCTAGCAATTAGTTGTTTTATCTCTCTCTCCTCCGCTTACGGAATTCTCCCAGAAGTCTGGGACATAACTTATTATCTCATGCCAGAGAGCCAAATCCACGTCCCCTTCCTCTGCATCCCTATTTTGTTTACCTCCCTCTCTGTACATCATCTTTTAAGTTGGCAGCAGGAACGTGCCCAGCCCTAGAAAGGTTTATTAACACCTTCAGGCTGTGAAGGCAGCATAAGGGCAGCAACTGCTTGGTACAAGACAGCAAAAGTGTCTTCACTAAAAGTGTATTTTTTATTATTTTTTTTTTTAGCTACATAATCACGTCTGTTGGTTTGTGTTCCTTTTTTCAATCATGCTTCCTAAATGAAGGCACAATCAAGGTCATACGGAAATGCAGTGGGTCAGGGAGGGAGCCCCAGCTGCTGCTGGTGTAGGTTATGGGCTCTTTTCAACCTGAAATAATGGAGCTCAGCAGCAGAATGGCAAGGTGGGCACATGTTAGTATCCTCACTCTATGCAGCTGGGGAAGGAGAAACCAAAGCATTTTTTTTTTAATAAAACCCCCCAGTTTTAATTAAGATGGAAATATTGACGGAAAAGGTTGCCATTTTGACAGCAAAGCTGGGTAGAAATAGTTTTGAAACAACAATAAAAAAATCGCTCTTTCAATAGATTCATTCCCATTTCTTTTTCAGAATTGCATTTTATGTTTTATTAGTTTGTTACGTGTCAGTGACAGTCACATATAATAAGCTTTCTCCTGCTGGTCATATTTTGTGATAAAATGATAGAGTAAATCAGTCTCTTTTTTTTTTTTTTTTTTTTTTTTTTTTTTCCTTTCATTACAAATGGGAAAAATTTGATCCAGGAAGAAGTTTCAATCAGTATTAAGCAGCCATTGCTTAATTTCAGACACTAATTGCTGCTGAAATGTAAAGTGTGAATGATTTATTTTGTCGATGTGAATGATGAAGAGAGCAGGGAAACTGAATATAGGGTTCAGAAGACAAAAAAACAAACAAAAAACCAACCAAACAAGCCAACTGAAAGTTTTTAGTTTTCAGGTTTTGTTTTACAGGAGATTTAAAAAGCTTTTGTTTGGTTTTTCTAAATGAGGATGCAAACTGCATGCAGGTGGATGTGGGGTTCAGGCAGCCTGTGTTTTTTGGGAATAAATGAAAAGCAAAGAGGTGCAGGGGGAAAGGAGAAAACTGGTGACTGCTACTCTGTATGGAACATTAGTTGTTTGGCCCTCTCTTTCCAAGGACTGAGCTTATTCAGCTTGGTCCAGGTGAGGTCTCATGGGGTGCAAGGATGGTGATATTCAGTCACATCCCACTCATCTCCTCCAAACTCAAGTTACAGTAATATTGACAACCTCCCTTTTTTCCAAACCTGCCCTGGTTTCCATCATGTCAGATAATCACAGACTGGTTTGGGTTGGAAGGGTCTTTAAAGGCTATCAAGTACCAAACCCCCTGCATGGGCAGGGACACCTACCAGTAGGCCAGATTACTCCAAGCCCCAGCCAGCCTGGCCTTGAACACTTCCAGACAGGGGAAAGCCACAGGTTCTCTGGGCAACATGGGCCTGTGTCTCACCACCTTCACTGGGAAGATTTTCTTCCTAATGTCTAATATTTTAGATTAGATTTAAAACAGTTACTCCTTGTCCTATCACTTCATGACGTTGTAAAAAGTCCCACCCCAACTTTGTTAGGCCTCCCCATGTTGATAACTTCCAGTTATACTTGGCCTGCAACTGTAAATCAAAGATGAAAGGGTAATGGGAAGCAGAAAAGGGAGAAGAAGAGATAATTAAGTTGGCCACCTCCTGCCAAGCCCGTGTGTGAGATGAGCCTTGGCTGCTCATGTGTCTTTAGGGGCATCTCCTGCTTAGATGACCTGAGGTCTGGCTGTGTGTGCTGGGGTGGCCACCAGCACTGCCTTCATAAAAAAAAAAAGGAGTGTGTAACCCATAGGCTGGTGTGCTCATCCAAGGTGCAGATTTTTTAGCACTTCTCAGTTAATTACCAAGAGTGGAAGACGTAAATATCACCCACTAATTAGTAAATCTTTATTTAGAGGTAAGTCAAGAGCACAGCCCCTTTGGAGGAAGGGGTGGGACCTACCTCTGCTTTGTACTATAATCAGACCTTGATGAGCAGCCTGAATGGTTGGATGGTTCCCCTGAATGGGGAATGGTTTCTGCTGCACATGTGATTTGGAGGACCCTGAACTTACATAGGTCAGGAGCTACTGAGCCAGCACTTGGAAAATAACTCTATGAAACATGCTGGAAACAGATGGCCAACTGTGCCAGTGCAGATTTCTCAGCTTTCCCAGAGCAAATGTTGCCAATGCCTCTCCTTTGAGGTGGGCTGAGAGGGTTAAAGCACAAAGCTGTTCCACTGCAGTGGTGAGCTGATGGGCCGTGAAGCAGCAGGGATTTTCAGCTGGTTGGCCAGATAGCAGGACAGGTGGGTATTTTTGTTTTCCTGTGTATAACTTGTGCATTTGAGAAAGGAAATTTTGCAAAGAGGCTCTTTCTTCTGGTACAAGCCCCTGAGGACTATGGCACTGCAGTCAGCTGGGCTAAAGCCCAGGTGTCATGCAGGTGGGGTTGCCTCTGCCCTGAGGAGCATAGATCCAGCATTGCCTCTAAGCACATCTGCTCAGGTCTGAGCTTCAGAAGATGAGCTGAAAGCTGGAAGCCTGTGTCCTCCTGACGTGGATGGACCAGCTTGGTATCCCACCACATAGTACTAGGGGGCTTCTCTGCAAGGCTTGCCACTGATGACCTCATTTCTGAGGACCTTGAACACAATTCCTACCCCTTACTGCAGGGCAAATGATACTTTTTCAGCAAGGCTGTGCCTCCTAAGGTTGGTCTTGCTTGACCAGAGAAGCTGTGGCTGCCCTCTCCCTGGAAGTGTTCAAGGCCAGGCTAGATGGGACTTGGAGCAACCTGGTCTAGTAGGAGGTGTCCCTGCCTATGGCAGAGGGTTGGAGATAGATGGTCTTTAAGGTCCCTTCTCACTCAAACCAGTCTGCGATTCCATGCTGAACCTGATTTCCTTCAACAACAAGGTGACCTGTTTAGTGGATGAGGGAAAGGCTGTGGACAGTGTCTATCCAGACTTCAGTAAAGCTTTTGACACTATCTCCCATAGCATTCTCTTGGATAAACTGGCTGCTCACATCTTGAACTGGGGTACTCTTCAGTGCTGAATGACAGGAACCAAAGAGTGTGGTGGATGGAGTTAAATCCAGATGGTTACTGGTCACTATTGGTGTTCCCCAGGGCTCAGTGCAGAACTCAGGGCCAGTTCTCTTTAATATTTTTATCAACGATCTGGACAAGGGGATTGAGTGCCATCCTGACATGAGACTGCCCAGGACCCTCTTGAGCTGCTGTGGGCCCATGGCTCTGGCAGGTACAATGTGCCTGCAGGGAGAGGAGGGCAGACCAGGTGACCCAAATGGACCAATCCTAGTTCTCCTTCCCATGGTGCTCAGTATAAAAGAGCTCCTCAGAAAGCTCTGGGCTTTTCTGTCTGTCAGGGGTGCTGGCTCGTTTGCCATTGCTCCCTGTTCTCCTGCTGTTGCTGCATCCTGTTGTCTTGCTGCAGAAGAACACAGTTCATCAAAACTGGTTGCTTTCCCCTACTTTCCCAAGGAGTACTGGCTCAGCCTGGTCCTTACGAGGAGCAGCTGAGGGAAATAGGAGTGTCCAGCCTGGGGGAAAGGGGGCTGGAGGGAGATCTCATTCTCTGCAACTCCCTGAACAGAGATCGGTGCAAAGGGCATCGGTCTCTTCTCCCAAGGACCCAGTGATAGAACAAGAGGAAATAACCTCAGGTTGTGCCAGGTGAGTTTTTAGATTGGATATTAGGAACAATTTCATCACTGAAAGGGTTGTCAGGCTGTGGCACAGGCTGCCCAGAGCCATGGAGGCACCATGCCTGGAGGGATTTATAAGTTGTGTAGATGTAGTACTGAGGGATGTGGTTTGGTGGTAGCCTTGGCAGCACTGAGTTAATGGTTGGTCTTGATGAGCTTAAAAGTCTTTTCCAACCTAAATGATTCTATGATCCAGAGCATGTTCATCACCATCAGTTTCTCATCATCATAACTGGTGTGTTGTTATATGCTTGCATGGTGCCTTTGATCTGCTCAGATGTCAGGAGGAGGTTAGCCCTCCTCTGGAAGGTGTCAGTCTGCTTGTTGCTTTGTTGTATCAAGCAGTGAATCCTTCCCTGTGTTATTTTCTTATTGTGAACACCTCTGAAACGAAGAGCGTAAGTGGCCACATTGTGCCAGCCTGTGTCTGTGGGGTGTTTGGGGGTGTTTGATAATCAGTGGTGTGTCCCAGGCAGCAGGGATGGTGCTTTCTGCTTATGCCTGCAGCTCAGAGGAGCCAGATCTCTGTGTGCTTTGTGTTTGGGAGCTCAGGAGGCAAGTGGAGGCTGGAAGAAGAGCAAGAAGGAGCCCAATCCCCAGCAGGAGGGTTCCTGGCAAGGAGAAGAGAAGGAAGCCTAGAGGAGACCTTCAGGGAAGGTGGGGAAGCAGGGACAGGAGAGCCAAGCATCACAGCAGCTGCAAGTCGCATCCCTTCTGCACATTCGTTTTTGAGGCTGGGCTGCAGTAGGGATGCTTGATTTGGGGGTGAGGGGAGTTTTGGTTAAAAAGCCTCATCGGAGCGTTATGGAATTGCAATGTGAAGGGTAATTGAGCTGAAAGCCATTCTCTTCCTGCAGCCTGCGCCGCAGGACCTGCTAAAGTGCCCTCAAATGCCAGCCTGGGAATCCTGCTGGAAGAGCAGGAGGCGGGGTGAGCTCTGTCCTCTCATCCATGGCCCCACATTGTCCCATGCCCAGGGCTTGTGGGTGGGTGTGGGAGATGGTCCCCATGGGGAGGAGGTGGAGGAGAAGTCAGACTAATGACATAGGAAGGTTTTGTCTGAAACCAACACAGAAAGGTAAATAGGTTTCTGCACCGCAATCTCCACCCTTGCAGGTGTTGGTGTGCTCTCTGATGGAGTCTGTGCAGCTTGGGCAGCATCTCCCTGCATTCCTTTGTGGTCATGTCCTCCCCCCATACTCCTCCCTCATGTAGGAAGTCAGAGCAGAGCCCCCCCAAGCAGCCCCTCAGGCCTCCCCATGACACCTGCTCTGCAGATGCCACCCACGGGCAGAGAAATGCTCCAGAGCATTCACTGGCATAGCACAATGTGTGATATTTTTGAATAATAAGATTAATGAAAATAAAGAAGACAGTGGTTTGTCAGAGTGAACACAATTATCAAAACCAGCCACAAGATACTTGTCGCCACGCCAAGTCCCTTGCCTTTTGAGTGGAAACAATTCATGGAACGGGATGGGAACTTGGGCAGTTGCTGATGTGACCTGGAGGAGGGGATTAGCAGAAGATGTCAGTTTTGGACCTCCAGCACAGCAAGAGCGTGAGGTGTGCAGCCCCACTGTGTACCTTGTCGTGCGTTATTGATTGCTGAACAGGCGCAGTTAAGTGCCTCTCATTAATATTTGTTTTGGTCCTTTTTCCTGAATTCCGATGAGTGGAGGAGATGCTTCTTATCTCTCTCCTGCAGGTTTACTTTCTAGAGGATTCCTCTGGCTGGTGACAAACCGGGGCTTTTTAGCCTCTTGTCCCACTCTTGGGAGGAGGGATGAGTTAGTAGCTGACATGAAATCTTGGGAACTCTGCAGAAAGGATGCAAGGGACCAAAATTAAAGCACAATTAAGAGGTAAAAATGCTCTGCTTGCATGTTACAAGTGAAATATGGATTTCTGGGCTAAGCTGAGTATCTTACAAGGGGCTCTTTGGGCACACAGGACAAACCAGCTAAACTTTTAAGTGTGTGAAGGATGAATGATGGGAGCTGTGGAACTGGTGGCAGGGAATGCTTCTAAGTCAGAGCTTTTCAAATTAAGAGCAGAGGCTGTAGACAGCAGGCTTATTGTCCATAATCTTCTGGGCTGTCATGGTGACATTGGTCCTTCAGCTTTTCTGTCACTTAGAAGGCAGCCTTCTCTTCATTTAATTTCCTTTCTTCTGGAGGTGGGGCCTGGTTTGTGCAGTCCCATGACCATTGGCTATCTCCCACTTACTGTTTTTGACAAGAACCTTCATCTCAGTGTCATGCTGCAGTGGTACCACTCTGTCATGGCTATTTGTATCAGATGTTGCTTTTGAGGCAGTCTGCCCATGGCCACACGTGTTGAGAAGATGGCTGTAAAGGTTTCTCACTTTGGCTGTTTGGTTTGCCTCCCTGAGTAGCCACCTTCTTGCAGAGCAAGGCAGGGAGGAGGTTGTCCTGCCTGCTGTGTCATGTCCCCTTTGATATCCTGGGTCCTCATTTCTCTCCTCTGTACCTAGCCTCAGGGTGTGGTGGGTCACTCCTCTTTGTGTTCTGTACCCCCATCTCCTAGACAGTGGGAGACTCTAGATGGCCATGCAGGTCTGAGCTGTTGGGTTTTGCTCAGTATCTCTCATCAAATAAGTCACCAAAGGGGTTTCTGAAACTTGCTGATGTGCTATAAAAGCTACTTGGCTGTATCTTTAATAAGGCAGAACACCATTTCTTTGTGTCTTGTATAATAACGCCTTGTGTGTTAGCTTTGACTTACCCAGAACCAGTCCACCCAAAGCTACTGAAATGGTTTTGAGCAGCTGCAAGTTGTGCTCCCAGGCACATAGGTGCAGCTCCTGAAATGAAAAATTTCTGGTGTGCCCAAAAGCAGAGAAGAGAGATGTTTTAACATAGTTGCTTCTCCAGCTCTTCAGTGTAGAGTTGGGTGCAGGTCTGTTGTGAAGTGATACTAGAGTACGTGGAGCATGAGAAACTGCATTTGTTTGTGGGTTACAAATGAAGACCTGTCAAAAACCTTTTTAAGCAGAGACAGAAGTTTTCTTTTCATGACACATTTAACTTCAAGGCTTTGCCTCTCAAGGAGGCTTGGCTCTTCTCCATCTCCCTTTTCATGAGTTTGGAAAATTATGGTTAGCAGAAGTTGCTGTCCCCCCCTCCTCCCTGGTCTCCTAATAGACTGGAGCCTTTTGCTGGGATGTTTGGATCCTCTGGGGTGCTTTTTCTTCTGTAAAACTGTGTCTGGGCATGAAGGGGGGTGATGAGGGCTGGGAGAGAGAGGATATGGAACGTGGACCTCTCCTTGTCCTTGAAGCAATTGCTTTACCACATTATGGTGGGTAAAATGCACAGGTTATTTCCATTGATTTGGTGTCAAGAGATGTTTTTCAAAGCATAGTTGTGTTTATAGGATTTCTGTCTATTTGCTGTAAGAAGTAGGACGTTGTTCCTGGACACAGGAGTTGGCCAGGACTGTGTCACATCAGTTCTTCATCAACATGTTTCATGTTGCAACCCCACTCCTAGGGGTGTGCTATGTGAAACGTGGTATTGTTTATTACCTTCTGCTGTGACTGAACCTCTTCTTCAGTGCAGGCTCTGGACAGGCATTGGGAATCTGCTTTCAGGCAGCAACTTGTGTGCTCCTGGCTGTGTCTGTGGCTTCTTTTTGAGCATCTGAAACATCTGCCTGGATGTGGGATTAGAAATAAGATATGACAGGACACGTACAGACTAAAAAGGGGTCATCAGAGTTGGTGGGATTGTTTTTCCCCCCCAGTCTCAGCTCAGGAGTTGTCTTATAGCGTTTGTGGGGAAAGTAAGAAATTGTCACAACTGGTGTTTTCGTACAAGCTCAGGAATGGGAAGCCTTCCCTCTCCACTTGTAGGTTAAGGACTACAGGAGAACAAGGGATGCCAGGATGTGAGCTGGTGGATTTCAGCCTCAATGCACAGAGGTCTATTCTAGTTTGTCCTTCTCCACCATGGCTGTGAGATGGATTCACAGCTTTATCTTCTTCCAGTTTACACAACTCTTTCCTTACCACACTTTACCTTTCCTTACCAAACCAGTGTAGGCCTTCCTCAGGTCAATTGGTTGTCGGGATGTCCTGTGGTGGTTGACACATGATGGTGACCTGGTGCTCCCAGGAGGTCTGAGAGTAGGAGGCTTTGTTCTTTTCTGTGTTGGGGTCTTTAGTTCATTGCAGATCCATCTGTTTCTGCATTTATTTGCATAACACATTTGCTAAGTGAGAAAGGGGTCAATAGCAGGGGAGCTGGATCCTGCCCACCTGTCCTGGCAAGAGAGTCGTCCCTAGGAGAGAAGTCACCAGCTTCTCCTGGGCTGTGTAGGACAATGGGCTGGCATTAGGTGGAATGATAACCACAGATTTGATATCCACAGGCAACATGCTTCTGTGGTCACATATTTCACCACTTGCATAAGGTCTGTTGCATCTGAGCACCAAGATTCAAAACAATACAGCTAAAATAACACATGAGAAGATGATAGTTCCCTCCAGACCCTTGGGACAGACCCACAGTCCCGCAGAAAAGTGACTGCAGCTGGGTAAAATGGAATCAAACTGGATGGAATAGCAGCAATTTGCATCCCCTTAGTACATCTGACACTCGAAGTTAAATGGATTCTGTTCTAAAATGAACTTAAACCCGAGCTGGCAGAGAGAGCTCAGTGAGCTATGCTCTTTTGTGGTCACTGTGTAAAAATCTCTGACAAGAGCATCAGGGCTCTTAGGCTGACTTTGAGAGAAGGTGGTTGTCCTGCAATTCCTTTTGTGTGCTCTGGAATGAACAGAAGTTTCCTTTAAGGAAGTTGCCCCACTGTAAAACACGAGTATTTGTGTTCCTGCAGCTCCTTCATAAAGAAAGGACTGGACAGAGGGATTGGCAGCTGTTCTGGGTTTGCTTACCTCAGTTTCCTTCTCCATCTTCTTTCTTCCCCTCCTTTTGCCTTGTGCAGGAGGTGGACATCCCTTGGCTCTAGAGTTGTTCCCTGCTCCCCAGCAACCTAGGGACGTGGAAGAGGAGTCAGGTATGCTCGTAGCTGGCTTGGTTGCCTGAGGCAGCATTTCTACTTGTCTCCAGTTTGTGGAGGTAAAGGAAACGTGGCAAGATGTATTTTTCCCAGGGCAGTGGATAGGTAGGACCAGTTCCTCCACCAGCTGGGAGTACAGCTCCTCATGGCCAATGCTGTGGAGTTGCTCCTGCTTGAAAAAGTGCCCCCTTCCCATTTTTTTCCAGGTCCCTTTGCTCCTGATTTCTGAATTACTAGCAAAAGAGATATTGCATGCTTCCAGCTTGGTGTACTCCTGCCCTGTGGCTCTTTTCATCCTAGTCACCTCTGTTGCTACCAGTTGCTTGGGATGATGTCTTTGAGGTCCCTGTGCCTACAGGGAGGTCTAATTGCTCCAGAGACTGTTTCTTGGAGGTCATATCATCTTCCCTGCCCTGATGGTCAATGGGGGATTCCAAACATCCCCTGACTCTTCCTTGCTGTCTTTTTCCAGCTGGGCTTTCTCTCATACAGCTTGCTTGTTGTGGTCTGTATGCTTTGGATCAGCATGGTGAAAGTGCTTTCACTTAGCAGATCTATTATTTGGGTTGATTTTCTATTGCTTTTTCCCCTTTGGGTGCACTTGGGGAATTTATTCTTTTTAACAGGTTTATTCCAGTGTCAGGTATTGCCTTCAAGATTCTGGGGCCCTTTGATTTGATGCCTGGAAAATGTATTTAGTTTCTGGTCCCCTTCTGGGACAGGGAGGGAGAGGAAGGTGGGTGAATGGATGGATGAATGGATGGATGGAGAAAAAGAGGAAACTGCAGCCACTTTTTCCATCTAGCAACAGCTTTCTCATTCCATGTGTGTTTCACACTCACTCTCCTTGCCCTGTTACCACCAGCTGACTCTTCCCGTTGGTACTGCAGGAACCCTGGGGCAGGTAAGGTGTCAGACATCTCCTTGTATACATTTTAATTGGTGCCTTTCTAATATGTGCAGGTAAGCCATCCAGGGGTGTTTAGCTGTTCACATGTCTGCTGGCTGCTGTTGCTATTTCTAGGGGAGCTGTACTGATGGTGTCAGCCCTAGAGGTAGCTGCAGAAATAGACACTTTTTCAGCTTGTGTTGTGAAAGGTGTGAAGACAGTGGTTTCACTCGCAGCAAATGCATGACCTGAATGACATCTTTGTATGAGAAACAGGGGAATGAGAACACAGAGACAGGATTATTTTATTATTTTTAATGATGCTTTAACTTTATTTCTTCATTATCTTCCTCTAGTCTTGAGTTTCTCACAAATAGAACTAGAAGCAAGGTTTTGGTTTTGCTTATTTGGTTGAATAGTTAAGAGGCATTAAACTGAGAAATACCCACATGCATCTCCCTTGCAGCTGAGGGCAAATTTACCCACTGATTCCAGAGCTTCGGAAAATGGCTTTGTCTGAAAATGAATTTTGGCCTCTCAAAGTTCAGACATTTATCCTGAGCCAGAAATATACACAGATTTGCTCTCTAATTTAATAAAGTCATCCAAATAATATGATTTCTCCCATAACCATCGTTTATGTTTCACAGCGAAACGATAATGAGAAAGTCATTAGAAGTAATAAACAAAACAAAACCCACACAGCAAATCCTTCACCGAGCCTGACTGATGGGAAGAAGAAGAGTGTTTGAGTCTTAGGCCACGTAACGTTTGCTGGGTGCAGCTGTTTTCAAGTAGATGTGTTCTCAGAACATTTTTTTGCGTGTTGCATTTTAATGGGATTTTGTTGGCAGAGCGGGAGGGCACCAACAGCATCCGGGCACAAGGTCTGCCCCTGGGCTGAATGCTGTACCAGTGCCAAGATGGTGTTTCTTCTGTCACCTCCTGGGGGTTGGCTACAACTCATGATTGAGGGGCATTGCTCATTCCCCCAGATCCTTCTCCTTAGGGTAACTTTGACAAGATGCTTCTGGTTTATTTTCCCAGCTAAGGCTTGAACCAAGTGTATGCTGAATGCACAGAGAACAAGACCTGCATGAAGATATCAGAAGTCCTCTCCTCTCTTTTCATTTATGGCAGTGCATTTGCTTTGGGCTGCAACCTGAATATTTTTTTCTGAGTTATCCTTATCCAGGTGAATTTTACTTTGACTTCAGAGGGCGTCCTTACCTTTAATAGCTCTTCACCGTTAATAGCATTTATTATTGGGGTATTTCCCTTCTGTTATCCTTTTGCCACGTGTCTGTGGCACTTAGGGACATGGTTTTGTGGTGGGCTTGGCAGCATGAGGTGTCAGTGGTTGGACTTGGTGATCACAGAATCACAAAAAGAGGTTGGAAGGGACCTCAACAGATCATCCAGTCCAAAATCCCTGCCAGAGCAGGGAGACCTACAGGAGGTCACACAGGAACGTGTCCAGGCTGGTTTTGAATGTCTCCAGAGAAGGAGATTCCCCAATCTCCCTGAGCAGCCTGTTCCAGTGCTCTGTCACCCTCACAATGAAAAAATTTTTCTCTATGTTTACGTGGAACTCCTATGCTCCAGCTTGCACCCACTGCCCTTTGTCCTATCATTGGAAATAACTGAGAAGAGCCTCACTCTGTCCCCTGGAACTCACCCTTTACATATTTATGAACACCAATGAGATCACCCTACATTCTCCACTTCTTCAAGCTGAAGAGACCCAGCTCCCTCTTCCAACCTAAATGATTCTCTGGCTTTACATCTGTGAAGTCATTTAAGCTGGGACTGTGCAAGGTGGCTGGTCCCTATCATCTTTGTTTTGGGGTGCTGGGAGGATAAAGCAGAAGGGGGTGGAAGGGACTGTGTGGGTCTGTGCCAGGGGCTGATGCCATGCCAGGAGGTGAAGTCCTGCCTTCAGCACTTCCAGAGCAGACATCACTGCTGTTATTTGGCTGAAACAGTTGCATCATTCTAGCACTGGTGTTTGTTCTTTTTTGGCCCCAAATTGCCTATGTCTGTTGCTGCTGAGCATTCATTCAGTGCCTGTGACCCAGGCCTTGGGGAAGGGGTAGGATTGTGGGAACAGCTGATACCTGGTGCTTTGTTGGAACTGTCGGGCTCCCTTACAGATCTCACTCATTGGTTTTCTAATTTGAGGACACCTTGTGTTGACTTTTGTGCTTTCAAAATCACAGTGAAGGTATGTGGACCCAACATAAGCCTATATTCTTTTTTTTTTTTTTTTTGCTTAGTTTTAGTTTTAAATACAACAATGTGATCTGCTTTCCTTTGATTAACTTGGCAGTGCTGGGTTAATAGTTGGACTCGATGATCCTAAAAGTCTTCCAACCAAAATGATTCTGTGACTGTGCAGTCAGGACTACAAACTGGACACACTGAGGGCACAGGTAGATCATACATAGCATCTGCTTTCTCCAACCATGACCACTGCACCAACTCTTCCTGTTCTGCTCCTGTGCTGGGCAGAGCAGAGCTCTGAAAGTTACAGGTATGAAATGACCCCTCATTACAGCTTCTTTTCCTGCTCCCACTTGGACTTCCCTTATTTGTAGTGCTGGTTGCTGGTTTATTTTAGTCTGTTGACTCAGACACTGAGTAGTTCACGTTCAAGTTCATCAGTGTTAGGTGCCAGGAGAGGACATGGAGAAGTTTGCTGCTGCTGTCCCCCTTTTCTTTGTTCCCAGTGTCCTCTGTCCTTCATCCCCAGGCTTCGCCATCCTCCTCACTCCCAGAGGAACTCCAAGGGCTCTTTGTGGCATTGCTGTGCTGGGTATGCCAAAGCTGCTCTGAGCCAGAGGCTGCACATGTGGCTCCTTTTCTGCTCCTGTCCAAGAGGTTACATGAGTCCTTAGTTTTCAACCCTCCTTCCCAGGCCCAAGTGCTAACAATTAATTACTCCAATTAAAAATCAAAACAAAACTCAAACAAAAAGGCATCTTATTTTTTGTTCCTCCTGTATGTACTTAATAGGAAATAAATAGAAGGAGAAGAAACTTGTGCTGGAAGAAGGTTTAAGAGAGCACGTCTCATGCTTTGCTCTTTTCTTGCTGTGTCTGTCCTGTCCAGGCTGATGAACTAAATGGTGCAAAGCCAGAGAAATAACAGCTCTTTTTACGTTCCTTTGAAAAGTAAATCGTACATCCAAGCTGCCCCTGCACAAATTCTTGCCCGTTGACATTTCAAAAATTGCTCTTTTCGGGTCCTTCTCATTCCTTTCTTGCTTATACTGTGGTCTCTCTCCTCTCCTAAAAGAAAATTTTATTTATGGTTTCACCTTAGAAAAGCAGTTTAAAAAAAATAAACAAGCAAAACCAAGTAAAAAAAAAACACCTCAAAAACAAACAAACAAACAAAACCCCTCAGATATGCCCAAAGGAACTTTGTGGTGGTCAGAAGAGAAGAAATAGCTGCTCTGTCTTTTACTCATTTTTCCTACCCAGGGATGCTGTGAGCAATTGACTGTCCCCTGAGAAAACGAGACTCCTGGGTCTCCTGGCTGTTTTCATGCAGGAGGAACTTCTGTATTTTCAGTGTACTTAGTGCTAAGTCGAACATTATTTTCCCTCAGGCCACCCAGAGCAGCTTCCAGCCTCTGTTCTGAGCAGCTTGCTTTTGGGACAGAACTCCACTTAAGGCCAAAAGTGCCCTGAGGCAGGCTTGTTAAACATGACCTGCCTCTCTCTTCAGAGAGTAGATCTTAGCTGGGATTTGTGTTTGCCAAGAGGATGATAAGCAGGATGCTTTTGGGGGTGTACACCTGCCATAGCAGGGCAGGGAGCAAAGCAGGATTGCTGTCCTGGGTTGATTTTTAACTGCTAGGATGTTCAGATGCTTGGCTATTCCTGGAAAAAAGATGTGTTGTGTGGGTAACAATCTCTGCTGGGGCTAAAACCAGAAGTAGTTGTTACTTGGGAGTGTAGGAGGAGGGGATCCTGGTGGTCTCCTGTGGCTTTACAGAGAGGCATAGTTCAGACCCGTTTTGGGGGGATCTTGAAGGCTCTGTGAGATGTACCGTGGCTTCAGCATGGAACTGAGCAAAGCATGGAAATTGCTACTTAGAAGATGCTGATGGAACATGACTGTCTTTTAGAGGCAATACAGGGAATTGACAAATTTGATTTGTTAATGACTGCTGGGATGCTGGCAAAAATGAAAGAAGAATTGTCAAACTGTTTTTTTTTCCTGCTGCCTCTTTTTAAAGCATTTCCGTAGAAATGCCAGTGCACGGCCCCAAATGCAAGAGCCTGATTTATCTCAAATCCCTGTTGGGATGTTCCCTGGCACCTTCCCCCCCCTCCCTGCCCCCAAAAGGGAAGACCTGCCTATAGTAGTGGGGTGGTTTCAAGCCTTTGTGGTGCAGGCCGTGAGGGAGGTGCTGAGGCAGCCCAAGCCCTTGGAAAGGGCCCAGCATCCCTTTAAAGGTGATTCTCGGTCAGTGAATGGTTGGTTGGAAATAGTCATCAGGCACTTATGGATCTTTCAAGCCCCTTTCTCTCCCTAATAATCCCACCTCTGGGGAGCTATCGATTCTCTGCTGCCGGCTGCCTCTTGGCATTCCCTTCTCTGTTTTCGTCTGTGTAAATCGCTGTGCTTGTCATTTTCACGCAGCAATTACCTCCCCTTGCTTGCTTTCATCCCGAGTCCTTTGCCAGAGATCTAAACTCTGTATTGACACACCACCCTGGAAGAAATCAGAGGGCTTGGGGACTGGGAAGAAGTTTTCCACACTGATGACTTTGGGGAGAGTTTCCTCTGAGATGGGATCATCTTCAAGTCCAGCACCAGAGGGATGCTGCAGCTCCCCAGGTTGCAAATGTGACTATTTCTAAAAAAAAAAAAAAAAAACACAACAAAAAAACAAACAGGAAATTCTTTGTCTTGATGCTCTGGAAAGGATTAGCCTGGAGAGCTGGGGACAACTACTTCCCAAGTCATCCTCCATCTGCCTGAGCTGTGCCCATCCTTAGAGAGGTACCCCAGACCAAGTTAGACCAGGTACAGATGTCCAAGAAAGCTGTTCTGTGGCTAGAAAAAGGCTGAGATGCACCGTAATGCAGACCAAAATCAGCAGCTATGTCTACCTGAGGGGTTTCTGAGAAAAAAATTCTCTTTCCCAGGCTGTTGCTTTGAAGAGCTTTTGGGTCTGTGTGTGGTTGTAGCAGGGCTGGGGTGCTAATAGGGAAAGTGATGTAGAAAGCTTAGGAGATGTCTCTCCTCCAGCAGCAGCAGTTTAGCATCAGTCATTAGTTTGGGGTCACCCTGGCTTGTCATGTGACATGGTGTCTGGGCTTCAGGCAACCTTTAGAGGTCCTGCAAGCACCAGGTTGAGATGCTGCCAGCATCTGCATGTGAGGATGGAGTGTGGCAAGTGTCAGAGGGGCTGGCTCTGCAGGATGTGCAGAGAGAGAGACCTGGGCACCCATGAACAAGCAGTGCTGCAGATGACAGAGACAGGCACCTTCCAGCCTTCATTCTCTGTTTACACTTCCAGTCTGAATTACAAGGGAAAAGGGCCGAAAATGCCTTTTAAAAATGAAAACAGATTTGTGCTGACATTTCTAGGTCCCAAGAGTCACCAGTCAGAGCAAGCGCCTATGAACACGCATCTCAGAGGCCTTTTGTACCACAGCACCTTTGCCTAAAGATACATGGAAAACAAGAACAACCAAAAAAACAACACAAAAACGGACCAAGAAAGGCTCAGACTTGGTCTTTTGAGCAGGAATTTCATAGCTTTGGTTAGTTTTGATGGTGAAGAAGGTATCAGAGCAGCAGTCGTGAAGTTCCTCTCACATTCCAGGAGGTGATCCTTTGATTTAGGAACGTGGTTCAGCCTTCTGGGAAGAGGGTGAGATTTGGGACTTGGGTTTAGTACCTTGTGATTTTGTTTTTTCACTTTCCAGGTGGATGAAAGTTGAAGGAAGCTTTCATTTGCAGCAGTGTAGAGTTTCCTTCAGCCCTGTCTGCTCCAGCACAGGAGTTGCAGCCCTCCCCACTACTCAAAAAAAAAAAAAAAAAAAAAGATAGCAGGTTCTGTATTAGGCTGGCACACAAAATCATACCTCCAAACTTGAAGGCATTTTGTTATTAAAAAGGCATGCCTGGCCAGTGAGGGCTCTCACTTGAACAGAATCCCCATCCTAGCAGAGAATAAATTAAAAAGCCAACTGGCCGCGGATGCCTGAGGAGCACCAAGACCAGAGATAGGACCAGAAGTCAGATAACAAACAGTGTCCAAAATTGTGGTGCTTGGTGCAAGGCGTGAAATTAAAACCTTTTCTGCCTCCTCCTGCATGCTGTAACAAAACAGCTCCTGCCACAGTCTGGTGGCACTGGGAGTGAAGAGGAGAATAATTAAATATATGGAGAGTTTTTGCCTCTGAGGGAAAGTCTTTCGAGGGAAAGGATGATGCTTCCCTGCTGTGAACCTTGGTGCTTTGGGTCTGTGGGTGACCCTGCTAAGCTGCCTTTCCACTGTGTCTGCTACCTGGAGGTGGGAGGAATCTCACTGAGATTTTTTTTATTGCTCTTGTTGCCTTTTCCTCTGAGTTTTCTCCCTCCCCCTTCCCTTTTTGGCTGGGGACGTGCCAGTGTCATATCAGCTATTCTCTCCCCAGACCTCACAGGCTTTCCAGACCCCAGGAAGGACATTTCTCCAGAGTTACTATCCAAGAATGATGAAGAGGGCAGCACTTTTTAATCTAAGTTACATTAGGTGAAGCTGATATTATTCACTCTGCTTTATTGCAGCTATTTTTACACGGGGGTGAGAAGTTAATGCTACCCAGCAAGCCTTGTTTTGCTGGCTTTTGGCAAGTACTGAAATCCATCAGCACATCCAGACAGAGTAGGAAAGAGCCTAAGCAAAAAAAATAAACAAACAACCAAACAAACAAACAACGAACCAAAACCAAACCAAAAAACTCTCTGGCTGAACTGAAAAAGAAGTGAAAAAAACACCAACTTTTTGGGTTTTGAACTGGACCCTCAATAATGAAAGTCTGGTCTGGAGGGCTAAAATCCAGGCAGGACCATTGGCTGTAATCAGCAGAAGGGTGAGCTTTTGCAATCAGCACAGAAGGGGGAGCAGGAGCTATAGCAGGATTGCTCAGGGGGCTGCAGAGTTAGTTTTGCCCTGCCCTGACAAATGAACCTGGTCCTCTTCTGATCCCTTCTCCTGGTCCTCCTCCTCCACCCTGGCTGGTAGGATAAGGCCTGGTCTAACTCTGCTGGAGGGATGTCAGAGCTCAGGAGATGGCTGTTGGTGGCATTCAGCATCTCAAACTGACCAGTTTTGGAAAGAAGGCTTTGCAGTGTTGTCTGGGATGTAGTTTGTTTTGCTGTTTATTCTGCTCCCCCACCTCCCAGGTGATGCCAAAAGTTTAAGCTGTGCTAATTCCTTGGACCTGGCAAGGATGCTGGTGGAGCTGGCATCTTCTCTGCTGGATAAAAAAAAGAAGTGATGATCTGAGAGGGAAGGAAATAGTTGTCCCTGTATATCTAGAAAGGGAACAAAATGCAGCTTTTTCCTTTCTCCTTCACGTTTTCTCTCTCATTCCCCTTTTTTCTGTTCTTTAACAGAGATCCCTAGCAGGAACATGCTTCCCATAGCACTACTTTCTAAGCCTTTTACTCGTGTATTATCCCTGCAGGAGATGCTATGGTGAGGCTGTAGGACTCAATTGCCCCTCTTCTTCTGATGTTCCTGGGGCTGTTCAGAGGTTGGGGCCCCTTTCAAAAAAACCCAAATAAAACAACCCAGTCCTGAGAACTTGTGTAATAAAACACCAGGTATGTTTAAAAAAACGTCAGGTGTTTTTAAAATCTACTTGATACAATTAGTGTCACCAGCTGATTGCTGTGACCCCTCCTTTGATGTGACTTCGCAGCAGGCTCGGTCATTTCTTCAGGCTGTGTTGCAAAGAGTGATTCCTTTTGGAAATTAAAGAGAGAAAATCTTTTCCTTAACGCAGAGCTATGAGGCCCTGGGAAGATGCACAGGATTGCAGCAAAAGGCATTGTCTTTGTCCCAAAAGATAAGGAGCAGCAAGAGGTGAGAAGAGTACGAGGTGGAAGGTAGAGACAACTGGTTATCAGCAAGGAGCTGGGGGCTGTCTCAGGTTGGGTTGCAACACCCAAGCAAAGGCCACTTTGCTTTTGCCAGCCTCCCTTCCTACACCGAGCTCAGGGAGTAGTTTGAAGGGGCTTTGCAAGTACTCACAGAGGCTTTTGCTGGCCAGGGGAAGGTTTGAAAGTTAAACAATGCTAAACACAGGGCAGAACTGCAGCAAACGGGACCACTGGAGCTGAAGGATGGGAGCTGGGAGGCTTTAGGAGGTGGCTCTCGAGGTGAGATACAAGCCCCATGCTGCTCCCTTGGCTCTTAGAGTAGAAGCCCCTGCAGCCCAGAAAGCCAGCTCTGTCCTGGGATGCATCCCCAGCAGTGTGGCCAGTGGGTGGAGGGAAGGGATTCTCCCCCTCTGCTCTGGTGAGACCTTCCTGCAATACTCTGTCCAGTTTTGGTGCCCCCCACACAAGAAGGACAGGGAGCTCTTGGGGCAAATCCAGAGGAGGCCACAAAGATGCTCTGAGGGCTGGAGCACCTCTGCTAGAGACAGGCTGAGAGAGCTGGGGTTGTTCATCTTGGAGAAGAGAAGGCTCCAGGGAGACCTTAGAGCACATTTAGTGCCTGAAGGGGCTACAGAAAAACTGAGGAGAAACTTTTGACAAGGGCATGGAGTGATGGGACAAGGGGAAATGGTTTTAAACTGGAAGAAAGAAGATTTTGGTTAGACATGAGGAAAAAAATCTTTCTTGGGAGCGTGGTGAGACACTGGCCCAGGCTGCCCAGAGAAACTGTGGCTTTCCCCTGCCTGGAAGTGTTCAAGGCCAGGTTGGATGGGGCTTGGAGCAGCCTGGTCTAGTGGGAGGTGCCCCTGCTCATGGCAGGGGGGTGGAACTTGCTGGTCTTTAAGGTCCCTTCCAACCAAACCAGTCTGTGATTCTACATCCTCTGGAGCTCTTATAGAGTATGTTGACAATTTAGGTTGATGTTTAATGTAGCATTACTGAGCTATGATATTATAATTATTTGCTTGTAACAAAGTTTATCCACAAAGATTTTCTGCAAGCAGAGAGGCACCAGCGTGACCCTTACAGAGGTTTGAACCCTGGTGCCAAGAGTGCTGTGAGCCAGGGTGAGGGGAAGAGGCAGGTCCAGGAGAGCAGCACAGGCATCCCTTTGGAAAGGACCACCTGGCCCAGTAGTCCTTCCTGAGAGGAGAAGGGAAAAAGGTCGGAGCCTCACAGAGATTGTCTCTTGTGCTCTTATGAGGAGTAATGTGCAAGGGACACTGAGCCTCAGCCCTTCCTCTGCCACTGGCATGTCTACCCTGCAATGTCTTTTATGGACAAGAGGTATGGATGTATCTCAGGTCAAGTGCTTCAAGTGGGACTTTATGCCTCCAACTTCAGCCTGGAAATGAACAGTATGACAGAAAAATTGGTGATTTGGATGACTCCACCACGTGTCCCTGGCATCAGGGACAAGTGTGCTTACTCTTCCACATGGTGCTGGGAGCAGATGGCCATGTCCTGACATATTAGGACAGGGATCATGGCAAGGGAGAGGCCAGGAGGGAAGCATCTGGGTGATCTCTGAAAACCTGTGCAGGACCCTTAGCTATTCCTGCTGTTTCTGGGTGTTTTGCATTGCTCTTGAGGATGACCCATTTAAAGAATAAGAGAGAAAGGGAAAAAAGTTGTTATTTTTGATGTGAGAATGCATCTTAGCTGCGTCCAACATGATTGCTTTTGTAGGTCCACTTGGTAAGCTGAGGTTTTAAAAATGGTTATTAGGAAAGGGGTGTTTGTGCTGTGACTTCATTGATGAGGCAACCAACCCATGTCCCGTGCCAATGTTCCAGCCATACTTTCTGCATCTCACTCCTCCTCCATTTCCTCGTCACGGCCTCTGGCTTTGCCAAAGCTCCGATGATCTTGACAGGAGGTGACAGATGACAGGGAAGTGAGTGAAGGTGATAAACAGTGCAAGAAGGGAGGGAAAACCCTGGTTTATTAGTAATTGTTGTGGGGTTTGTTTGTAGCCTATAGGCCAGCAATGCTGAAGAAACAAAGCTGGGCAAATGATCTATTTTCTCAGCTGTAAATGAGGGCAAATCCAAAGGAAGAGGAGATCTGGACTGACCTGTATGAAAGAAATTGACTGAACCCCAACCCTCAGACAAGGTTTGAGAGGATTAAGCTGGATTTGTGCCTGTTGCCTACAAGTGCAGATGCTGCCCCGAGCTGAAGGCTTTTGGCCTAGAGTGAATGAAGGGAATTCCAAAACATTGCTCCTTTAATTCACCCAGATGTGCCAGTCAATACAGTCCTTTGGGAAAATCCTTTGTGTTAGGAATCCTGCTCAATGGGGAAACAGCGCGATGCGAACACAATCAACCCAGATGATCCACTGAGATCCCAGCCTGGATTAAAGAAAAAACAAAGCTGAAACAAAAGAACCCAGAAGTTAAAAGATTCAAAGAGCTTTATTGCTGCCAATGAGCACCCTATATTTTAACCATAGCTTGCAGGCATGTTGCTGACCTGGGGAGGAGAAGTGCTGTACCCTCAATGCACAGTGTTCTTGCAGTGGAGTTTTGTTTCTTCAAAGAGGAACCAAGACGACAGTAGCTTGGAAAAGCACTGTTGAAAGCTGTCTTTTCCCTACCATCTGCATGGAAAACCTCAGCCTGGCTGGGAGCAGATCTGTCCATCCTTTCCTCGCAGTAGGATATCTGATACCAAAAATGACAGTGTCAGTAAAGGTACTAGTCGTGGGACACTCTGTAACTTCCCCTACCTATAGCCAGAGGCAATGATTACTTGCCTCTGTCTCTGTCCTCAAGGGACTGATGAATTTATTGGCCCTTTTCATGCTGATATTCCCATTCTACTTCACAAAAAAATTGTGATGTGGCTCTGTGGGCTTCAGTAAATTCAGAGCATTAATCCTCACTCTGTGTTTAGCATTGAAGGATATAATTTGTTGTTCTAGAGCTGAACATCAGCATCTTCTCTGACACATCACACTTCTTCCTCCACAAACTTTGCTGAGGTCCCACTTGCCCCTTTTCCTTTCCTGTCGGGGCAGGTTGGCTCCTTATGCTCCATGCTCAGGCACTATTTTATCCAGCATGTACCTTGGAGCTCTTGCATGATTTTTCCTGCCAGCACTGCTGGCTGAGGACTTTGCCTCTTCTTCCCAGGTGGGGAAAAACCTTTACTGTCATAAAAAGGTGTGAAAAAAACCAACTGTGCTGCACAGAGTAAGACAAGCGTTTTCTGCTTATAGCAGAGGGCAGGCTCTGTCCTCAGGATGTTGCATCCTCAGTGCAGGCAGGTGGCATTGAATGTGACAGGGAAGGTAAGCAGGGAGTTGTCAGGTCAAAGTGGGTAAGTTGGGCATCAATAAACCTCTTTCCTAGTGTGCAGGTGAGTTTGGAGCTCCATTCCTTACACTGTGGCACTGGCATGCTGCAGGAATTGGGGAGACTTCGTGTTTTTCTTCCCGTTTCCTCCTCCTTTAGGCACACCAGGATTTCTCTCTTTATTATATGTCTTAATTAGCTGGATCTGGCTGCTTTACTGTGTTTTTCTGCTTTAGCAGTTGAATGGCTAGTAAGTCTTCATATATTGTATAGAAAAATTTTTCCCTGCAAATATCCTTTGTCCCAGGTTTGTAACTGCTCTTTCTGCCTGTGAATGCTGCAGAGGTGTTGGGAGACAGCAAAGTGGGGTGCTGGCTGTCATGGGAGAGCAGTATCTGCAGTCTTGGGGTCCTGTGGGGGAGCCAGGGCAAGACATGGCTTGACAGAAGCACTTTGTGCTGGAGTTTGCTGATTCAGGGCGAGTGCTTCAGTGAGAGCAAAGCATGAGGAGACCTGAGCTGAACTGTTATTGATCCTTCCCTCCATAATAAAGCCATCCATGGGAAGACAGGGAAATATCGTTTTGAATCAGCACAGTTCTACAGATTTTGCTTGTACTCGTGTTGGGAGTGATAAGGGACTCACAAGCTGCTACAGAGACTCTGGCAGGAGTTTCTTTTTGATGGATCTTTGGGACCTACAAATCCCAGACTTCAAAGGGAGGTTTTTTTTTTCCAACTCCTGCTTTTCTGAGAACAAATTACTTGCTCCACCTATGGTTAGAAGCAAACTGCTCTGTGCTCTGAACTGTGCTTTTAGCTTTTCTACCAGGACAAGGGACAAACAATAAGGAAAATAAATAAATACAGTGGTAAAGAGGGCAGATTCCTATCTGCCTGGCTCAAATGGAAATGGAAAATGTGGAGGAAAGACAGGTGATCCTTTTTACAGGAATGGATATGCTAGATTAGACAGGCTTTTGAAGACTTGAGATGGTGGTTGAGAGCACGTGGGAGAGGAGAAGAGATAGCAAGAAGTTTGGCCATGAGCTGTCGTGAAAGCAAGTCCCAGATTCTCCTGGGCTGGCTGTTGGGTCCTCCTCTAAGGTGGCTTGAAAGCCAGGGAGGACCAGATGCTGGGCTGGCATGTAGAGGAAAGTGAACAGATAAGGATTCACAGATTGCATGTCTGTATTTGCATTGTGCTGCAGAAGTGAATACAATACCTAATGATTCGTAGCTATTATTTGAAGGACCCCACTGTTACAGATTTATTTGTCATTTCTTGTAATAACACCGATGATAATGAATTCATTTGTATTAATGTGGGTGTCGTGGACTTCCGCTGATACTCCACGTTAATTAATGTACCATTAAAAGAAAGTGTCACCCAATTAATATCGAGTGGAAGCAGTGCTGCTGGTATCCTGTCATTATTTGTAATGTATTAACGTTCTGCCCTAATGGAAGTAATTTGCCATCCAGAGCAGGCTGCCATGGGGGTGCCTCTTTGCAGCAAGGGTTACCCTTAACCCACCTTCCTGACCTCTCCTTGGGTTTAGAAAGGAAAACTTCATGGTGATTGTTAAGAGAATAGGGTGCAAAAAAACAGGATTTCTCCAGCTTATGTTATTACAAGGGGTTTCTTCTCTCTCCTGTCCACCCCAGTATCAGTAAATCACACTGGTGATTTGATTTTGTTACTGAATTTTAACAGTGAGAGGAGAGTTAGTAGAAAAAATCTCACCATCTCTGTGTGAGATTTTTTTCTTCCCTGAACAAAAGCTGCCTCTGCCAGGCAGAGAGCAGAGGCAGGAGTGGAGACCCTGACCGGGACCACCTGGACCCAACAAGTCTGTGCCCATCGTCTCCAGCCAGATTACAGCCCTGGGGGTGCTGGGCCATCTGTGATGTGTGCCCTTGCAAAGGGGGGGATTGCTTTGGACAACCTTTTCCGGCAGCAAAATCCCACCAGCCAGAGCAAAGCTGTGCTGCTGGAGCCAGGAGATCTCTGACTGACAGGTTTTCACATTCTCACTGTTTGCCTCTGACTTTCAAACATCTCCTTAGACCATCTTGGATTCCCATCTGCTGCCTCTGAAATTGGGACTGAAGCACAGGCTGCCTCCCAGCCTTTGCTGAAGACCTGCCTGGCTCCCCTAAAGGCTGGAGATGGATAATGTGTAGAAATGGAAGAGAAACATGGCTTTTCCTATGCAGGATTTGATTGCAGGTGGTGCTTCACCACCCTTGTCTACTGTGCCTATCCAGTGGGAAAGAGTCTGCTTCAAAGGGTGATTCCCCCTCCCCAGGAGAGCTGTGATTTTTGCTTCTGATATAGGACTCTGCTTTAACAAATTAAAAAAAAAAAAAAAAAAAAAAAAAAAAAAAAAAAAAAAAAAAAAAAAAAAAAAAAAAAAAAGAAAACAGAAAAGAAGATATTGGTTCAAACAAGTTGCTAGCAATTTGCTCAATGTCAACAGTCTGTGCCCTTTGTGGTTTACCCATCTCCCAACCTCTCTGCTTTTACTTTTCCAGATGATTGATAAAAATGTCAAATAATGGGCAGAGACCTGCAGCTTCCCAGCAGGAATCCATTAAAAATATACTTGCCTGATAATATTCCTTGTTTACAGTTGTATTTTGAGGGCTGCACGCTTAGCTGACTGTGTTGATTTTGAATTATTCTGTGTTAATCAATCTTGCAGAGCACCAAGTTGTGTGGCACAGACAAGATGATATATGTGACTTTAATTCTGTCACCCTTTTCAACCAAAACTGTTGTCTGGCAGAAAGACAAGAGAGAGAATAGAACAGGATTTTTATTGTCAGTCAGTCTTGTGGGAGGCATTAATGGTGCTATTTCCCTTTAATTCCCTATTAGCCAAGAGCTGTGCCGAGTGTCACGTTATTTCAGGTGGAGGTGATGGGGCTACAGAATCTGAAGTCACTCCCATTGAAGAAATCCTGGCAGCACGGTGCTTACTCTCCTTCCTCTCCTCCAAAATTCTCAGGAATGGTCCAGCGAGTGCCTCAGCCATCACTTTTAAGACTTTTTGGCAGGAGTTATCAGACCTGTTGACTGAGATGTGTCTCGCTTGAGGAAGCTGCAGACGTAAAGGTAGATTGCTTTGTCCCTGACAGAGCTCTCCCTGGCTCTTTTCTGAAGATGGAATGATCAGCCCCATCTGGGCTTCTCTAATCCCAGAAACTGGCCTTCTGTGCCTGCAACTTTATGCTCCTGTAGCTATGTGTAGCAGACCATCTTGGTGGCTTTTTGGTTGCTGGGAAGGTCCTCACAAAGGTCATCCTGCACAGGGTACATAAGCCCACTGGCTTTGCTTCTCTTCATTACCTCTCATGGAGCTGCAAGAAGCTGCTTGTTGTCTCCTGAGATCTGGAGCAGCAAATGCCAACTCAGAGCACAGCATAATGCCTCGAGTTGCCTTGAAATAGGAAATTGTGAGGGAAACGGGCTTTGACAGACAAATCTGGCTGTCTGCTTAAATAATCAGTAGCAGCACAGGCTGGGGTGGCTTCTTGAAAGCCAGTATAGAACTTAGAATCAGAGAGTCATTGAATGGTTGGGGTTTGGAAGGGACCTTAAAGATTATCTAGGTCCAATCCCCCTGCATGGGCAGGGACACCTCACACTAGACTCAAAATCCTATCTTATCTGGACATGAACACTTCTACGGATGGGGCAACTTGCTTCCTTCTCTTCCCTCTCCTTCTCTCAGTGCTTGATCCACCTGACTGCTTTCTGCCTGTTTGCTGAAAGCAAGGGCAGGGCTGGGTAGTGCTGGGTAGGGACCAAGCACTGGGGTGAAGGCAAGATCTGGAGGGAGAAGAGAGAAACAATCCCCTGGGTCTGAAGGTTGGGCTTGGGATGACTGAGTGATGCAGCCCCTATGTAAGCTGAACTCTTCCTCCTGCTGTGGTCTAGGCCAGGCAGCTACTTTAGAAACTGCGAATTAAAGCTCTGCCACGTAGTGCCTGGAAGGGCAGGGTTATCCTCAGTGGGAGAGCCTGGGGGGCTGCAGGATGCTCTGGAGCTGCTCCCAACTGGTGATGGTTTGGGTGATACAGGTAGACCAAAGAAGGTTGGGAACATGCCCTAGTCCTGTCTGAGAACGTGTCTTGGAAAGCTAACACCTATAACAGGTTCCCATGCTGAGGCTTCTGCACCCCAACACCCCTCCTGAGGTGACAGAGTCCTGGTTCCTGCGCTCTCTAGGTGCATGAGGCAGGAGTAACAGGGACAGAGCAGGGGCCAGTCGTGCCAGAAAATTAGAGGTTGTAAGGCAAAAGGTAGCAAACTGCTGGGATGTATGGGCTGGGGATGCTGTGGTGT
Organism: Florisuga fusca; assembly: GCA_038090715.1. Lineage (NCBI taxonomy): Eukaryota > Metazoa > Chordata > Aves > Apodiformes > Trochilidae > Florisuga > Florisuga fusca. Next base: position 15,229,837 of record JAAWXA010000010.1, read on the forward strand.
CCCCATCACTGGGAGGCTGTTAGGATGGTAGTCATTTACATGTTGCACAGTAATGGCTTTCTCTTTTGAGGTCCCTTCTATATCTATAAAGCTATATCTTTTATGCTTTTATGATTGCTGATGACAAAAAAAAAAATTTCTTCACTGGAAGTGTTATTAAACACTGGAACAGACTGCCCAGGATGTGGTTGAATCATCATCTCTGGAGGTGTTTAAAAGCCATGTAGATGTGGTGCTGAGGGACATGGTTTAAGTACTGGACTTGGTAGAGTTGGGTTAATGGTTGGTAGAGTCAGGTTATTGTTGGTCTTTTCCAACCATAATGAATCTGTGATCCCAGAGCTTTCTTCCCCGTGGTGGTTGCTTGCCTCCTGGCTGCTGAGCACTGTTTCCTGCCAGCCTGGAGAACTCCCCTGTGGACTTGCTCGTTGCCCTTTCTTCAGTGCCACGCTTTGGGTCAGGATGTGTCCACCATGAATAAGTGCTCTCAGCCCTGTGTGCTGTTCTCCAGCCACTAATTTCATCTCTAGCTCCAACAATGCATCTCTTCCAGCTGTGTTTATGGTGCTTTCAAAAGGCCCTCAATTGAATTATAGCTCTGCAGTGGCCATTTGCCAGTGTCACCCGATAATGAGGGAGGTCACATAATAGAGATAGCAACAAGAGATACATATTAACAAGAGCCAATTGAAAGGTGGGCTGAATTTCAACCAAAGAAATTTTAAAAAAATAATAAATTGTCAGGTTTTACAATCAAACTTCGAAATTGGAAATTGCTTGGCTGAGTCTAGCAGTAATGCAATTAATAAATGTAATTAAAAGTGTAATAAAGAATATAGGAATTGGAAGTCTGTGCACATCTGTGTTGGCATTTAGAGCTGGCACACAAGTAAGAGATCCGGTCTGGCAGTTGAGCAGCTTCTGAGATGGAGCCTTCGGAGGGAAATCAAAACAAAGGGCTGTTTTTTCCTCTCATCAGAGTTGAGAAGAGGGGCTGGCACTTGCTCCAGTTCTGCCTTTGCAGCTTTCTTCTGAAGCAAATGAGACCTGGATAGGAATAAGTGACTTAAATCTGCCATCAGCCCAGGGAGGAGAGAGCCAGAATTTCAGCTGTAGCAGAGAAGCTCTTGGATTCATTGTCAACTCTGTAACTGTGAGATGCCTTGCCTTGAGCATGAGGATTGAACCCCCCAGTGAGATGGGATGGGTGGCAGTGCCCTTGATGGGAGCAGAAGGATGTTTGAGCTGGCTGTTAGCAGGGCCCAAAGCGCCTTTCATCTGTCCTGCTTGCACATCAGTGAGAGAAAGAAGGAAAAGAGCTGCCAGAAACAATGGTGGGGAATTATTTAAGAGTAATAGGTTGACCTGAGATATAACAAGAGCACAAAGCAGCCAAGTATCTCCTGCTGGGAGTAGTCAGCTCCTGCCTGGATGTGGGGAGGGAGAAAAAGAAGGACCTGAAATAGGGCTGGTGAGACGGTTTGGATGATGCTGGGAAAATGAGAGCTTGGTGGGCTGGCTGCTGCTCCAGCCCTTCTGCCTATGGCTGTGTGACCCCTGGTCTGTTTGCCTCATCTCCTCGACCTTCAGGCAGCTGTTGGGCCAGATTGCCTGTCTTTTTTTTCCACATTATTTGCATTGGTACAACACACGCGCATCTGTATCCTTATCATTTCTCCCAGTTTCTGCTGGGGCTCTGCTGGGCGACTTTGCCTTGGGAGGTCAGACGGAAGGTCCAGCCACTGGAGATGGGGAAGTGGCTTGGAAGAACCATTCCCAAATAAACCTGGGCTCCTCCCAGGCACTGCCCCTCTCCTGAAGATCTCTCCTCTGTGAGCTGTGCCTGGTTCTTGATAGCTGCAGAAGAAGGGTGGAGCCTGTTGCTGTTGGGGTGAGGGTTGTGATGCATGCACAAAGTGGACAGAAGCCTCCAAAACTGCAGCTGGGGGTTTCTTCTTAACTGAAGAATTGATTGAGCTCCTTGTGTGCAAGAGAAAAGAGAGGAAGAAGAGAGAGTCCTTTCAGGATCTTGGAGCTCTCCTGACACCTTACTTTTCCAGTGCCCGACCAAAGCCTGCCTGCAGGTTAGAAAGAGGGATGCCCTTAAGGGCAGGGAGCATCAGAGAAACTGTCTCACTAATCTTCTCTGTTTCATCCCCCACTTTTACTTCTATCTGACTCTGATCCTGCCGTAAAAATATCAGGGCCACATATTCCTTCTCAGCCCTTTGCCCGCAGGGTGCATGGTTGGAAAAGGTTCGTGGATCAAGGCACATTCGAGGTGTTGGCAGCCCATGAAATGGTTTTGCTCTGGGGGAAAGCTCTCAAAGGGGCCATGCAAATGTGCTCTGTGAGCAAGGTGAGTGGCCACCTCTGCAGCCCTCAGGAGGAGCATTTAGTGGCAGAGGAGTTGGTGCTCTGACATTTTTAGGGAAGCCTGCCTGATGCCTCTTGGATTCAGCTGCAGTTGTGTGACCTGGCACATCGTCTTCCGGAGGCTGCATCTCCTCCTGGTCGTAATCTGCCTTGTATGTCTGTATTTTTCTGGGGTAGCATCCATCAGAATTTGTATTATGAAGGCACATACAAAAGACTGTACAGAATCATAGAACCATCAAGGTTGGAAAAGACCCCCAGGTTCATCAAGTCCAATTGTCAACCTAACACCACCATGCCAACTAAACCGTGTCCTGTATGTGCATTCAGAATGTAAATATTTTTAAAAGGCCATTTTCTGATAATCATTTTTTCTGTGTTAGCTGCCCTCCTGCAGTGAGTATTGTGTAAAGATTTGTTGGCCCAGCTGCCAGTTTGCCAGGGTTAACACAGGACGTGTGGACACACAGGAACAGTGTGACCAGCAGGGTCTGGGGGGTGATCTTACCCTTGTACTCAGCCTTGGTGGAGCTGCACCTCGGGTACTGTGTGGAGTTTTGGACACCTAAGTATAGGAATGACATCAAGGTGCTGGAGAAGGGGCAGAGAAGGGCATCTAGGCTGATTAGTGGTCTGAAGAGCAGGTGTTCTGAGGAGAGACTAAAAAACCTGGGGTTGTTCAGCCAGGAGAAGAGGAGGCTGAGGGGAGACCTTACTGCTCTTTACAGCTACCTGAAAGGAGGCTGCAGTGAGGTGGGTGCTGGCCTCTTCTCCCTCATAACTAGAGATAGGAGTAGAGGTGCTGGGTTCAAGTTGCACCACGGGAAGTTCAGATTTGATATTAGGAAAAATTTATTCACTGAAAGAGTGGATAAAAGTGAAAGAGCGAAAGCATTGGAACAGGTTGCTCAGGGAGGTGGAGGAGTCGCCATCCCTGGAGGCATTCAAAAAACAGGTAGATGGGGTGCTTTGAGAGATGATTTTGTTGTAACAGTGCTGTAGGACTGCCAGCTGGACTTGATAATCTTGAAAGTTCTTTCCAACCATGTTGATACTGTGATTCTGTGATAGGTCTCTGGTCTCTCATACTGGAAGATTACAGGGGAGGTGGCGAGCCAGACCAGGGCCGATGTTTGCAGTGGTGGGCCACACATTGGAGCTTTTGAGTGGAAACAGAACATCTTTCTGGTCATTTGATAATGCGTATTGCCTCGTGGTACTGCTGTGTTGGTGTGAGACAGGTAGTCTTGGGCTCTCCTTTGCCCCCTCCTGTGCAGCAAGATCCTTTCATGTTTGTATGGGGCGTTTAGGGTTGTTCCTTCCTTACTTTAATCCAAGTCTATCCTTGATATTGGTGATAGGCTGCAATGGAGTAGTCTCCTCTTTTACCTTCCTGTTCATGATTTGGTCTTTCTAGTGCTTTGAGTAGCCACATTTAGTACATGCTGTTGCCATTCAGTATTTCTTACCAGCAAAAAACACCTGGGATCTTCCTACAAGATTTTTTACAACAGTTTGAACCTTTCTTATTCCTGTCTCGCAAAATAAGGGGGACCCAAACATCCTTGGTGCCCAGCACCCTGGCATCCCCAAGCCCATGCAGCTCTGTGTATTGCAGCTGTACTCCCCACCCGGAGCTGCTCAGAGGGGACCTGGGTTCCAGAGCTGCTCCTGCCAAGCTGTCGGATGAAGGATGGGCTGCTGGAGACAGGTCATGAGCGGTACCCACTCCCATTTGCCCTCCTTCTCCTTGGCAGGAGGCATCTGTTTGCATGTTTATTTTTATCTCACATCTGCTGGCATCCTAACAAAGATTTAATGATATGACACAGTTTTGTCACCAGTTCTTTTTTTCTGTAGTGAGTTAAACTTTGTTGCTGACTGCTGCAGAGAGTCAAAAGCTTTGAAAATGACAGAATGTAGTGACTTGTGTAGAAAACTCACCTTTTTTTATGAGCCAATGGCTGTCATCTGGCTGCACTTCAATTCTGCTGGACAGAAAAGATAGAATTTGCTATTTTTGCCTGTTGGTGACCTAATAATAATTGTAATTAATCTTTGCTGAGGAGGAACAGCTACAGGAGACATGCAGAAGAGTCCTATCAATGGGCTGGATCTTCAAAAACAGGGTCTGTCTCAAGCAGGCTTGGGGCAGGGCTTGCCAAGGAATGTCTCCCTGGGGCCTTTCTTCTGCCCTCTATTTACCATCAAACACCAACTACAGCCTGCTTGGTTTATGCAGATGTTTTGCTCCATTGTTCAGATGATAGGCAGCATCTTTTGAGGAATAAAGATGTCAGCCTCCCACTGTGCAGTATCTTGAGCCTGTTTGACCCAAAAATGGAAAGATTATTTTAAAGACAGACTTCTAATGCTTTTTGAAGAGCAGAAGTCCTGACACTGCTCTGTGTCCTGTCTGGGCATGGACATTGAAAACGAGCCCTCTTTTCCTGAGGAATGTCAATATGAGATATCTGCATCCCACAGCTGGTCTTGCCTTGTCAGAGTTTTGGGGTATTTTTTTTGCTGGAATTTCAGATGGGGGGAAAAAAAAATGCATTACCCAAAGCCACTTCTTATAGGTCTGCAGCCTTTGACCTGCCTGCTGTTGAGAATAAGGACAGGGCAATTTTCCCTCCAACCTGTGCACATTGGGCAGTACCTGAGATTTCCCCTGCTTGTACAGCTTCTACTGTCATGGCCAATGAAAGGACTGGGACAGCAAAGCTGTAAAATAAAGATTAAAATACAGTAATCACCAAGTCAGAGCTCAGGCAGTGTCTGCAGGGGCCAGAGCTGACGGCACCAATGCTGGTGACCTCCGTGTCCCTCTAGGCAGCTTCTCCTTTGGAAGGACAAGGAGAAGAACTCCCTTCAAAGACTGCTTTGGGGCTATTGTATGAAATACAATTCTGGGGAAATCAAGCTCTCCTCTTTCACAGCCTCCTCGCCTCCAAGCCCCATAATCACGGGTGACCAGAGCAGATTTGCACATTAAAAGGAGTGGCTAGGGGCACTTAAAAAGAAGAGGAAACGCATTCATCGAGTCCAGCTTTATCCTCATGAATATCCTCATGAATATTATTATTCCTGACGACAATATATCCCAAGCCTCATTGGTGCAAGCCCTCCTCTACTCTTTTGCTGTCTCTCCCCTCCTCCCCCTATTAATGGTTAATTTGTAATGTTCTTCCTCCTGACATTGATACCCCTGGTGGCCCCCGGGGAGGAATTTGAGAAGGCAACTGTTGTTGGAGCATCTGGGCTGAGACAATTGAGGCTGCAGAGCCTGGGGGGCTGCAGGATGCTCTGGAGCTGCTCCCAACTGGTGATGGCTTGGGTGATGCAGGTAAACCAAAGCAGGTTGGGAACGTGCCCTAGTCCTGTCTGAGAACGTGTCTTGGAAAGCTAACACCTATAACAGGTTCCCATGCTGAGGCTTCTGCACCCCAACACCCCTCCTGAGGTGACAGAGTCCTGGATCCTGCTCTCTCTAGGTGCATGAGGCAGGAATAACAGGGACAGAGCAGGGGCCAGTCGTGCCAGAAAATTGGAGGTTGTAAGGCAAAAGGTAGCAAACTGCTGGGATGTATGGGCTGGGGATGCTGTGGTGTCCCCATCACTGGGAGGCTGTTAGGATGGTAGTCATTTACATGTTGCACAGTAATGGCTTTCTCTTTTGAGGTCCCTTCTAGCTGTATCTTTTATGCTTTTATGATTGCTGATCACAAAAAAAGAAATTAAAAAAACCTGAAGGGTCTTTAAAAAATAATTCTCAGGCAGTGCCCTATGAGGTTTGCTTTAGCAGCTTGATTTAGGGCGGGAGACAGAAAGAAAACAAATGAAAACTCTAGGTAGGAACTGCAACCTCTCAGAATTCAACAGAAGTGATATTGAAGCAAAGAAAGTGAAGTTCTGCTAGAACCTGGGGCCAGTTTAGATGTTGGACCATCCCTGTAATGCCATGTGCAAGGGCAGGGAAGTGTGAGGAATGTGCACGGATGAGGGGGCCTGCAGAGCTCAGGGCTCTTTTGGGATCCTGAATGTGATCTGTGGGACATGCCCTGGGCTCCCTGATCTGACAGCTCACAGCAAATCACAGCACACTGGCAGGGAGGTTTCTGCTGGCCTGGGTCTTTCTGGGGGAAATTCAGTTGCTTTTGTTATTTTCTGGTACCCTCAGTCAGTATTAAAATCAGATCTCTGAGCATAAACTCCTGATTTCCAGTGTTTTCTAGAGGAGGTGGTGGGATGGGACAGCTTTGTTGTGGTTTACTGCAAGCTTTGTGGTTCCCAAAAAACCTGAAAATGGTTCAGTTTGTCACTCAGCTTTGGGCAGAGATTCGTACCTGGAAGCAGTGCTCCATCCTCTGAGCTCTGCCTTTCCTCAAGTCTCCTTTCCACCTTCTCATCACTTCATGATACTTCTCTACGAGCCGAGAACAAATAATTTAATACAAATGGAGTTAACAGTAAAAAGCAGAGGCTTGGGAAGAGGTTGGCAGATAATCCGTATTATCCCAGCTGGCCAGAACCAGTCTCTGTTGTGTCTCACTTGTGACCTTCGCTGTCCTCCTTTCAAGTTTTAGCTCTTCATCAACTCTTAACATGGCTGTGAATGTGTTACTAATATATGGCCTTGCCCTAGTGGTCGAGATCTGTGGGTACCTGCAGCCCAGGTCCCCAGTGAACCCTTTTTTATTTATTTTACTTGCTGTCTGTGCTTCTGCCTTTGGAGAGACAAGAATATGCATTTAAGATTTGCATAGGAACATGCAGCTGTTCCACCAAAAATGGATAATTGTTCTCCCCGCAGCGAAGTTAAACAATAAGAAGTGCCAAACTGCATTTGCCATTGCTGATTTTGTGCACTCAGCTGCATATTTTATGCATGTAGATTAGTTCCAGATTTATGACGATTTAACTGTTAATGCTTGTGTTAATTGGGCCAGGTTGTAGTTGCTGTGGTAACGATAACTTTGAGTTTTACGTAAAGTTCTGTGTTGCATTTAATGCTTTTTTTTTCTTCTTCTTTTTTTTTTTTTTTTTTTTTTTTTTTTAATAAAAATGCTTTCGGGCAAAAAACAAGTTGCAGCAAAGGGAGTGGGTTTTTTTCAGGAAAGTTGTGATGTCTGGGAAAAATAAGGGCTTGTGATAGAGTGCAATCTTGACCCCAGCTGTATAACTATTATTATAAGTGTGTAACAACTATTATAGCTGCTGCAATACTGTAATAAAGAAAACAGCTGTATAACTTCTAAATGTCCTGAAAATATAGGCCTGAAATTCTTGGGTCTCTAGATATTCCTGCTGGTGGGCAAAGGAAATTGCTGATGTGCCTTTGATGGGGAAATAGGCTGGTGCACAATTTCATTGGGGTTTTTTTTTGATTTTTTTAAAAAATTTATTTCTAGAACACACCAGTGGGCACTCCAATTTTCATCGTGAACGCCACAGATCCAGACCTGGGAGCAGGAGGCAGTGTGCTTTACTCCTTCCAACCTCCTTCAGATTTCTTTGCCATCGACAGTGGCCGCGGCATCGTGTCGGTGATACGGGAGCTGGACTACGAGGTGACTCAGGCATACCAGCTCCAGGTCAACGCCACAGTGAGTCTTCTTCTCCTGATTTTGTTGTCCCACTCTGGCATCTCCTCAGGCACATCCAGCATCTTCCACTTGGAAATGTATTGTAGGGATGGGGTGCCTGGTGGAGCATAGCTGAACTTCTCTATCAGCATCATAAGTGTGCCAGGGACTTCTGCATGAGGGTGAGCACCTCCCTTGGTGAAGAAAGCCAGAACAGGGTCTAGAGACCGTGAAATCCTCTGGGCTCATTTCTTGCTGCAGGTGGATTCACCTCTATTTAGCAACCTTAGGCTTACTCAGAAAAAAGCTGAGATCAGACCTTAAGAGTTAAAATTTTAGTGGACAGAGGAGGAGAAATCAAGTTCCTATTTAGAATCAATGCCACCTTACCAGCCAGGGGATCCCTGGGAGGGGTACATCCAGGTGGCCTCCGTGGCAAATTCATGTCTCACTGGAGATGGAAACTTAGTTTCTGGTATCAAATCTAGCAAGAGCTCAGTAGGGAGGGTGTGAAAGAGGAGCACTGTGCCAGTAGACAATCTGGGTGATGGCTTCTTTCCCATCTCAGATACAAGCTGAGGTTCATCCCTAAAATACATCTGATCACCTCTGTATGCATCTGAGAGGGGGGGTTGGAAAACCTTTCCCAACCCCTTCAGGCAGCTGGCTAGAGCTCTTGAAGCATGTGATTGAATCAAGATCATTGTTGAGATGTGAAGCCACAAATGTCAGGAGGACAGAGAGGGCTGTGCAGGGCTGCTTCACTCTCCAAGTCCATGGAGTCTGGGCATTTGTAGACTTCAGGGCCACAGGCAACCAGCTCAACCTTGCAGCTCATTTGAGGATGTGGAATTTTCTTCATAAGTCAGAAGCTAATTTTTCTAAATTTTTTTTTTTTTTTAAAAAAAAACATACCTCATTTTATTTTAAGTATGCCAGTGGTACGAGGTCTCTGTCATTGTCTTGCTGTCCTAGGATGTGCTGTTGGGCTACCTGGTGGGTAGTAAAACATAAGACCAAACACAAGCCCTGATGGAAATGTTTTTCTTACCCACATCTGATTGTAGTTTCCTCAAGGATGCCATCTTGGTCCACCCAGCTCTATCTATCCCCTCTTCCTGGGTGCAGTCACCAGCAAAGATAAAATGAGGACTAATCTTGTACTTGCTGCCTAACTCACTCCTGGCTTCTGGTGATTTCCAGCTCAGGGACTTCAAAGGAATAAATATTAAGTCTCTGGGCTTTATGGCAGCTGTGGGAACATCTCTGCTCGGTCACAGGGCATGGGTGATTTCCAGCAGAAAGGCAATAAGAAACTCCAGGGCGAAGCTCAGCCCAGGAAGGAGGACAGTAATTGCACCGGTGTAGCAGGAGCTGGAAGAGCAAATGCATCCTCTTGCCTGCCTGATGAAGATTTTGCATGGTCCTGAGTGGGAATAGGGGTGATGGTGAATCTGAGGTGGCTGCAAGAACTGTGGAGCCTTGGTTTGGGGCAGGACCCATTTCATCCCAGGGATGCAGGCAGAAAGAGGCTGGAAAGGGCAGTGTGAGAGACAATAGGTGAAGAAACCTGAAAAATTCTTGCTTTTTTGGTGTGATCTGTAATAACTTTAACCAAAATTTAAGAGGTAATGACGGGGCAGCATTATCTGAAGAAACAAAAGGCTTCAACCTGATAACACTAAAAGCAGAGCATAAGTCAGAAATAAGCATCCATCCAGACCGTAAATGCTGCAGCCTGCAGGTTAAGAGGATAATGTACAAGCTGTGTTGTTGAATACGGTTTAAATTAACATTAATCTTCTGGCAATCAGTCCTCTCTGCTGCTCAGAGCTGTTGTGCAGGAGTGAGCAGTAGCCTCTAATGGTTGTCTTTCACCACAGTGCTTGATTAGGGAGTAAGAAGAGATTTATTTCCTTCCCTTTGTGTGTTTGCTTTGCTCCCACCTTGCTAGCAAAGGGCATTGGGATTGCTTTGGTGGCTCCAGCAAGAGAACTGGTGGCACAGGCAGGACAACAGGCAACAGCCCTGCTGTTGCACTGGGCTTTCTCTGGGAAAGGATTCACAGCTCCATCCTAGTGGGCTCAGAAAGAATGCAAGGGAGATGATGCTCCTGCTCTGAGAATGGAAGTGTTCAATGGCCTCTGTGGCTTTCCCAGTAGAAAGAAGGTTGCTATTGGGAGGGTGGATCCTGTTGTCTGGATTTCTTCTCTGCCTTCCCTGGACGGGAGCAGCACCTGGTATATGTAAACCCTGTCAAAGCCTAGAGCAGCCAATACAGAGAAGAAGCAAGCTTGTGACCACTGTGCAGCCTGTGGGGTTATGAGGAGCAGTGGAGAGGCAAGGGAGCTGGTGGAATTTGTCCCATTCTGGCAGAAAGAGCCCAATCTGTGCAGAAGCATTAGCACTGGGGGGAATGAGATGCAGGAGGGTCCACTGGCAACCACATCTGGGTCTCACTGGTTGCGGGTACCCTAGGCTGTGTCTGCATTAGGAGGGAGATTAGATTTCGGAGTAGCTGTTGAGCAGTGTTGCTTCTTTTGCACCAAAAAGGTGAGGAAAACCAAACTGGCTTGCTTTATTTTAAAAGGCTAATTCTGGAATGAAACACATACTGTGTTTCAGCTCAGGGGCAGGTACAGTGGACAATAATTCCAGTAGGTAGTTTGAAAAAGAGGTGATTGCCTGGACCATTCAGAAATTTTGACCCAACTGTAACTGTGAGAGACTTAATACTCTTGAATAATTCTCTTTTTCTGATAGAAATCCTTTCTCTTTCCCCCCCCTCAACTCTTGTTATTTTTTTGAAGGACCAAGATAAACACAAGCCACTGTCCACTCTTGCCAACCTGGCAATCATCATCACAGATGTGCAGGACATGGACCCCATCTTCATCAACCTGCCCTACAGCACAAACATCTACGAGAACTCACCCCCGGTAAGAGCTGCTGCTTCCCTCTGCTCTGTGTGACCATGATGTTGCATTGTTGGGCAAAGGAGGGTGGAGCAGGGTATGGGACAGAAAGCACAAGGCAACCTCAAAAAGTGGAACAAAAACCTCTTCTTTGCAGAGATCTTCATGTGTCCTTCCTTCCATCGCAGCTTCGTAACTTGTGTGCAGCCCTGTTCCCATGCTGAAGGGCAAATACTCCTCTTTATCATGATATTCAGATGACATCCAAAGAGACACAAACCCTTTTTCTTTCTGGAACAGCATGTTTCAAGCCAGCTCCAAAATACTTTGCCCTTTTTTAAAAAAGGGAGCATAAGCAGGGAGGTTTAGGAAGCCTGAAAGCCAAATAGGAAGGTTTTCTGAGGATTTTTCTTAAATTTTCAGAAGGCTTTCTATTGTTCTTGGCACACAGTCACCTCATTTCCTCCCCACAGCATATATGCATGCCATTTCTAATAGAAAACTTGAAGAAAAATTTAAACGTCCCTGAAATGAGGTGGTTTTGAAAATGCCAGGATCATCAGCCATTTCAGCACTTTGAGTCTTTTCCCCCAGGTTTTGCCAAATTGATCCAATCATTTCAGTTCTTCTGAAACTCAGTTTGTCAGCAAATGTGCTGTTTGTGGAAAATATCTCCCAGTCTCTAAATACAGCAGGGCTTTTTTTTTCCTCCCCTCCCTCCCCCAGCGCAGCAGACGGTGGGGAGTGTGGCAAGATTTGGGAACTGTTTGCTTTGTTTGGGAACTTCAGCTTTGGGAACTGTTTGCTTTGCTCCCGACAAGAGTGTTTAGGACCTTCAGCCCATGCAGCATCCACCTTCCCAAGGCACCCCATTGCTTTGTCTATGGGGCAAATGGTTTTTATATGAGGCTGGAAAAACCTCCTGTCCCAAACCCCCTCTGTGGTAGGCATCCGTAATACACATGCATCCCAGAGCATCTCATGCACTGAATCTGAACTGCCCGATGGCTCAGTTTATGCAGTGATAGCTTCAATTTATGCCTTTTTTTTTTCTTCTTTTTTTGGGGGGGGAGTATGAGGGGGGAGAAAACTGCTGGCTCTGATGGCACAGTGAGTGCTAGATCAATAGGACCTAGTCCTCCTGTCACAAATCCCATGGTCAGACAGCATATTACCTTTCTGCCAGCCTGAAGATGGACAAAAAAAACGGCTTCATACACTGCTTTCACCAAGTGAAAGTTTCAATGAGTTTCAGTGCTGTTGAGATTAAGGGCTGCTACTGTGGTGAGCTGCAGGGAAATAAAAAACCATGTCTTAGATCATCCTTAACTGGGGCAGGGAGGAAGCCTTAGGTGAAATTAGAGAGGTGGAAAATCCATGAGTATCCAAATTATGAACTGCATCACCTTCATGGAGCGACCTGGTGTTCAGGAAAGGGGATCTTTCTCAAATGAATGGTATATGTTATGGCTGGAGGGCCACGATTCCTTTGTGTTAATCCACCAATGGCAATTATTCCCCGAGCAGACACCCTCTGCAGTAGGCAAAGCAGCAAATCACCACTGAGTAACCTGAAATAAGTAGGAAATGAGTGAAGGAGTCCTCACCAAACTGTCAGTTGTTTTCTGATGGCTTTAGAGATTTAACTTTCTCTTGTCCTTATGTGGAGTTTCCAAAGGCATTGAGACATCCAAGGTGGAGAGGTGTCACTGGAGACACAGTGAAGACAACGACTGCTGAGTGGAATGGCTTTGTTACTGAAAGGATAACGGCAACTTTGGGGAAGGAGTCTGGGCTCAGCCAAATTCTATCCAAAACCAGGGTTCCAGGCCAAGCAAACAGGCTGTTGTGGCTGATGTTTTCCTCACCATCTGGCCCAGCAGGCCAAAATACCCTCAGGACATCTCACCCCAGCCCCAAATCTATGAAGGGGGGACTTGCTGCTTCTCCACATCCCTGTTTGCTGTCTCTCCTGCCTCTCCTTTTATCTGCAGCGCACAGCATGTCTGTGTTCCTCTATCAATGTATCAGGCAAGAATACCTCATCTAAAGTGTATACATTACCTAATAAAATCCTTCTTATTTGGGATTATTGCATCAAATTTTAATTTCCTCACTCGAGCAACAGCATGTCAGCCAGCCCGTCAGTGAAGAGCCGATAGAAGGTGAAAAGAGTGGATAAACTGCAGCAAATTACCGCAAACAGATCTCTATCAGCCCTTTGACTGAAATTGACTGGAATTAAGAAGTGAGAAATAGGATTTTTTTTTTTTTTTCCTGTGGCAGCTTTCTGAAGCACTCACTCCCTCCCCCCC
>JAAWXA010000010.1:15243049-15320747 GCA_038090715.1 Florisuga fusca
CCCATCCCTCCTGCTTCAACGCTGGGCTGCGCTCTGCCTTTCAAGTCCCTAATCCTGTAAGAGGAGAAGAAGGAAAAGTGGTGGAGGGGTGTGAGAGGGCAGAGAAATGCCATTGTAGCTCTTCTTTTTCTCAGGATGGGATTTGGTAGCATAGTTTGGAAGCGTTTTGGGCACATGCTTATTTGGACACTGAGAAGAAAGAAATTTCTCATCGGGCAGAGGAAGAGGATGCAGCAAGACTTTCCTGTCCCTGGAGCTGTTGTATGTTCATTCTTGATGCCATTTATCATCCCACCGTGCCTCAAACATCTCTCCCAAGTGTACCAAAGCTACACACAGCTCTGGCAAAGCTTGGCAATGTTGTGTTTGTCATCATTAGAGTTCTTCTGGGTATTTGTTCCCACAGATTCTGTCTGTGGACTGGACAGAATCATTGAGGTTCTCCAGAGAAGTTAATAGTGGATGGAGGAGAGCAGACATTTCCCCTTGCAGAGATGCTGAGGGTCTGCTCAGCCTCTGCTTTTGTACCTTAGGTGGGGCACAGCCCAGGTAGGATCTCCACTTCAGAGATGAAAGGGAAGGAATCCACTTACTAAGAGATAAAGGGAGGCCTATGAAATTGTGCTTTATCCCTCAGGGGGCCATGCAGAGGGACAAAGCCCAATGGTGCTTGGTCCTGAGACCAGCAGCTGTGTTCCCTTGCCATAGCTTGCTACAGGTATGTCTCAAATGTCATTAAAGCTGTTTCAATTTTCATCACCATGCCCCTCCTTTTCAAAAACTCCTTGGGTTAAAGAAATAATGTAGAATCAGTGCTATTTTTGCCCTGGAGTCTCAATAGCTCCAAGTTAATTCTTTCTTACAATATTTCCAGCCCATCAGTGTGAACACTTTATTAAAAGCTCAGGGTTTTATTAAAAAAGGATTGATTTACCCCTTCCCCTCTTCTAAAAACCCTCTGACTTTGTTTGGATAATGTGCCATTCTTTATTTTCTTTGCCTTTTTTTAAAGCATAGGCTTTCCCAGATTATTGCTTTTCTAAACCTTCTTCCTCCTTCCCTAGAGGGAGAGATTTATTCTGTTCTGATGCTTTGGTCTATACCCACCATCTGAGGCCTTTCCTTTCAGTCACCATTGTCTGTGGTAGGCAGGAGAGTTGTTACTTGCCTTAAGAAATACCAGTATTTAGGAGTTTCCAGGAGCCACTGGTTGACACAAGAAACATGTGGGGAGAGCCCTGGGAAGAGCTGTTGGTGCTGGAAGTTAGCCCGGAGTCTCCATGGGTAAGTGGAAGCCTTGCCAGATGTGCTTGACTAGAGAAGGTGAGAGAGTCCCCTCCAATTTAGGGGTGCAATTGACTTCCTTGGGGAGCCAGGGCACAGCATCTCCTGCCCTGGCTCTGCCATGACCTAGAGAGCAAAGGGAATAGTGTTATGGTTTGGTAGAATTTTGGAAGAAAAAGTGGAAATTTTTGAGGTGTGGTTGGTGTGATCAAGGGATTGGTTTGGAGTGTTTTCCCGTTTCTAGTCTCCTCTCTCTGTTTAGTTCTCTCTGTTGGTTGGTGGGCAAGATACTTCATGATCATCATAGGTATGGAGATACGAGATAACCTGTGTGTAGCATCATGTTTTGCTTCACATAATTTCTTCATCTCACTTAGAAATGTGCTGAATGTGAATACTCCTTCCTGTTGACCACGCTGAGCAATTGTGCTCTGATGCCACCTGCATCACTACAAAACCAGAAATTGCCACCAGAATTATGGATGAACATTATGCCTATCCTATAGCATAGCTTGGTTTAGGACCAAGTACCAAGATTGGTCCTAAACATTGTGTGGATGCTCAGGGAGGAATCATCCATTCCCAGGAGATGGGATCTGCCTGTAGTGTGGATATTGGAAACCTCCTATGAAGCTTCTTATGGAAACCAGGTGGGCTGCAAAGAAATGCTCAGGTCCCTGTGGTTCCAGGAGATGCCATCCAAGAATGGTGGAGTGAGTTTAGCCCCACCCTGGCATGTTCCCAGCCACTGGTGAAGGGGCTTGTGGAGAAGGGAGGAGTCACACAGGGCTGCAAGGAGAACAGATGAAGACCCAGTCTCAGAAACCAACAGTGTGGAAGCCATCATCACAGGCTGGCCAAGGACCAGGCAAACCTTTCTAGCAGGATCAGATGCCTGGATAATTCCTTTCCTATGGACAGCTCTGTGTATGCACAATGGCATGAACCAGAAACCAGATTCCCTCTCCTCTGTTCCTGTGCTCATCCTTTTCTCTCTCCCTACAGCTCTTCCCCATGGCTCCTGCAGGAGGGACCTTTGCTCCAGCAGACCAAGTGGCTGATGGATATTCCTGGGCCATGCTGGAGAGAGCATGCTGCACTGCATGCCTTTTCTTTTTTTTATTCCTATATTTTTCCTTGCTCTGCTTTCCTCATCCCTTGTTTTACCTTCCTACTGCCTCCTTTCCCCCTTTTCTTCTCCTTTTAGTCTCCCTTTTGGAAAGCACAGTTGTTGTCAGTGATTTAGAGGCTCTCTGGTCTCTGCTGAGCCTCACCAGCAGAGTGCTGCTCAGAGGCCACTGACCTGGGATTTATGGCTAATGTTCTCAGTTAATAATGTGGATTTACTTAAGGAGTCTCTTGAAATGCCCTCGCAGAAGAGGGAAGGGGCAGATCTGCCTGGCCTCAGGAGCCTTCTTTATGGCTGGCAGCAGCAGCAAAGCATCTCCATCGAGCCCTCAGGGCTCTGGAAGCCAGTGAGACAGCAGGTCCCTGCTTTCCACTGGAGGTATTTCAGCAGCATCTTTCTCTTTGGCTTTCAGCTGATGGATTGCAGGGCAAACACCATGATGCTGTCCCACTATGCTCCTTTGTTAGATATGCCAACACCTTCTTTTGACATTTCCTTTGAGGGCAAAAAAAAACCTAATTAAAATTCCTTCTTTTCCCACTGTTGATAAGCCAATGAAAACAAGAGCAGCTGAGTTGTGGATTTCTTCACACTACATTAATTATGTGCACGTGCCTGTGTTTGTGTTCTTACAGGCCCACTGCAGTGTGGTGGGGGATGTGCAGCTTGTGGAGCTGACACAGGGGGCTGATGTTTTTATTGGAAGAGCTAAAGGAGATTTTGGCATCACTTTTATATTTTGCATTGGTTTGGTAGGATTTTGGCCTTACGGATCTTTCTGATGGGCTACAAGTAACAGGCCTGCCCTGCAGGATGGAGGAGCTGGCAGCTGGAGAACTTCCTGCCTGCAGGCAATCCCATCCTCAGCATCAGTCCAACCTTCCTCCTCCTTGAGTTTTCAGTTAAAATCTCTGCCACCCACTTAGTTGTGCCACTGGATGCTGATGGCCAGTGCCAGCATCCCTCCTCACCTGGCATACCAGGTTTGAAGAATGCAAGGGAAGGAGAGGACAAATTGAAACTGGGAAGCCAGTAGTAGGTTAAAGCAGTGTGGTGACCAGTGCTGAAGGTCGTGGTGAGAGAGAATTGTTGCCTCTGGTTCTTGAGGGACTTCAGGGTGAATATCTGTGTTAGAGGAGTGGAGATACTCACTTAGCCCATTCTCCACTTTCATTCCACCTTCCTTAAGCACTGATATCTGTGTTTACCACATGGACTTTGCCTCACATCCTCCTCTTCTGGAGGAGCAGCATGGGGTGGTCTTCTCTTCAGTCCCTATGGACACTTGTCCCAGCAAAAACCTACTGCAGGGTCCAATGGGTCAGTCAGATGACACTCTGCCCTCTGCACCACCAGCTACATCTGGAGGGGGGTAAGCAGAGTTGGGACTTTTAGGTGACTTTCCTTGTCCTTGGACAGGTTTCCCTAAGCAGGTGGCCCATGGGAAGGGATGCAGTGCCTGGCCAGTGTGGCTGTGAACTGTCTCTCCCCTCCCTCCCCAGGGTACCACCGTGCGGATGATAACTGCGGTTGACCAGGACAAGGGCCGTCCCCGGGGCATTGGCTACACCATTGTCTCAGGTAAGTCATGGTGGGGACCCCAGCTGGTCCTGCAATACATTCCATGCCTGGGAAATCAGGTCTGCCTCAGTTTCCACTCAGCTGTACTGCTTGCTCTTCTGGTTCAGCATCGCTAATTACCATAGGCTACTGCTAGGGCCGAAAGCTTTTATTCCACTGAAAAGCTTGCTTTGCCTTTGGTGCTATCAGAGAGTATGGGTGGTGGAATCTCCTTTTCCTTGAGCATTGGCTGTGATTTCTAATAGATTTTCTAATAGATTTGACTATCTGATAGCAAAACCTTTCAGTTTTAATGAGATCGAATGAGCCACAGCAATAGCTACTCCACCATGGAGGACACCTGCAAAGAGCCAGGTATAAAACTGTTGGATTGTGGTGATGTGGTTATTGTTTAGGAGAAGAATGGGACTGATAAGGTCCCCAGTATTTCCAGAAAGTCTCCATGACAAGGACTGGCTTCCCCAGGGACTGCCAGAGCTGGCAAGCTGGGATGCAGACTCCTGGGCCCCTGAGGCTGCAGGTCTGAAGAATGAGACTTCATTAGAGAGGTGGAGACCTTGCAGACCCACAACCCAAATCCCTTTTGTCAACCTCTTCTGATGGCGGAGGAGCCAGGTGTGGCCTGAGCAAGAGTTTCTAGATAAAGCATAGCTGCTTTTTGGAAAAGCCAGTTTGGAGGGGTAGACCCATCTCATTTGGGATGCCTTGAGGTCAGCAACCCTCTGCCATGTCCAAGGAAAACCCTTGATAGTCATCAGGCTGCACTCAGACACTACATTTGTAGGGCTGTGCCTCAGGGACTGACAGACTTCTCTGATAAACCCAGGAGAAGAGGACCAGCTTGAGGGGGGTGAGGGGTCTGGGGTTGCAACACTATTGCTGCCATTGCTTTTTGGGGGGATCTGCATGGTAGAATATGGCAATGGTGCCTTCTCTCCCTGCTTTCTCCCATCCTTTGGGTGCTGGCTGGCAGCTCCTTCCAGCTACATGTGTGGAAATAATTTCCTAG
The DNA here is from genome assembly GCA_038090715.1 of Florisuga fusca. Classification (NCBI taxonomy): domain Eukaryota; kingdom Metazoa; phylum Chordata; class Aves; order Apodiformes; family Trochilidae; genus Florisuga; species Florisuga fusca. Next base: position 15,248,053 of record JAAWXA010000010.1, read on the forward strand.
TTTTGGTTCCTTAAAGCCCAGCCATTTCTAATGCTTGTTTAATCAACCTCTGAGGTCAAGGTGATTTCACCCTGACTTTCAAGTGCACTGATCCTGACTGCAAGTATCCAGGTCAGTCTGCCTTTGAAGATGCAAGGATTATTTATTCCTCCAATTCCCTCTGCAATTTATTCAAACATTCAAACTCTGCAATTTATTCAAGCATTAATTAAAAGAGAGATTCCCCCAGATTGTGTGTATCTACCTGGAAAAGAGCAGCAGGGACTTTCTTTTGACTGATATGTTCTCTTGTTCACTGGAGGCTACACTAAAACCTTAATGTTAACCTTGGTAAAATCTGCCATATTACAGAAACCTCACCCAAAGCCTGGAGAGGGGAAATCACACTTGTCCTCTTCATACTCCCTCCTTAGGGCACCTTCTTAGGCCACTGACCCTTTTTCTGACCCATTATGCTGTGGGTATCTAATTTTCTCTTACCAGCACCAGCACAATAGAAACAGCTCTGGGTTTCCAGAATCCTTTATTTGATGTCTGAAACCCACAGAAACAACCATGCAGTCTGTAAGGGGGTTAATTTGCTAAATGCCCCCATCACCTCACAGTCACATGGAGCTTTCTGCTCATCCAATGGTCATGGCTGCTCTGCCAAATCAAGGGAACCAGACCTTGGACCTTGGTGGGGTGTTCTTGCATGCTCTTTTTTTCATGTCTGCCTTTGGTTTCCCTGTGAAATAGCCACCATGTCCCCTTATGAGCATCCCTCACTTGGTACCAGGGTTGCTGTCAGCCTGGCCATGGCAGAGGGATGGTGAACAAGTGCCAGGCAGGCTCTGGGAGCCCGGTGGCAGCGGGATGCGGAGTGACAGGCAGATCAGTGCAAGCAGCCTCACATCTGCCAAGAGCTTAATCCTTGCTCCTGGTCCTGCCTGGTCGGGGGCAGCTCTCCTATCAGAGATTCAGGCAGAAAACCATCAAAAAGTGATTAAACTGCTTTGCATTATTTTTTTTTTTCTTTTGCCCAAACATGGGAATTGCAGAGTGTTTTTGGAACTGGCCAAGAGTTCTTCTCCTCGGCACCAGCTTCTCACAGAGTGGTGATGCTGGGAAGAAGCAGTCTGTGAATGGACTGAGGGACAACTGCAGGCACCTGTTGTTGCCTCCAGCCACCTCCCCATCCTCATCCTGCCTTCAGATTTAAGGGACAGCCTCCCCAAATCCCAGAAGCCGGGATTTTCGGGATGCTCTGCTTCCACTTTTAATTGAGTTTACTGCCACAATTTACTAGATTCCTTCAGCTGCCAGATTGCAGTTCAGGTGTGTGTCTGAGGTCAAATTTAAAAAAAAAACACGGTCAAGGGGCAAACAATATTTTTCCTCTGAAGCCAGCAAGTGTGCAAGTGCCTCTTCCAGTCTGCTCAATGAATTCTTTTTTACTTTCCATGATTTGCTTGTTGCTTTTGAAAGAAGATGTTACCTTCTGATGTCTCAGAGTCTAGAACCTACAGCCAGCAGTGGGTTGGGGTTTTTTGGCAGGCAGGTGAAGCATCATTTGTCATTACCCTCAATCAACATAGTAAAGGTCACTGAGCAGATTTTGTGCCCAAGCTGGTAAATTTTTATGGCAATTTTGAAAAAAATACCCAAAACCAAACCAAAAAAAAGTAGCAACCTGTCTAACATATGGAAACTGTGAAGCAAATTAAATTAGAAACCGACCATAAGCAGAAGTGAAAATGGCCAATGGAGGTAGGAGCTGTACCTGGCTCATCAGCTCGCTTGCAGGAGGGAAAGGTGGTGATGCCATTTCCCAGCACGGATGGATGGTGCCTCTTCCCAGCTTTCAGGCACAGGGCTGACATGTGGCTGGTCTGATTTTTCCATCTGGGATTGAATTTCTGGCAGTGTGAGAGCTGCAGAGCAACCTAGACTTTTATTATTACTTCAGTGTTAATACCTAAAGCATTGGTATGATTTGGAGGCAGGATATGAAAATTAATTTGGAATTGCCAGTGTCCTGTTCAGCTCCAGCCCTGGGGTAGCTGTGCCTTGGAATATACAGCAGCAACTCTTATTTATACAGCTGTCTTGAGCACAAGGTCCTCCCACGACAGGAAAACAATAAAACTAAAAGATTAACCATAACCACATAAAATAAAAGTCAAGATCTATCTTTATGCTGCCATCTTACAAAGCTGCTAAGCCTGAAATGCTGGGGGAAGGTTGTATCATGCACTTGGGCAGTTTTCCTGTGAGGGTAAATTAGCCTGCCTGCTGCCTGCCTGCACTGGGAATCATTTCCTCCTCTCAGAGGGAAAAGGTTTCTCCCTCTTCCTCTCAATCTTTAACCTAATGAAAAACCTAATGAGTGCTTTAACCTAAAGAAAAAAACAAAAAAACACCACACTTTTTTTTGTGAAAAAAGCAGTGGGGTCATTCCAGGAAAAGAAAAAAAAAAAAGGAAACCAAATAATGTCCTGGCAATTTAAGGCTGGTGGATGCCAGGGCTCCCATCATTCCAATGGGTCTTTCTCCTGCTTTTTCCAGGTGAAAAGGAGGGAAGAGCAGCTAGTGTCCTGAAAAAGCCCTCCCAAAACCCCATCTGTTTTGCCAGGCTGGAGATGCTCAGTTGCTGAGGTCAGGGCTCTGTTTGAAGGACAGATAATTAATCCAGCAAAATAATCCACAGTTCCTTTTTGGCAGATTTATGGAGATAGCCTCTGTACTGGGGACTCTGCTTCATCATCTTTCATTTCCCAGGCAAAGCAAGTGACTTGTTGTATAACATGACCTGTTCTAGATAAGGCTTTTCATTTAGGGGAACTCTCCTCTCTAACAGATTTTCCTGCTGGAAATCAAAGGGCCCCTGCACTCCCGGCAGGATCAGGACTGCAGCCAGCAGTGTATTTTCACATTTGCTGCTGTTGCACGTTGCCCGGGGCACGAGGAATCCTTTGGCCCTTTGAGAGGAGGATTTTTATCGTAGATTAAATGCTAATTTAATTAATAGGTGGGAGGGGACTTTGTCCCTCAAGCTCTTGTTAGGAAAATGTGTTGTACCATCACAACCCCGCACATCACTCACTAGCAATAGTCTCTGGGGTTCATGCATTTCCAGGACAGTTAGGAAGCTTCACATCTGGCATGAAGCCTTGAAGGTGACCTGTGCTGCTTGGACAGGCCTCAAAGGGTTAAAGCCAGGGTAGAGGGTCCCAGGGCTCTGCAAGATCCCCCCAGAAATGTCAGTCTCTGCCTGCATGACACGTTCCATATGTGGTGATGAATGAGCAATGGGAGATAGCACAAGGGCAATCCGTACGTTCCTCCTGGGGCTTGGGAAATCCTGAAGGAACAGAAGGAGGGAGAATGGGGCTTTTGCCCGAGTGAAGTGGTCCGTAGGGCTTGTCACAAACCCTTAGAGCCTTTTTTTCTGTCACAGAATTAATTGTTTGAGGACACTGATGCAGTTTCTGGCAAAGCAGTTTCTTCCTAAAGCTGGTGCATCCCCAGGATAGCAGGAATTAAAAATCATTATTTGCACAATGTAATAGAAGTGTGAGTTACAAAAGGAAGAGGGAAGCATGTCTGAAATAAAATTATCTATCTTTTTTCTAGTTTTCCTGCTAAGGACTAAAATACCTTGTGTGTGAATATATATGTAAATATCTTTAAAAATCAGTGCAGTAGCTCTCAGAACATGGGCTTAACAGATCCGGGTTTCCTCATTCCCATCCTTTTGAAAGTGCAGCAGGAACCCTTGCAGTAAGGTTGAGGTGGCCAAAGAGGTCTCACCTGCTGCCCCCTCCCTTTGTATTTTGACCTGATTCTATATAGAAGGCAGGGCAAAGCAAACCACTTCCCTGAGTCCCTTGAACTGGATACCAGGGAGGATTCTTGGATATAGGACTATAGGACCTGCTGATTTTTAAATTCCCATTGCCTATTGGCTACACCATGCCTTCTTTTTCCCACATTCAGACTGCTCCTAGGGTGTTAAAGCCCTCATAAATTACACCTGCTGGGAGGGCCTTCCAGTGTGATTTAAAGGCAGTCATCATAGCAGAACATTTCTGAGGAAGGACATGCTGATGGGTGGAAAAGTGCCTCATGCCGAGTTATTCATCAAAGATTGTTTTTCCACCCTGCCGATGCAAGGGGATGAGACAGCATAAAGAAGAGGTGGGGGCTGCAGCCACAGCCCCTCTTTTCTTGTCTCAGTTTTTCCCTGTCTTCCTCCTTGCTGCTAATGATGCTTTGTCATCACATTGGCATCTTGCTTTGGCTCCCTGGCAATCACTAGAAACAGATATGGTTGGGATAATGGTTTGCATGGCAGGTGGTTCCCCAGCAAATAGCCGTTGGTAATTAAAGCTATACATTCCCATTTATGTGTAAATATGAAACAAAAGCAATTGTGTTTTGTTTAATTTCTGGGAGTGTTTAAACTTCCTGGCATTTAACGTGTATTGAAGATGTCAGCAACTGCTGGGAAGGAACTGCCACAGTTCACGTTGGGGCTAGAGAAAACAACCCATTCTGAGATGGTTCTTAATGTCTCTTGGAACAGAAGGTTTTACAAAAGGTGTTGAGCCTGAAGATGTGGAGTTTATGTTAAAAGCTGATTCGGGCTTGTTAGGAGGCATATTACAGTGTAATTCTTTCATGTGCTGCTGATGGGCCTGCTGACTGTGGTGGCAGAGGCAGCAGGGCTGATTTGTGGGTCTCTAAATGCAGTGCAGGCACAGGAGCCTTTGGTAAGTGCCAATTTTATGCACACCCATCCTTCAGCTGCAGGCTGGGAACGTGTTCTGCACCTGCCCTTTCCCTCTGGAAGTGCACCTCTTGAACTCTGGTTATTAGGACAAAATCCTTAGGTGGGGAGTTAAATTGTTAAATTTCCAGAAATGAGTACAATAAACCTTTATGGTGGTTTTCCGGGTGTTGCTCTGCTGTCTGGACTCATGGTACAGCTGACGGCTGCTCCCCCAGAGGAGGTTTTAGGATTAGGTAAATGGAAAGAGGAAAGACATGTAGGAAAAAAGCCAGTCCAGGCAGCACTAGTGTTTTAACTTCCCTTTGCTCTACCGAGCCCCTCTTAGAGCATGTGGGGGAATGGTGGTTGTGGTCCAAAGCTCCACAGGCTTTCCCATGATGAGTTAGAGCAGGAGGAACAGACACTGTTTTCTAGAGCATCTTGATTTCACTCAGAATGAAGAAATCAAGCTCGGGTTGTAATAACTCCTTTCCCTTTGGAAATACCTTGTTCCCTGTAAATTTAAGCATGGGGCAAAGTATCTGCCCTGCTCTGCTTCCCCGTGTATTGCACAGGGGCAAAATCTCAAGGTGAAAAGCAGCGAGGTGGTCACGGCAGCTGATGGGACTATTTAGAGGATGATAACTGTGTCTGTTGCTGACTCTATGAACCACATCCAACAGCATCTATTTCAGTGCTGAGGAGCCCTGACGGAGCACATTTTGATTAATAAATTAGCCAGCACAAGGTGTGTGATGGGTGCCCCTTTCACATCTCATGAAAGTCATCCACTCCGAGTTTAGTGGCTTGGTGAGCCTGGGGCCTTTCCAGGATGCAGCTCCCTGATACGAATGGCTCGATTTGCAGAGAAAAGTGGGAAAATTCTCTGGCATGGGGAATCTGCTTACACTGGTGGAGAAGTAATGCTTCCAGAGAGCTGGGCAATAGCTGCATCTCTCCCTTCTATGGGTTTGAACACTGCTCCAAGGCACAAGGGTTAGAGAGGAAGGAGTGCACATCCAAGTATTTCCTTTTTTTCCCTTTTCTTTTTTTTTTTTTTTTTTTTTTTTCCCTGGGTTTGAGCCGGTGTTTTAATGGTCTTTTTAAACCGTGAGAGTGTTGGCTGTGGGCAATTAAACATTATGGCCCTCATCTATAAAACCCCTTGTTATAGCAGTGTTTCTCCAAAATGGTGTCTATGCCACCATCCATTCCTCAATGAGCCTGGAAAAACACTCTGAACAGGCTACTGTGATCCATTCCAGTGCTCCCAGCTCAGTGCTGTGTTGGTCCCTGCCTGGCTGCTGTGCATGTAGAAGCTCCTGTTGTCCATGTGTGTTCATGTGAATGAAGAGATGGAAACATTTTTTGTCTTTTACCTGAATCATAACCAGAATCTGGGCTTGTACATTCTAAGCAAGCCTGTTCCCTGCCAGCTGAGCCCTTGTTCAGTAGAAAATGAAGCATGGGCTTGGATTCCTTTCCCAAAGCAGAGGCATGGAAATATAGGTCCTTGGTTTCCACCCAGAAATGGTTTAGTGGGTCAGACCAGATCTCAGGCAGGGATACATCCAGCAGCTGGTAACTCCTGAGCTGAGTGAGCAATCATTTTATGCCTTAATGCAGAATAAGGTTGTGGTGCCTTGGTGTAAGCATTGATGGTAGGAAAAGTGTGCAAGGGGGATGTGGAGGACAAAGGACAGCAGGGACACATTTCTGAAGGTTATTTGGCTTCCATGTCAAGTGCAGCTGTGATAGTTGATAGTTCCTGTCTGCACCATTAAAACAGTTTGCAGAGTGCAAATTTGGAGATGGGGAGGTCTGGGCCATTATCTGGGGGTCTCAAGTGAGTTTGAAGTCCCCACAAAAGTTCTGCATCCCCCCATCCCTTCTGTGTTCTCCAACACATCTGTGTATTGCAGCATCTCTTCAAAACCAGCAATGAGCAAATTGTGGTTTGCTCTGTTGGTGTGGCCAGCAGGCAATGCTGGCCACTGGCCATGCAAGCCATCAGCCAGAGTGCTGGGGCAACCCAAGGAGAAGCTGGCTCAGCTCACAGTGTCCACCTGCCCCTGAAGCCACCGGGCTCAGCCATTTCCTGGGTTAGGAAACTGATGGAGAGGTAACAGTAGAGAACCAGGAGAAGACAAATTATGCAGAGGCAGGGAGAGTGAAAGACTGGGGGCCAGGGAAAGACAAAACTGACTGTTTTTCTCCCACCTTTTTTTTTTCTTTCCTTGCTCTGAGGGAAATGAAGACGTGAAGATGATGAGAGAGGTTTTTTGCAAAGAAATGGTCTTGGGGCAATTGCAGTGTTCAGCAGTGCAAATGCCTCCATGGGGATCACTGGTCAGAGGAACAATGAAGTTGGAGAGGGGTTGTGGAGGGAATGATGAAAAGCCTCTGAAGGATGAGTTTGGAGATACCTATTTCCCTTTTTAGGCTAATTTACAATTGCCTTCTTGCAGAAAGGCACCTTGGGGGATGTCAGATGCAGATCTGACATCTGAGGGCTGCTGGGGAGGCTGAACTGAAGAAAATCCTCTGATGTGCAACTGGGAGGGTATTTGGGTCCATAATTTGCTTGTCCATGCCTCAAAAAATGACTGTGGGACAATATGAAATGCATAACCATTGTTAGGACATGAAGCTCAGTGCTATTTTTAGTCTTTTGTCTGAAATTCCTGCCCTGTTGGCCTATTCCCACTAAAATCTATTGCTCTCTGCTTTTGCAGTTGCCCGTTAGCAGGACAGGATTTTGTGGTTAAAAAGGTATTTTATGAAGGGGAGTGTACCAAGATCACCCTGATGAATGAACTTTGCTATGGTAACATGGCATCTTGGAGGCATGTAAATGCCTCACAGCACTAATTCAATACATCTTGTGGAGTGTCCATCAAAGCTGAGAAGTCTCTTAATGGAGGCAGCTGTAAATTACAGAGCTAAAGTAAGGAAGCTGAGATGAAAAGAGGGGAATCATCCAGAGGAGACCAGAGATCCTCAAGTATGGCAGAGAAAGTCAAGATTTAAAAAAAAAAAACAAAACAACACCAGGCTGCTGCTAGTATCTTTAGAGGTTACATATCTGAAGGTTCATTAAGCTGGCTAGTAGTCAGTGGTCTGTTTCTGATGGAGTGGAGCAAGGACAGGAATGGGAGACATTTGGAGAAATAATGGTTCAATAATGGGGGAGAAAGGTGCTACAGCACCTGGGGCTCTGGGAGAGTGATGAGGTGGTGGCACATGGCTTCTGGGGTAGGTCAGGGTGTCTCCAGGGTCTGGCAGGGAGGGAAGAGCAGGACCTGGAGGCTTCGGCCATCCCCCCAAAGGTGCAGCTGTGGTTACACAGGGGATGGGAGGACAGCAAGGGGAATGCTGAGTGATGGGAAGCAACTTTCTGCAGCAGAAGATCTGTCTTTCAGCTGCCTCCCAGCAAAATGACAAATGTTGTGTGTGTTTCCTTCCTGCTGGGATACATTGAGAAGACAAGGTTGGGGTTTTTTTTAATGTTATTTTATTTTTGGCTGGGATTAATATAGCATACCTGCAGGATTTTCTTGCTCCTGTTTCAGGCTGGCTGAGGGGTTTCTGCACCCCTTGAGATGATGAGAATGAGTGGTGTGGTGGCCATATGTCTGTGCATCACCTCCTTGATCATCACTAATTCAGGAGCCTCCTCTGGTATTGTGTTGGACCAGCATCGAGTATCCTGGGCTCCACATCCCAACTGCTTTCCTTTGTCTGGATGACAGAGAGAGCACCTGGGACTGTTGCAAGGGCATTCCTGATGTTGGGTGTTCATCATCTCAGCAGTTGCTGGCTGGGAGGCTCAAGTGTTGTCTTAATCCTGTCCAGGTGTCCAATTCCAGAGGAGGAGTCAAGCAGAGGGACACTGTTCCCTGTGAATGCAGCAGTCAGTTGTTCAGAGGGGAGCACCTGGGGTCAGCCCCAGTTTCATCAGTGCTGTTCCATATTTTAATGACAAAAGCCTATATCATTTGAGACTTCATTGGTTGTTGGATGCAAAGCACCACTTTGAACCCTGAGCTGAGGCAGGTGAGAGGAGGAGGGGACAATTACAGCCATTTCTTGGTGATCTTAAATGTATTTTCCCACCAAAATTACTCATTGATTACATTTTAAGGCACACTGAGATATTGTGCAGGGTTTGCAGAGCCCTCTGCAGCCTGTGCTCAGCTTGGAGCTCCTGACCCAGCAGTAAAACATGTCTTTCAAGCATCAGATCTGGTCATGCATGGAGACTGGTGGTGGAAGAGGCTTGTGTCCTCCCACTTCCATCTCCAGCACCCTTTGGCATCGGCTGTACCAGCTGCTTGTGCTCACCTTGCCTGTTATTTTTCTCAGGTAACACCAACAGCATCTTTGCACTGGACTATATCAGTGGAGCCTTAACCCTGAATGGGCCTCTGGACCGGGAAAACCCTTTGTATAGCTCTGGATTCATCCTCACTGTGAAGGTGAGACCTTCTTCAACTGGGAGGCATGCTGGCAGAGCAGGATGGGGGGGGAGAAACAAAAAAGAAAAAACAAAAAACAAGACCAAACAAACAAATCAAACCACAACAAGCAAAACACAAAAACAAGCACAAAAGCAAAAACCAAAAAAACCAAAACCAAAAGCAAAAAATAACCATGGAAAACTGTGAATGTTCTGTCATATCAGTGGGCAGCAATGCAACAGGGCATGGTCTGCATCAGCAAAGGAAGGGAGCAATGCTGAATGTTGCCTCATCCAGGAAAGGCACTGGAGCGTGGTCTTCCAGCCCCACCAGCCCCAGCAGAGAGCAGCTCCTGGGCTCTGCTCATGGCCCTGTAATTAAAATCAATACCAAGCCGGGCAGCTGGTTGGAAACACATTTAGAAGTATAGATTCTGCTGGGCTGGGGAAAAATCAGCATTGTGCAAAGGGTCATTGACTGGGTGGGCAGCAGCCAGCACATCACCTTCTCAGTTTGGCAAGTGAAATGCTTTGTCACAGGGCCAGGGACAGGGGGGTGGGTGGGTCACAAAACCATAAGAAATTGCCCCTTCTGATCCCAAGCACAGGTTGTACTGGGGAGTTTTAGGTATGGGGAGGAAGTGGCCATCCATTCCTGGGACCTCACAGTTTGAGCTCTTAAAAATTTAATATACGGAGGATTGTCTGATTTTAAGAGGGACAAAAATATCTGTTTTACCTTGGGAAGATTTGTCAAGCTGAAAATTTGCCAGTTTTCCTGCATGACAGGGGAGTTCCAGCTGCATTATGTTGATCCGATTTCTGTTTCCTGTGCCCACAAACTTCATGTCCTCCCACAAATGCCAGCTCCCTGCATCCCCCAGCCCTGGGACCCAAAATGTTCTCTGCTGATCTTGTCCTGCAGTACACACTGAAAATACAGCTGGATTGCTCCTTTTTGGGATCAGCCTGTTCTGCTGTTGTGTGCAGAAGCAGTGAGTAGCAATGAGCCATGTGGGTCATGTAAGCATTGCTTTTCTGTGCCCAAAACAAAGCAAGTTTATCCAAAGGACAAGAGGAGGGACTCAGCTTGAAAAGGCTGTTTCACAAGTCTTGTTTCTCCAGCAAGAAAATCTGCAGTCTTTCCTTTTGGGAAAGCAAAGTTAAAGTCCTTCTCGAGGCAGAGGTGTTAAGTGGAGTCATGACTCAGATCTGTATTCAGACACATGTTGTCAAACCTGTGTTAAGGTCTAAACCTTTTTTTCCCCCCTTGCCCTAGTTTTCTGTCCCTTTAGTAGTAGTAGTAGTGAGCTCCTGGATGCATCTCAGAAGATGGCAGAGGAGAAAACAGGAATGCAGTTTTCTCCATCGTGGCTCCTCATATTTTAGTTGTCACATGTAGCAAGGTGATTTTTTTTGTGCATACATGCTTGTGGCAGGAGCATTGCCTACTCATTGCCCAGTGTGACTCTGAGTCCTCACGACCTGTTCCATGTTAGGGGCAAGCAAGAATTTGGCCACAACCCCTCCAGGATAAATGTTCCATCCACCCCTGGGCAAATTTACAAGGGTGCTGTGTGTCTGAAGTGTGGGTGATGGGAGAGCTGGGTCATCACGTGTGTATATAGGTTAGTGGTGTGGAAATATGTGTTCAAGGTTGAGAGGCAATGGCAGAACCAGCTGAGCATCCTTCCCGGGCAAAGCGGAAGAGGAAAAAGCTGCAAGAGCCTCTAGTCATGCCACATCCACTTTCTTTTACATTTATTGTTTGAAAAATAACGGCTGCCCTGATGTTTTCTGTTCTGACAGGGCACAGAGTTGAATGATGACCGCACACCCTCTGATGCCACTGTCACCACCACCTTCAACATTCTGGTCATTGACGTCAATGACAACGCGCCTGAGTTCAACAGCTCGGAGTACAGCGTGGCCATCCCGGAGCTGGCCCAGGTGGGCTTTGCCCTTCCCCTCTTCATCCAGGTGGAGGACAAAGATGAGGTAAGATACCCTCTGCCACCAGTGCTTCTGTCCATCCCTTCTAGGGGTGGGGTTCCGGGCTGTGCAAAGCCAGCTGTGGGGAGGGGATGTGTCATGCTGCTGCCAGGGGTTGCCCAGGGAGGTTGTGGCTGCCCCATCCCTGGACGTGTTCAGGAACAGGTCAGATGGGGCTTGGATCAACCTGGTGTAGTGGGAGGTGTCCCTGAGGATTGCAGGGGGTTGGGACTCGATGATCTTTGAGGTCCTTTCCAACCCAAACCAGTCTGATTCTATGAGAAGATACCAGCTAGAGTGGGGCTGGAGTACTGGGGGAGAGTGGGGGCTGCACTGGGATACCAGCTCATAGCAACTCATTGCTGCAGTTGAACTGGTACAGCTGGAGGTTTGTTCTTCCCTTGTGTAGTGGAGCTCCTGTTTGTTACTACTCCGTGCTGTGCAGGGTTGGCAAAGTGTTTTCAGCCTTCAATTACTCTGATTATTTGATTTGTGCAATTCATGTCTGGCTGCTTCTGTGTGCTGGTACCCTCCACCCCTGCCGTACTGCTTCTTGTCTGTTTCAGACAAGTGCTGATACCTTATGCTGAACTTCCCAAAATCTCTGGGAAAGTCTCTGGCACCAGTCTCCTGCCATCCCTATTCCTCTTCAGGCTGATGAGGTGAAGAGAGTTTGTCAGAATAAATAGCGTGGTCAGAGTAAACAGCATCCTAAAAACTGGAATGTTTCCCTGATGCTTCAGGTGAAGGATATGATGGCACCAAGGAATGCAAAGCAGAACATCTCCCCCTGCTCCCCAAAATCCTGGTGGAGAGATTAAACAGGCATCTTCTCAGATGCCTTTGCTGACCAAAATGATGGGTTTGCTTTTCCCTGCCCCAGGATGGAGTTCACTGGGTCTCGTAAAGCTACCAAGAAATCTTTTTTTTCCCCACATGATGCGATTATGACACAGAGATAATAATCTACATGTGATATGATGTCACCATCTGTGAGTTGTATGTTCAGCCTGAAGAGGTGTAGATGAGCTATAATGCAGATAAAGAGACTGGGTTTTTTCTTGAAAATGTCATTTGCTAATAAAGAAGACATGGATATGACAGGTGCTTAGGATAGTTTCTGAACAGAGCTGCTGCCGTGCTTTCTGGGAGATGTCAGCAGATCCATTCTTAAAGGGCATTGTAATGCTTCTGTCTGTGCCAGCAGGATGAAGGACATGTCATTATTTCTGGTTAAAAGCTTGTTTTAGTGGAGTTACTCCACTTCAAGAATTCACTTTTTGGACATGCTAATTTTAAAATGGGAGAATAAAAAGCAGTCTTGCCTTCCTGACCATGCTGGCAGAAAATAGACTCATTCCTTTGGTGTGTTTCTTTAACTTCCTGAGATTTCCCCAAAAGAATTGGCTGAGTTGTTTAGAAATGCTGAGACTTGCACTAAGGGAGTCTGAAGGAGTTTCACTGTACGTGTCTTTGGAGACCATCATATTAGCACAGATTGCCTTGACCATAGCATTATTTTCACTGATAAGAAGCACTAGAGAGCTAATGTCTTGGAATAGCTGGAAAGAGGAAAGTTATAAGCAATTGTAGTTTTGTTTGTTGCTGGGGTTTTTTTCTCCTGTATTATTCTGTAATGGATCTTTCTTATTCCCCTTGAAGATGCTTGTACCTGGCTTAACCATCAAGGTAGCACTTAGGGAGGGGAAAGAAACAGGGAGAGCATCCATGAAAATGATGTATATGCGAGAAAGATGGGCCTGCATCTGCAGCCAGGCTTGTTCTAGCACTGCTTTCCAGGTGGTGTATTTATAGAAGTCTCAAGACCTCCAAACTTTCAGTAAAAAACTGACAGAAAGGGAATATACTTGCCTGACAGTTAGATTTTGGCTGCTCAAAGTACCTCGTGAGAGTAACAAGGCTTTTCCAAACCATCTGGATTTGAGGTAGAGGAGGTGGTGCCAAGCTCCCTGGGCTCCCTCTGGGTATAGGGGTGGAGGGATGGGTTAGCAAGGACCAAATTCTTCAGTCAGGGATGTGACTGAGGACATGGCTGACAGAACCTATTTCACCGACGTGGCCTTCATGCTGGAGATGACACAAGTCATTTGTGTAAGGGGCAAAGGAAGGTAAGAAGAGAATTATACATGTCTCAATAAATAAATGAGAGCATATGGATAGAGACACATGAAATAAAGCAGTCTTTGGAAAGATCATTTTGCTTAAGTTTTCTCTTCTTCCTCCCAGACTATGTCATTAAGTCCCCTTGGCAGGTTGGCTTCTTTTTTGAGCCGAGACATCCAGCCCTGTTCTAGCCCCTACAGCACATTTTGACTCTTTTCCTTCAGCCCTGAGGTGCTGCATGGACATAGAAGCCCATGCCTGAAACCAGCACCACGCAGGGGTCCCATGGGGTTGGGTGGCTTTGGAGAACCTGTCTGCCATCACACCCTGGTTATGTCTCTGTAGAGCTGGGGAAAGGCCCTTAAAACTCACTGCGTGGGCTGCCAAGGCCATTAAACAAAGTGTTTTGTAACTGGCCCACGTGACCTTTTTAAATGGTGGGGTTTTGGTCTTTCTTTCTTCTGGTGTGTTTTGCACAAACTTAGATGATTGGTTTTTGAAGGAGGTAGATTAAATGATTCAGCAAAACACTTAAAACTGTATTTATGTTGCACACAAGGCTGCCCATGAAAGCATGCAATTGAGTTTACCTTTGGGTTTAAGTGCCTTTCTGGAGCTAGGCTGGCACTGATGTTTCAGATGAGGTACCAAAACAGGGTGCTTCCAAGGAGAAACCCATTCCTCTGAGTGGACCCTTCCAGCTGCTGTTCCTCAAACAGGGTCACAGTCTTGCTCCAAGAGGAGCTGGGTGGGCGTGAGAGGTGGGACAAGGAGCATTTCAGTAGGATGCAGCCAGGTTCAGCTGACATGACTCCAGCCTTGGATTTGGGGTGCAGCCAAGAGGTGTTTAACCAGGTGTGGTGTTTTTTAATTTTTGCATTCTTATTTTAAAATACTTGAACACAGGAGAAAACGGTACACTTGGTTCACACAGGGTTTTGGACTTGGCATGCTATGAACCAAGAAAAAGGCATTAAGCTCTGGGCAGCCGAGCCTCTGTCCCCACCAGATAGACAGCAAATTACTTGAATACCTTTCCAAAGCCATTTGAGAGCTGGTTATGAAAATCTGTTAAAGTTTCTCAGTATTCAGATTGAGCCTGTAGGCAACTGGACATCGCAGCCATGTTGTCTTTACCAAGATCTCACCTTCACGTTGCTATAGATCAGCAGGGTGTGCCTGAATCTTGTGTATGAGACAAAGAATCTTGTGTATGAGAAAACTGAAGTCTTGAATTACCCACTTTTGCAGCAAGGTTTGTTTCCAGGTTGAGAATAACTGGAATAAGTTTGTGTTAATTGGGAGGGCTGGATAGCTTGGACTCTGTCACTCCAAGGCTGACTGAAGTGGGGGACATGGACATCTTGCTAGATCTCCTTGTATTTTATAGCCTAGTGGCTCAACGAAGGATTTTAAGGACAAAGTAAGGGTTTGGCCACGCAGAAGAAGGAGCAGGGCATCCTTTAGGGCATCCCCACTTGAGATTCCCAATGCTGCATGATCCGTACTTTACTTTCCCAGGGAACCAACTGGTTTCTTCCACCTCTTCACGCAGTTTTCCTTGACACTATTGACTGGAGAGGAAGAAAAGGGCATTGGCTGTATAAATCACAAGTATAATGTTCTGACATTTTAAAACAATTTTGAAACGATTCTCCAAAATAAGCAAACAGAGGAAGAGAAAATGGGGAATTGAAAAAACCAAGAAATAAATAGGAAGGGAAAAGGAAAAGGGAAAGGAAAAAAAGCAAGAAAGAGCAAGAAGAAGAAGGAAAAAGAAAAAGAAAAGGAAAAAGGAAAAAGAAAAAGACAATCCAAGCCATGGGAATACATGGGATTTGCTGCTTAAAGCTACATCAGAGCCTTGCAGAGGGATATTGTATGTGCCCGTGCATGTGCAGGTGCAATATATGAATCATCCGTAGCTTATATATGCATACTACGGGTGCCAGCACTATAAATATGATATACACAGCAAGGAACTGTAAAGGAGCATTGACAGCACGGAGTATTCTCTCCCAAAAGTGCCAGCTGCCAGTCGGTCTGAATTAGATTTCACAGGGGTTTTTGCAATACATGGAATTCACGAGCAAATTACCCTTAAAGAGGGAAAATCAATCATTTGGAGCAGAGATAAGCTGAAGGCGAGGCAGCCTCAGATTGATCCCATCTGTGCAGGCGTGTGTGGAATTCAGCAGATAACCTGGGGAGAGCAGGGAAAGAGAGAATTCCGAGAGGTGAGAAGCAGGCAGGGACTGCCACTTAGGCCAGCCAGACAGGAGAAAAGGGCTTCTGGGACGAGAAGGAGAATGGGAAAGGCTGTGGAGCATTTTAGTCTAGGCATCCCCCATCACCTGCAACCCCAGTGAGGTCCTTAGGGACACAGGAGACAAGGACCTGTGCTCTGTGAGCCCTTGAATGGTCAAGGATGCTATTGTGCTTGGGTGCTGCTGGAGAAATGGGTGCAGGGAGCAAGGGATGGGTGCCTGGAGTCTGAGCTGGCTGGTTGGGCAGCAGGAGAAAGGGCCAGCGACTCCAGAGGGGCTATGCAGAGCACTCGAGTTAAATGCCTTGAAGTGGGTGGAGAGAATAACCTTCTTTATTCCTTGTTTTTTTCAAAAGAAGGATTAGGCATTACTTGTGTCTGCCTAGCCAGAACCAGGCACAAGGTACTCAAGATGTACCAAGGGGCACTAGCTGCTTTTTTTAAAAATAAAAAGCCCCTTTTCCTCCCCCTCCCTCCACCATTCCTGAACTCTTAGTGCTTTCCTTTCTTTGCAGACTTGCCAGGATGAGGGATATTAAGCACTCCTCAGCTTTTTGTAGGCAATAGCCTGTGCCTGGGAAGTGGCTGACAGGAAAGCTGGAGTTCAGATGGATTTGGGCTTCAGAAAGGCAGGGCTCTCCTTTTGGGAAAAGCAAGATGTAGCCAAGCTAGTGTAGGGGGAATAGAAGGCAGCCCTGTACTGAGTCAATGTGAAGAAAAGTGCAGATCCCAGGCTGCTTTTCCAACATTCTCACATTGGGCTGAAAATTATTGCAGGCTACCCACCTAGGTAGGCACCTCAGTCATTTCAGAGTGGTATGCTTGAAGAAGAGCTGTTTGCTGTCTAGGTTTGTTTTGGTTTTTTTTTACTTTGATGTTTTGTGTAGCCACGGGTCAGTGATGTTAGATATTTGCTCTGGGTGGCGGAAGGCTGAATAATTTCCATGTGCACTCCTGTGAGGAAGGGGCTAGGTGGGAGCGGGAGTGATGGATGAAGGCAGTGGATTATGTTGGCTGAAAAAAAGCAGGGATAAAGCTCATGATCCACCCTCAGTCACAGCTGGAAGAGTTGTTGTGGCTGCTCCCGGCCTCCTGAGGTGAGAAAGGGTTCTCTGATTTGCAGTGAAGCATATAAGCATGTCTTGTGGATTGAGGGAGCTGACTTTTGGCTATGGTTCATAGCAGGTGCATGAGCAGATCCCATGTGGTGCCTGGGACTTCGGGAGGGACACTTGTACCCACCTCCTGGCATCTCAGAGATTCATGCCTGTGCTTCTGCCCTTTGCTGACCCGTCTGTGCTGTGCCAGCCGTGCCTGGGGAATGTCTCCTCTCTGCTCCAGACCCATGGAATTTAAGAGTGGGGGATCTTGTACACGTGGGACTGGAAAGCAGGTCTGTCACAAATTGTTCAAAGATGAAGCATTTTGGGTAGGTCAGTCAGCAGCTGCTTTTTTGGAAGTCAGGTATCGGCATGAGGTTGATGCTGGCATTGTGGCAGCAGGGACACAACGCGGCTCCTATTACATGCTCCAAGGAACACGCAGGCAAAGAACAAAGTAATAATTATGCACAACTGCAGCCCCAATTGTCTTTTAGCTGAATTGACATGAAATTGCCATCGGTTGTGGCACTGGCTACAGCTGAGAGGAGGTCTGATTGCCGGGAAGGCAGCAGTGGGCAGCAGCCTCCAGCCCCTGGCGAGTGCCGGCCCCGTGTGCTGGCACAGGATGAGCCAAGTTGGGATGCATGCAGCCAGGTCCCAGCTTTGTGAGAGCAGAACTTCCCTCTGGGGCCCATTTACTTTATGGCTCAATTTGTTTTGGATGGAGGGTGCATGAGGATGGGTTTGTTATTGTAGGGCAGCTTAAGCTTTGGCAGGCTGCTCATTAATTGATGCCTCAAAAGGGAGGTGAAGGAGGCAGTTTAGTTTCAGTGATGGGAACAACCTTTAGGGGTGCAGAATCTGGGGGGTAAGGAGTCAAAGGGGAGAAAATGAGCAGGTGGAACATCCCTGCATCCCCTACTCATCCTGGGCACTGAAAAGAGATGGTGCTTGGCCCTGATTCCTCCACCACACACAAGGACCTTCTTGAGCCTGGGCAGACAGCACTTGTTATTCCTCTTCACAAACATTTCAGATCCATTTTTTTTGCTCTGGGTGGCAGAAGCAAGTAGGGAAGGGGTGAACGGAAAATGTAAGGAGCTTCCTGTGGCTTCCTCCAGAGCAGGGCTACTAGCTGTGAGCCAGGCTGAGCCAGCTCCTTCTGCTGGGCAGCTGATAACAATGTGAATATTTAGTTTTGCTTTTAGCCATCCACAGGGGGCTTGCAGGCTCTGGGAACTAGGAGCAAGGAAAGCAGCATGGGGGCAGAAACAAAAAAATAAATAGCCGAATAAATATATAAATGACAATTCGTAGCAGCATCCCTCCTGACAGGCAGCTGTATTCCCCTTCTCCAGACCTCACATGGGGAGACTGAGGCACTCGAGGAGCTGCTAATTAGGAATGGTGGGTATCTGGAGGCAGATCTCCGTCCCCAGCTGGAGAGGAATTAATCCACCCAGCTCTCTTCCCACAAATACTTGGCTTTCTTTTGATGTTTCAGTTTTTATCTCACGCCTCCAACAAACTCACTCCTCTCTGCCTTCCAAGAAAAATCCCTCGCATCTTGCCTTCACAGAAGGTGCTTTCATTTACTGCAGGAAGGGCACCAGGCTCTGGGAGAGACACTGAGGGCTTGGCAGCAGAAATTCCTTGATGAAATTGCTTTTTGTCACTGGTGGAAAATGGACATTTGCTATAAATGGGCATCTTGAGGATAAGGTTTGAAACAATGTCTTGAGGAGTGATGCTTCCTCCTGCCATTCCCTCTATCCTCTTCTCCCTCCCTGGCTGTGTACCAGTGGCCGGGAATGCCCCTCACTTGTGCCAGGATTAGCACACACATCCCAGTTTATCAGCAAAAAACCTTTTGGAAGGAGCTAAATCTTCCCTGAGATGGGTCTGCTTTGCTCCTTCTTAAGGATGCTCACTCCCCATCATCCACCAGAGAAGCACTACTGGGGCCGAGGGGTGATGGGTGCCCTCAGGGCTTGCTCGTGTTCTTTGGCTTTTTAGGAGCTTCTCAGCTTGCCCCCTGGCTGCAAGGAGGGGTGTTGGTGCAGGGAAGAGGCCGAGCAGGAATTCCGCTCGTGTTGCCGGCCCTCGGCAGTCACGCTTAGCCGGCTTTTGCTATTAGTGCCTCTTGGTGCATTTAATTGGTCCCTTTGCCCAGCATGAGGGAGGTCATTCGGGGAAAATTGGAAATTCAACTCTGGCAGCTTCTGAACTGGCTTTTCACATGCTCTGCTGGGCCATGCTTTGGGAAGGGGTGCTGTGCCAGGGGGCAAGGGTCTTGGAACACTGCTGTTGGTGTGTTGGTGGTCCTGACTCTTTGCCAGCCAGGTTTTGGGAGAGGAGGAGTTTTCTAGTTCCTAGTTTGAGCTGTCTTACTGGAAAAAGCCCTCTGCTTGGGCCCTCTGCTTGGGAGAGACCCCCGTTCCATGCCCCCAGGAACAAGGTGGTGAAATCCAAGGGCCTGATGCCCTGGGCTGTGCTTGGAGCTTGCAAGAACAGCAGGGATTTTCCCTCCAGCTGTGTGCTGTGCAGGTTTATCCCAGGGATGCGTCCCTTTCATCTGCACATAGATTTTGTACAAAACGAGTGCACATAGCAAGAAGATTTATAGAAATCATATGCATTGTACAGCCAGCAAGTGGAATAAAACATAGCAAATAACATTTAAGGTTGGTGCCAAACCCCATGACTCTGTTAACCAAAGCCAAGCAGAGAAACGCTCCCCTGCCTCTCCAGTAATTGCATTTTTATGTGTCTGAAGGCAAAGGGCTTGTGCCCAAGCTGCTGGTGCTGGCAGGTTTGCACCCGATGCCCAGGCTTTGCAGTTGGGCCAGTGCTTCTGTCCCACACTTGCCCCCAGCTGCCCGCAGCCTCACCCCTCTAAGGGACTGTGCTGGTCCCTTACTCCTTTGTCACTCTCAACCTTCCTCTCTCCCTCCCCAGGGACCCAACAGCGTTTTTGAGGTTTACCTGGTGGGCAACAACTCCAACCACTTCATCATCTCACCGACCTCCGTCCAGGGGAAGGCAGACATCCGTGTCCGTGTGGCAGTGCCACTGGACTTCGAGACCATTCCTCGCTACGAGTTTTCGGTAAGGCTGCACCCCAGGGACACGGTGGAGTCACCATCCCTGGAGCTGTTTCAAAGACGTGTAGATGCAGTGCTGAGGGACAGGGTTTAGTGTTGGCCTTGGCAGTGCTGGATTAATGGTTGGTCTAGATGATCTTAAACCTCTTTTCCAATCAAAACTATTGGATGATTTTTATGGTACATCCATGTTTTTAAGAGTGATCTAAGAATGACCTTTAACCAGGTTTCACTCTTCCTCTCTTTAACCCACCTGTGAAACTGCAGGGCACTGCAAAATGGTGAAAATAATAATAATATATAATAATAATGGAAAGAAGGAGGTTGGGAAGAGATGTGTTCTACGCCTTCTCTTTTTTTCCAACATCCAAAAGCTCAGCTGCAAGAGCTTAAACAGAGATTGTTGCCCCTTGCTACACCACAGGGCTATAAAAGCTTTACAGAGCATAAAACCATGTTTTAAGTACACCTATCAGGTGCCAAAGCTCTCCCCAGCCTCCTGCCCCAGATTTGTCCTGCTCTCTGCCTGAGCTGAGGATTCAATACAGGCACCTTCCTGTATTGGTGGCAAAAGATGAGCAAAAGCCTTCTCACCCTTGCTGCGGGCTGCAGTGGGTGACAGATTCTGGGTCTCCCATTTGCTGGGAAGAATCCAGGGCTGTTTGGGGTAGGTAGTGCAGGGTGTTTGGCTCACCCAAGGGCTGAGCAGCTCCCAGGTGAGAGGAAGGGGATTCTTCCTGTATTTTTTTGTGCATCCACAATTTGGTGGTTGGTACCCACTGGCTGATCTGGTAAGGGAGCTCTGAGGTGTGGGGTTTTTTGCCCCATTAAAGAAAAACAGATAGCTCTCCCAAGTTTCACAAAAGATGCCTCCAATCCTCCCCTTCACTTCTTGTCTCCACCCAGCTCTTTGCAAACGAGAGCATCCCAGACCACGTCGGTTTTGCACGAGTGAAGATTAACCTCATCAATGAGAACGACAACCGCCCCATTTTCAGCAAGTCCCTGTACAACGTCAGCCTCTTCGAGAACACCACTGTGGGCACCACTGTCCTCCAGGTCCACGTGAGTAGGAGCATCCCAGCTTCCTCTATCATGTCCTTGGAGTGTGTGTGATTCCATGGTGCTGTCACCATGAGATGGGCTGAGGAGCCTGGTGAGGGACAGGTGAAGGGTGTAAGGATAGGACAAGGGGTAGTGGTTTTAACTGGAAGGGGGGAGATTTAGGTTAAATATTAGGAGGAAATTATTCCCTGTGAGAGTGGTGAGACACTGGCAGAGATTTCCTGAGGAGGTTGTGGATGCCTCATCCCTGGAGGTGATCAAAGCCAAGTTGTACAAGGGCTTGGAGCAACTTGGTCTGCTGGGAGGTGACCCTGCCTATGGCAGGAGGGTTACAACTTGATGTTTAAGATCACTTCTAGCCCAAACCAGTCTGTGATTCTATGAGATGCTGGAGGTGGGGTATAGCCCTCCTATGGGGTTTTGGAACAGATGTCTTGACCTTTCCTGGTCTCTGTGAGATGTTTGTGTTGGTCCCACCACTTGGGGAGCCCCAGGAGAGTTCTGCACTGAAAGGTCTCATCTGCAGACAGCAACTTCTCCTGCAGATACTGTTCCCAGGAGCTGTATACTCTCTCCCCTCCTCACTGAATGGGATCCACCAAGTATTGCAGTTGGGTATGTGGCTTGTGTGCATATTCACTGCCTCCCTCTTCCCTTAATATATATGGGAAAAGATGCTCTGGTACCTTGGTCACTTCATCAATGAGAGTGAATCCCTAACATTTATCTTTTGGTGTGGGTTTCCTCACTGCCCTGTTTGGAACTATGGTCTTCCTCAAGCAAACTGAGGTCCATTGAGACAATAAAAAGGTGAAAGATGGAAAAAGAGGGGAGTAACCATATTTAGCAGAGCATGGTATTTATTAAATGGCAGATAACAGAACAGTGGGGTAGCAGACAGAAGTGGTAATGATAATGGGGGGAGCACCCCAAATCCCTGGGGAGAAAATAGGGTTCCTGGGGCACGAAGGTGATGTTGGTTGTTGGGCAGAGCAGGAACAAGAACAAAACCCTGCACTGAGAAATGATCAAAATATAAATCAAAGCTCCTCAGGGACAGGATATACCAACCCACCTGATAGGCTTTTGGTGCAGAACTTCTGCTGTCAGTAGTAGTAGATGGATTTGCTTGGCTCCCTGTCCAGCTGCCCTCCTGGCTCCTCCGTCCCCTGGGAAGCAGCCCCCCATCTCCCACCCACACAGACATACACATCCAAGGAATAAAAGCCTTGACAAAAGGCTTGGGTGTCTGCTCCTCTGCGTAAGTGTGTTTACTCTACAAACAGATGGTGTGAAACTGTATAGAGCCCCGGAGCTGTTCCCATCTGACAGTTATTAATATTTCAAGCAGATGTTTAGCTAGTCAGGCCATCAGACTCTGAACAATGAGATTGTTACTGCTGCGGCTCCTCTTTCTCAACTTCCAGCTATGCCAGCGTTTTGGAGAGAACACAAAGTGCCAGGAGTTGAAACTCTTATGATAAATCAGAATGGATGCAATTAGTGCTGAAATCCAGATTGCCCTCCCAGCCAATCTCAAACTTTTAACCACACTCGTAAAGTACCAGCTCCTCTCCTGCTGCTGCTTCTTGACTTCAAGTTGTAAACTCCTGCTACTCCCATCTGTGCTGGGCCTCTCCAAATGTCCATTCAGACAAAAAGTCTGCTTTTCTTGCTAAAAAAATCTTTTTTTTTTAAATTTTTTTCCTTCTTTTTTACTTACCTGGGAGCTCTTTATGGGTATTCCTGGGATGGGTTTTTGAAGAAAGCTATACCCATGAAAAGGGGATGTTTGTTGGCTCCTCCCTTTCTCAGTGTGGCAAAATGCCCCTTTGTGAAAATAAGTGCAGGATTTGTGTCGTGCATTTAGATGGGATTCCAGAGTTCTAAGGAGAATGCAAGGAGATTAATGAGATGGGGATCAAGGCAATGGGAGATGGCCAATCTGCCCAGCCCCACATCCTGGGAAGAAGGAGAAGTCCCTTCTAGGAGCCCAGAAGCCCCTGGGTTGGTTTCCCATCTTCCAGCAAGAGCTTTCCCACTTGCCCTTCTTGGCTGTGCATGGTGAAGGTGAGGTAGTCGAGACAAAGGTGTTTCCTTTAGAAAACACCCCTCACTGCTGCGCTTTTCTTCCTGTCCTCTGCTGGCCAGATGAAAATGGAAAGAAAAAAAAAAAAAAAAAGGAACAAGCAAGCAGACTTCATTTGTGGTGACAAATGGCCA
The DNA here is from genome assembly GCA_038090715.1 of Florisuga fusca. Lineage (NCBI taxonomy): Eukaryota > Metazoa > Chordata > Aves > Apodiformes > Trochilidae > Florisuga > Florisuga fusca. The sequence goes on from JAAWXA010000010.1 coordinate 15,271,142, forward strand.
TTCGTCTCTGCAGCATTTCAGCTCCTAATGCCAGTGACAGCAGAGAAACATTGCCTGTTACACGTATAAATCAAGTGTAAAACAACCTGAAGTGCAGGCAGCCAGCAGGGATCCTGCCTGCTTTCTGCTCTCTGCTTCTTTCCCTTTGCCCAGAGTTGTACGGGTTCAGACACCCACCCCTCTTCCTTACCTTCCTGGGTAAATCTCCCTGGCACAGTACAGCCTTCTCTGCCCTCTAAGATTCTCTTTGTCAGCTCTTTGTTCTCTTTTTTCATTCCCTTCATCTCCCTGTCTATCCATCCATCTGTTAAATTCCACCCATGAAACATATTTATCATATAGATTCAGGTATTCATTTGCTTGCACCAGAAAATCTGGAGATGTTTTGGCTTCACAGGAATGGCTCCTGCTGTGTACAAGGAGCCTGCAATATGCCCAAAGGCAGCCTTCTCTCCTTCTTCATACTCCTTACCCATGTGATAAGCCCCTCAGGCCAGAGCTGTCTTCTGTGTCTGGTCTTCTGGTGACCCGTGTGATGAACCCCTCACTCCAGGCAAAGCTTCCAGGTTGACCCATAACAAAAATCATAGCAGTCTGGAGTTCAGTGTGCATTGCAACCTAACAACTGTGTGAAGCAGAGGGGAGAGCAGGTTACTGGGGGCTCTGCAGTTGTTAGTGGCCTCTCTACATGCAGAATTCTTTTCACTTGCTCCCAGTACTGCTAGAGAGAGTTCTGCTCCTAGTGAGACTCAGAGATCCCATGCACCAACACGTTCCTTCTTCAAGGATTGGGGTGAAAGTGGGAGGTGTCCAGAGCTCAGCCCCAATCTATGGTCTGGTTCTGCCCCAGCTACCGACAGATATTGAAATATTAGTTTATATTTTTTTTCTGAAACAACTGGCCATGAAGCCTTTTAATAACATAACAGAAAAGGTCAGAGAAAGCATTTCACGCTTCTTGAGCAAGCAGTAACTTCATGCTTTCAAGGAACAACAGGCACCAAGAACATATGCTGCACCCTAAATTACCTGGGGCTCTGACAGCCTCAGCCAAGTGCCACCCAGGCTCCTGGTGGCTGTCACTGGGTGCTGGTTTTCCTTACAACTGGGAGCAGCTGGAAGGCTGTGCTCTAGGAACAAGGGTGTTGGCTTTGGCATGGGGCTCTGTGCATAGGAAGTTCTGGGAAGGACAGTGCTAGGATGGATGAGTTATTCTGCCAGTGGGAGTAGTAAACATCTTCCAAAGCAAGTCCCACCAACTGGTTTTCTCCTGGAGTAAGAGAGAGGGTCTCTCCATCCCTGTATCTCTAAGCTGAGAAGCCCAGTAGCTGGAGAAAAGGGCGAGCTGTTGAACTAGAGATGTGTCCAGAGATCAGATGGAGGGTAAATCCCTTGCAGAGAGGGACAAATCAATAGGCAGATGAAGGAGGGACAGATGAAAGGATGTGGTCAGACATCCACACAACTATCCTACAGTATCAGCACAAGCCATGCAGGAAGCAATGTCTGGGACAAGTTATGACATTCTCAGGGCAAATCCTCTCGTCAGGGAGAAGAACAATTTTGTGGGAGCAGGGGGTGAGATACAGGACAAGGGAGGAGCTGGTGGGGCCAGTCTTTTATCTCTATTTGTGTCCAGAGGGAGCAGAAGCCCTCAGTTACCTGCCCCCATGCTCTCACTTCTGCTCCAAGCTGCCCCACCACTGGCAGCAGGGAGCAGCACCATTGCCTTGCAAGCCCTCGTGGACCATGTCAGCTGAGATGAGAAGTCTCATAGTCACCTGCCCGGTGGCCTAAAGAGGACTGATTCTGACCTGGCATCAGACCTAGCTCCTTGGGTCTCTGCTCCTTCCTTTCACAGGTGAGGAGAGGTTGAAAGTGTTCTCTTGGGCTCACATCCCATCAGCCATGGTGTGGATGGAAATACTCCATAAGAACCTCTGCTGTGACACAGGGAGGGAGGGAGAGAGGCACTAGATGAATACATGAAAACATGGCCTTGCTCCTGGAGTCATCAAGACCCCTGCTTCCAGAAGGGAGAGGAGCAGGAGAGAGAAGCAGTTATCCCCCCTTGTCCTTGCTGTGGTGTGCTGAGGCTCTCATGCCCCTGGCATGTGGTTGGAGGCTGCTGAGCTGGGAAGAACAGGGAATGTCCTAGATTTGGAGGAATGGCAATGGGACCCGAGATGACTCAGTGGGAGGTAAGAATTATGGGGCAGGGGGTCTCTTTAAGCTCCTCATATCCCACAGATCTGCATGGCAAAATCCTCCTGAAAAGTTTTGATAACCAAAACAATTTAAAGCTCAAACAAGCCAAGAGTAACTTGATTTCAACAAAATGCCTTTGGGTTGCCTTCAAGAGCCCAGAGGAAAATGGTTCTCCAGAGAAGTGTGGAAAGTAATCCTAGCTCCCTGATCCCTTCTCTCCACTTTATCTGCCCCAGTCTGTCTTCAGCGTGCAGGTTGTCATCAATGGCCACAGGCTCCAGCAAGAAGTAGGAGCAAGCTGGGATGCAGAGGGGAGGAACAGAGGGGTTTCAAGCCCCTTACAAGCATCCCTTAACCTCTGTGATTCCTGAAGCTCTCCTGTCAGCTCTTCCTTACTCAGACCAGGTCATATTCAGGCATCTCTCAGGTCAGACACTCTTAAAATAACATGGATGGGGTGAGATTTCTCCCAAATCCTTGCTGAGTTAGTGACCACCTTCTCTCAGGGACTTTATCCCCCCACGTCCCTGTGAGGTGGCACTTTTTGCCTTGCCTTGGTGTTCTCCTTACCCAGAAACACTTCTGCACTAGGATGGTGCTGGGTTTCTTCCTATGGCAACCAACTTCTAGAAGTCTGAAGGGGCTGTGGAGACTGCAGAGCTTTGAAATACCATCATCTCTCCCCCCCTCCCATCCCCACCACCCCAGACATTTTAGGGCAAGGCTGCCAGTGTGCTTTCCCAAGTTATCATTTGCAGACCCTCAGGAATAGTCTGAGCACCTCCAGCAGACCTCAGAACTATAAACTGTTGTGCCTAGTTCCACCAACAGGCATCAGTTTCAGGGTGGAAATAATTTTCTGTAGCTTGTGGTATGTAGCAAGACGAGTAAAATAAGTACTGTGGTCCCTTGGGGCTTGGTAACCTGAACCTGTGAGGTAGGCTTGAGCTTTAGAAAATTCTGCTTTCCTGTTTTTGTTTGTTTTGGGTTTTTTTTAATGAGTTTCAACTTATAATTTTCAGATAATTATTGAGAGGGAGAAGAGAAATCCCCACTGTCTTCTCTGTAGGCCGTTTCAACCCATGTATTATTTTATTTTACTATTTAGACACATATATATTCTTTTTGTATTCATATTCTAGTTCAAATTCCTGTGTAGTCCCTTTCTGATCTTCATTCCCAACACATCCATTCACCTGGAGTCTCGTCTTCCCCCTCTCTGCCACTGTGCTTCCTCAGGAGAAGCCTTGTTAGTAAGAGCCTAATGAAGTAAATGCACTAATTAACCTTCCATTACTCTCCTCATTAAGGCAACCTTTAATTTGGTTGGCAAAGTTTCTCTCCTTTACTACCCAGCTGTCAGTTTGCTTCTTGCCTCTTCGATCTCTCTTTGGCTTCACATCAGGGATGGGAAAAATCGATCCTGGCCTGATTTTCTTTCCCCTCCTTTCCAGCCAGCTGTGAACACCACTCAACAGGAAAGTAATAATGGAGTTTGCCCACCCTGGGAAGGAGAATTGCAGACATCAATAAGCACCTATTTAAAATGCAGATCACCTCAATCAGCCCTCTGTTTGCTGCCGGTGGGAGTTTGGCAGGGGGCTGGGGATGCTCCTGCATCCTAGCCCAGAGCTTTACAGTGGTCCTGAGGTGGCTTTGTGGGCTGCATCCCTCTGGGTTTGTCTCATTCCAAGTGGATATGGTTGATGCAGTTGGGATGCAGCAGCCGTAGGGGCTGAGAGGAGGAGCTGGCTGCAGCTTTGAGCTGATGGTGGGGGAAATGCTGTGCTAAGGGGTTCACTGGGTGTCTGTCTCATAGGGTGATGGTGACTCTGTGGGTCAGCTTTGAGGGAAAGGCTACATTGCTCCAGATTTTATGGATGTTGCACAATGTAAGGAACAAAGACAGCTGGAGAGGGACACAATGTGAGGAAGAAGCTACCAAATCAGTGAATGTATGAAAAGGCTTCCAGGGATGAGCATATTTTTGACACATGTGGGAATCACCCCTTGTCCCTCTGTTGTTCCTGGTGCATTTGTCCAGCACTAGGACTGGAAGGTGGGGCAGTCCATCATCTTATGGGACAGCATTTCCTCATGCTGTGATGAGGATAGCACAGGACTTCTTAACCTTTTCTAGTTGACTGACATTGTAAATTTTGCTTGGGGGGTTGAGGGGCCCTGTGTAACTTGCTTGTTTGTGTCCTACTTGGCAGGGAATCACCTCCTGCATCACAGAACGCATAGGGTTGGAAGGGACCTTTCAGGGTCATCTAGTCCAACCACCCTGCAGTAAGCAGGGACACCTTTAACTAGATCAGGTTGCTCAGAGCCCTGTCAAGCCTGACCTTGAATGTCTCCAAAGATGGCACTTCTACCACCTCTTCAGGCAACCTGTTCCAGTGTTTCATTGCCCTCATAGTAAAAACCTCTTCCTAATATCCAATCTAAATCTTCTCTGCTCCAGTTTAAGACCATTGCCGTATGAGCATGAGTCCTGTCACTACATCTCCTTCTAAACAATCCCTCTGTAGACTTCCTGTAGGTCCTCTTCAGGTATTGGAAGGTGCTCTAAAATCTTCCTGGAGCCTTCTCTCCAGGCTAAACACCCCTAATTCTCTCAGCCTGTCTTCATAGGGGAGGTACTCCAGCCCTCTGATCTCTTTGTGGCCCTCCTCTGGACATGCTCCAATAGGTCCAGTTCCTTCTTGTGTTGAGGGCTCCAGAGCTGGATGCAGTACTCCAGGTTGGGTCTCATCAGAGCTGAGCAAAGTGGCAGAATCACCTCTCTCAATCTGCTGGGCCACACTTCTTGTGATGCGGTTGGTGCTCTGGGCTGGGAGTGTGTGTTCTTGGTTTATGTCCAGCTTTTCATGACCAGTACCCCCAAGTCCCTTTCTGCAGTGTTGCTCTCTATCACATCATTCCCCAGCCTGTGTTGATAGTGGGGTTTGCCTCTGTCCAGGTGCATGACCTTGCATTTGGCCCTGTTGAACCTCATGAAGTTCACAAGTCCACTTCTCCACTTTGTCCAGGTCCCTCTGGATGACATCCCATCCCTCTGGCATGTTGACTACAGCAGTCAGCTTAAGTGTCATCAGCAAACCTGCTGAGGGTTCACTTGATCCCTATGTCTGTCATTGATTAATCAGGAGTAGCTTACATCTCCTCTGCTTCCTCTCATGGGTTTGGGGATCCCAAGATAGTCAAACATGAGGAGAAGAGATCAGTCTCCATCCTTTCTTTCTGCTTAAAGTGAATGGAAAATGTATCAAAAAGCCCTGGCTGGAGAGTGAACACCAGGGAAGTGGTAATGGGGGGTGCCAGCCAAACATGGGTGTTGCAGAAGATGGGCTTAGGGGGAGGGGTCCCAGCTGCAGGCTGGGAGAAGGTGGGATGTGGTCCTGGTTTGGGGCAGCAGTAACAGACTCTGCATCCCTGCTGAGAAGACATTGGCCTTAAAGGGTTTTTACTGGGGCCAGGTGAGAGCCAGGGCAAGGCTCATCCTTGAAAAGGAGGCAGCACAGGGAGGACTAATTTCTTGTGTCCTCCAAGCCTGGATTTTGTTCCTCCCCTGGCCCACCACAAAACTTGCCCTCTCCCTTAGCATCTTAATTGATCTTGTTCTCAATCCTCCCCCCGAGTGCTCTGGCTCCAGCTGTGCTTAAACAGAACAAAATCTCTTCCAATTTCCCCACCGCTTAAAAGAAAATTGAATCCTTTATCTGTAAGAGGGGAGGAAAACTACAAATACATGAAACAGTAAATAGTTAAATAATCCAAGCAGACGAATCCAAATTGCCTGGAAATTTTAACAGGAATGACTTTTTCCTTCATGCTTCTCTTTTAAGAAAAAAAAAAAATAGAAATGCTTGCACTCCTTGTTCCTTTTAAATATTCTTATCAATCCAGTTCTGTAAATAAAAGGAAGGGGAAGAGGGAGTTACCAGGTAGCAGCATGATTGACGGATCCGAAACCCTCGTCTTCCTGTCAGGGTCCAGTGCTCTTTGGCTGTGTTTATCTCTTTAATCTAAATATCCATCCGTAAGACCAAAATGGGGTGGAATAGGAATCATGACAGCCTGAGAGCTGAGGAGGGAGATGCTTATTGCAGCTTCTACAGCTGCTCCCTGTCCTGATGGAGCTGTCAGGATAAATGGAGGTAGGAAAAACAAAAGAAAATCACAGGCCTCCCCCTGCCCACCCCAAACAAAATGCTCATCTGTGACATCTGAAAGAAAAATATGGAACAAAGACAGAAGAGCTCCTGCCCTAACCACACCCTGCAAAGCACAAGCTGGGCAGCAGGATTTCCCCACCACTTTCCTGGTGTTCTGAGGAGGAGATGGGGCTGGGCAATCTTCCAGCTCTTGGGGAGCAAGGATTATTCTCCTAGAGTTCAGCTTTACCTTCTGTACCACAGTTTTCCTTAGCTGGAACACTGATGGTCCCTGTTGCTCTCAGGGAATTCCTCTGCTTGGCAGGGATGTGTTTGGGGCTTTACTACCCCTTGCTGAAAGACTAAACCACCTGCTTTCTGGCTGGGTTTGCTTCACACTCAGAGCAGCCACCGGCTGTGTCTAGTTCTGGAGTGAATTATCTTCATAAATAGAAAAGAAAGGTTGGGCTTTGCCATTCCTTTTCTCCAGGCTGGGATTTAACATGTTCATGTCTATTTCCAGGTGAGGACTGGTTCAGCTCTTCACTCCTTTTGTTTGCATCTCCCCTTTCCTGACTGAATCCTATCACCATCACTTTCCTGACTGAATGCTTATCACCATGTTGAAATGGAGTTACAGATGGTGGGAGGCATGACTGGCTTCCAGGAGCTCTTCTGAATACTCCAGAGACCATTGGGGATTTATATTTCCTCCATCGGACTTTGACCTTAATTTTTGCCATTTTGCTGGGCTGTAAAATTCATTAGAGACCCAACAGTAAAGTGATTGAGATGTCAAGCCAGGCGACTGTGCAGTTATTTAATCTATCAGATGTGCTGCTTGCCATTTAGGTGGACAACAGGAGAATATGAAATCAATATGGTTCATTAGAGGATAAAGTTGCACCCAGCTCCAGCCAAACCTGGCATGTAAATGGTCTTGGTGTCACCTTGCATGGTGCAAACCTAGGCTGGAGATGCTTGCTGGAGCCTTCTCTTGCTGGAGGGCTCACATTTTAAACCCCAGACTCCAGCCACTGCAACAACCCAGCTACAGCAAATTCCTCCCCACTAAATCAAGGCTGCCCAGGCAAGCGTTAACCTGGCTTGCAAGGTCCTGACACTGTTCTAAAACACAATCAAGGAAGCTGTTGTTTTCTCTGCTGGTTGGCAGAAGAGGTGGGGAAAAGCTCTGCAATTCCCAGGGGGGTTGATTGGCTTTTTGTGGGGTTTTTTTTCCCCCCTTCCTCAACAAGGTTCAGGGGTTGTTAGTGGCGACCGAGCTCCCAGCTCAGTGCAGCCCCCGTGGTCCAGAGCTGCTGGGGGAGGTGGTGGCCCTGCTCCTGCCTCCCTCTTTCTCAGCTCATCACACCACTCATCCCTGATTGCTGCCTCCCACCTGGCAGCTGCTCTCAAAAGGTCTGGAAAAGAGCGTGGTCGGGGCAGGTGACGCTGGCAGAAAAGCTGTTTCCCGTTTGGGAAGGGCAAAATGGCTTTTAGTAGGATTTTCCACTGATTTTCATGATTTGGTTTTCTAACCTGGTGATTACTCTGGAAGCTCTTTGGCCTTCGTGTTTCTTTTTCAAACCCAACCCCAGTGCAGATGGATAACAGAGGTTAGGTGTTATTCCTCTGGGAGTTGAGGGATTCAGTGGGCTGTATTTAAGAAGGGACATTGAACACAGGAAAGCTTAGGTGTCTTCAGAGGTATTGGAATGATGACAGGGCACCTTGGGTTGCTCGTACCATAGTCAGAGCAGTCCCTGGTTGCCTACTCATCCCCAAAGGCCAACTACATCTGCCTCGTTTTCCTAGAAAACTAGAAAAAAAAGCAGAAAACAGCTGGGAATCCTTCTTCAATGTGCTTTTTCCCATAGCCTGTGGCCCAAGGGCTAGGAATCTTTGCTGGAGCAAGGCCAGAGGTGCAGACAGGCAGTGGTGAGATTCACGCCTGGTTACTTTGGTACCCTATGACAGCTCTTTGATGTTGGGTAATTGTGTTCCTGCTCGGACTCTTTTAAGAAGAGATTCTGGCTAAAGCAATTTGCTCCCCATCAAATTTTATTTCCTAGTTTTCACGTGTGAGGTAAGGGAGGGAAAACAAAGAGGGCCAACAAGAACAAACCAAGCTGGAATGTGCTCTGGCAGCCCCATGCAGATGGAAAAGTGGGAAGGATTTGTCTCTCTTGGTGCCATTAGAGCCATCTTCAGGCAGAGAGGCAAGATGTGGCAGCCTGTCTCATCCAGACAGCAACAGATCATCCTTCCAGTGCACTTTGCACAGACTTCAGCACACCAACCCCCCCTGTGCTTGGCACTGGTGAGGCTGCACCTCAAATCCTGGGGTCAGTTCTTGTCCCCTCACTACAAGAAGAACATTGAGGGGCTGGACCGTGTCCAGAGAAGGGCAACAGAGCTGGGAAAGGGTCTGGAGCACAAGTGTTACAAGGAGCTCCTGTGGGAACTGGGGTTGTTCAGCCTGGAGTGAAGGAGGCTGAGGGGAGACCTTGGTCCCTGACAGGAGGTTGGAGTGAGAAGGGTCAGTGTCTTTTTCCAGGTAACAGGTGATAGAACAAGAGGAAATGGCTTCAAGTTGTGTTAGGAGAGGTTCAGATTGGACATTAGGAAAAATTTCTTCATGGAAATAAATGGTTGTCAGGCCCTGGCACAGGCTGCCTAGGGCAGTGGTGGAGCCACCATCCCGGGAGACGTTTGAAAGAAATGTAGATGTGGCACTGAGGGACATTGGTCAGTGGTGGCCATGTCAGTGCTGGGTTAAAAGTTGGACTCAATGATCTTAAAGGCTGTTTTCAAATAGAACAGTTCTGTGATTCTGTGACTCTACTCGTCCCTGTCCACTGGAGTTGAGGGCAGGACTGCAGTTCTGGGGGCTCAGTGGGGGATCAGCACTGCCTCAACAGACTTTTCTTGGCTCTTTAAGTTCTTTCCCATTTCTCCTGCCGTGCTCCCTGAAGCTGCTGTGAGTAGAGTTAATCTCGGGCACTTTAAGGAGTCATTTGAGTGGGGCTCAGTGGATGATGAATGTCGAAACCATTACCGGTGATGCTCCATGGAGCTGTTTAAAACTGAATTCTCCCATGTAAATTTCTGCTCCATCAATCCTGATGACATGTCAAACATTGCTATTGTTTCCCGAACAAATTGGACGACATGCCCTCTCCTGCAAATTTGCCCAGGAGAGCAGAACTGTTTGCTGGCTCCTCACTTTTCTCACCCATAAACCAGTGAGGAAGGATGGAAGAGATGGTCCTTAGTGTGGGAAAAAAGGGAGGGGTGTCCAAAATATTTGTGCTTGGGGATGGAGACGGATGGGGAGTGGACCCATGGGTATTTTTGTTCTCCTGTGGTTCAGGGTAATCAGGCCATGCTGCAGCTTGGTAAATTCAACCTTTGGGCTATCCAGGTTTCCTCTTCCCACCTCTCTGCTGGATTTAGCTGCACAAATGTGGGGTGGTTTTTTTTTTAGAAATGGGCTCTGCCGGTGACAGCTCATAAAAGTACAGATGCAGACCTGCATTTTCAGCCTGCCCTCTTGCAGGCTCCAGTAGGCAAATCCTGCTTTAATATTCCAGGCAGGAGAAGAGCAGCCATAAAATCATTTAACTGTTTCTCCAGGTGGAACCCCAGGAAACTTCCAGCCAGATGCTTTTCCTCCCCTGGCTGCAGGGAGGATGCGTGCGTGCCCCGGGGGGTGACCAGTTTCAGGAAAACAGCTGGCACCCGGGGATGGCAAAAGATCAGGCAAAGCCATCAGCTGGGTGGGATTTGGGATATTCTGTGTGTGAGTTGTGTGTGCGCCCTAGGGACTGCTTTGCAGAGGGGATGTGAGTTGCCTCCCTGAGGGGGTTGCGTATGTGAACATCTATTTTACCCTTAGAGGGAAAAAGTTTGAGAATGCAGAAATCAGCCTAGATCCAAAATGAAGTGTGCTCAGCAGGCAGGCTTTGCTTTCTGCATATTCCCTGCCATGCTCGAGTAACCTGCAGCCTTACCCAGTGTTATGCCTATGATGTTCAGTCACCAAGAAAGCCATCAAGCAGGCAGCACCTTCCACCTCCCCGGGGGTACATCAGAGTAATTAATGAGCTGGGCTGCTGAGGTGGTGAATACGGCAGAGTTTCAGCTCCTCCTCAGCCCATCACTTTTCTTTCCTAGCAGTTTTGGCTGACCCCAGCTTGGTGTCCTGGCTCAGGTCTCTGCTAACCTTCCTTTAACCTTTGCCTTTTCATATATACATATACATATATATGTTTTTTTCCCCTTGGCAAAAGAAAATTCCACTTTCCCCACATTGTCATGGCAATAAGTGCAATCATAAAGGGCCAAATGAAGGGAATTAATTTTGCCTATGTGTTGTGGCATTGTAAATCATTATCTCAGCACCAGCTTCCTGTGGAAAATGCCTTTGTGAGCTCCACGCTCCCACCAGCCTCCTTGGGATTAATGGGACCAAGGGGTTCAGAGAGGAAAATTCCTGGCTGGGAGTTAGAGTGCCAGGTTGCACCAGGTGGTGCAGAGGATGCTCAAAGGGTTCTGGGGAGAGAGCACCCAGGGCCCTTTTTGGCAATACTCTGGGGCTTTGACACCATGGTTTGCAGCCACCTGAGCTGGTGGCACATGTTGGAATGGAGGACTAATACCTGGATTAAATTGCTGAGGGAAGTCAGGATAGGCAGATGGAAGATTAACCCGCCTCCATCCCAGGGGTTTCCATTCAGGAAAGTAGGCTGGGATGGGGCTTCCTCACAGGTGTCCTCCCTGGTGTCCTCTAAGGAGCAAGATGCACTCTAGAGGACTTGGCATTCTAGAAGCAGATTCCACTTGCTTAACAGGCATCTCTCTGGGTAGAGTTTGTCAGGTTTGTTCCATTTTGCTGTGAATGCAATTGCAAAAGTAAATGCACATGAAAATTAAATCTCATTTTAGCAGTGGGGAGAAAATGGGATCAGAAAGGTTGGCCCCGCCAGCACACCCAGGCTAAAGCAGCAGCACCTGAGCTGGGGAATAATTCTGGGGGCAGGGAGGGGTAGGGAGCAGGAGGAATGAGTTAATTCAGGCTATTTTTCACATCTTTGCCCCTCTGCCACCCCATGTAGTGGCAGGGGAGCAGCATAGAGGGGTAAAGCTATTTGATGTTCTCAAGCTCCTTCTCTGCTGTCAAGGGTAATCAAGGCCATCGATAAATCAGGAAGGTTTCAGGAACAAGTTGTGTTCCACACCAGTCCTAAAATACAGCCCTTAGCTGGTTTCTGGACATAAAATGTGTCTTTGACACTACTATTTCACAGACCTATTGGTGTCTAAGTAATCCAGAATGGACTCAATTTAGAAAACATACTGGGGGAGAAAAAGGGTATTCTGGGACTTGTATTCCACATCCCTTTCCTGAAAGTAAGAGCTTTCTGGTCCTTTTCCTGCTGCCACTGATGCGTATTTTACGTATTCATTAGGGAAAATATGCATAAATGCATAAATCTTACCTTGCTGATAAACTGAGATTCACTCACAGCCCCCAGGAGGTGCTGGTTGCTTAGCCATGACCAGCCAGCTCCAGCCCCAAGGAGGGATGTCCAGTGGGAGCTGCTCGTGGAAAGGTAGGTCTAAGTCCCTTTCCTTGCTTTTCATACAATCACAGCCTGCTTTGGGTTGGAACATCATCTGGTTTCCACCCCCCTGTATGGTCAGGGACACCTCCCACCAGACCAAGTTGCTCCAAGCCCCATTCAGCCTGGCCCTGAACACTTCCAGGCAGAGGGCATCAGTATTTTACTGGTCCTTTTTTTTGCAGCCTGAGGAAGTTTTGAAGCAGAAGAGCTTATTTCTCTCCCCAGAGCCCCAGGCATGCTGCCAGCCCTAAAGAGAAGTGGATGCAAGGTCCTGGGTCCTGGGCTTCACATGGGTGGGTGGCCCACAAGAATTGTCCATGGAGACTTTTTCTTCTTGTGGGCTTCCCACATCCATTCAGTGCATTGGGGAAAGCAAGGAGGCATAAAATTTCCCATGTCAAAATTTTTGGGAATGGTGCTGAGAGCTGTTGAGAGAGGTCTGTGATCTAAAGTAGACTGAGAGGATAACCAGGGCTAGTACAGACCCTGCATTTCTCTGGTGAGGAGTGGTAGCAAACAGGGATGTCATGGATTCACCATGTGTGTAATGCATCATTCCAAAGTTTATTTTTTAATTAACTTGTTTCTTTTTTTTCAGGCAACTGACAATGATGTGGGCACATATGGGAAAGTCAGTTATTTTTTCAGTGATGACCCTGACCAGTAAGTGTGGTGGAACCATCAGCATGACTTTGGTTCTTTATAATCTTTTTCTAACCTCATTAAGAAGTCACAAGACAGTTAAAAGCATTCTTTACATGTGGAAAACCCACTGTGCTGCCTCCCAAAGGGGTGAGTGAGCTCCAGCACACACCTGATGCTCAGCACATGCAACCACTTTGCTGGATCAGGAACCAGCATTGCCTGGGACCCACAAATGCCTTTGCCAGTGAGTTGTTGATGCTGGAACATCACATGCAGCCTACTTGTGGTGGGCAGCTGGGAGAGGCACATGGGCACAGAGGGATTTGGAGGCCTCTGGACCTGCTCTTGGAGATACCATGAGCTTTTTCCACCACTGTGCTAGCTCTCAGGCTGCTGCCACCCCATCTCTTAATCTCCAGCCTGGGGTCACCAGGGGCTTTACCCCTCTCTTCTTCTGTCCCCTCAGCTTCTCACTGGACAAGGATACGGGTGTTGTCCTCCTGACAGCTCGGTTGGACTTTGAGACCACCCAACGCTACACCCTGACTGTCATCGCCCGGGACGGCGGCGGGGAGGAGACAACAGGACGCGTCCGCATCAACGTCCTTGATGTCAATGACAATGTCCCCACCTTCCAGAAAGAGGCATACCTGGGGGCCCTGCGGGAGAACGAGCCCTCTGTCACCCAGGTGGTCCGGCTCCGGGTGAGGGACCAGAGCAGCTCCTCTCCTTGGAACGTGGACGGTGGGAAAATGTGTGCTGCTTGGGTCCCTGTCCACCCTTGCTGCCATCCCTCCTAAAAAAATCCTTCATGCTTTGCTGCAAAGTGCAACCAGGGGCAGTGCCACAGCCATAGGCTGCCTCTTTCCTCCTCTCCTGTCGGTGCCTATACAGTATCCCCAGGACCTGGGGCTTCTCCCAGGGCACAGGCACTGCCTCTGTCTCACTTTCTTCTGCTCAATAAAGGCATAAGTCACCAGGGGGAAGGGTGCTCTGTGTTGTTGTTGGAGCTGTTAGCTTCTGCCACGGAGGGAAGGCAGGTAGAGAAGACCATTTGCTCTTTAAGGACAAGAACAAGTTTTGCCACATTACAAAAGCATGACTTCCCCTCCGTGGGGACAAATTGGATAAGTGCTGTGGGGAAGCCAGAGATGGGGACCCAGCAAATCCTTCCTGGGAGGTGGGATGGGGGGAGAGACTGGTTTACAAACCCCCTTGGGGGCCTCAATGGAGGCATCTGCCTCCATCGTTTTTCCACCTCACACCTTACAGGCTCTCTCCTGTCAAATCAGCTTAGGTCCCCTGCTCATTTCCTCTCCCTGCTCCCATCCTAGGCATTTGATGAGGACTCCCCTCCAAACAACCAGATCACCTACAGCATCGTGCAAGCATCTGCCTTCCTTGAATACTTTGACATCACGGTGTCAGAAGGGTACGGAGGTAAGTGTTGGTCCTGGGACCACCCTGCCACTTGCTGCACAGTGTCACCTCAACCACTTCATGGTTCTGTGCAGCAAGACTTGTGCTGGGCCCTAGCAGAGCCATGTTTCTGTAGGTGTACAGCTCACTCTGGGTTATGCAGGTGCAAGGAGCTCAGTAATCACGGAATCATCAAATAGTTTGTGTCAGAAGGGACCTTAAGAGATCAAATAGTCCCAAGTCCCTGGGCAGTGACACATCTCAGTAGACCAGGTTGCTCAAAGCCCTATCCAGCCTGTCCTTGAGCACTTCCAGACAGGGGACAGCTTCTCTGGACAACCTGCCAGTGTCTCTCCACACCCGCTGGGAAGAATTTCTTCTTAACACCTAACCTAAATCTGCCCTCTTTCAACTTAAAACTATTTCCCCTCCTCCTGTCACTCCATGCCCTTGTCAGAACTCCCTCCTCAGCTTTCCTGCAGCCGCTTCAGGTACTGGAAGGTGTTCCAAGGTCTCCCTGGAGACTTCCCTTTTCCAGGCTGAACAACCCCAGCTCTCTCAACCCATTTCCATAGCAGAGGTGCTCCAGCTCTCCCACCATTTTCATGGCCCTTCACTGGCTTTGCTCCAACACTCAGGTTTTCAGGGCACTGTCACCTCATGCAGCAGCTGCTGGCCCTGAGGAGGTGGTGTGGATGGGTCACGCCCCTGGGCCTGCCCACTGTCCTGCTTAGTATGGGAATGACCACCCCATTTATCTCCTTTCAGTGATCAGTGTGAACCACCCCCTCGACTACGAGCAGCTGCCCAATGGAGTTATTTACCTGACTGTCATGGCCAGGGATGCTGGCAACCCACCACTCAACAGCACCGTCCCCGTCACCATTGAGGTGTTTGTAAGTATGGCACCCAACAATCCTGTTGTAGTTTCCTGGTCTTTCCTCCATAGTAACGATGTTAATCCATTGATAACTCAGCATGACTGTCCTACCCCGTGGATGTGTGCATGTGGATATGGGTCTCCTATTTGTGTCATATATGACTCAGGTACATGTGACAAATATTGGTTAAAAAAATGCTGTCCCTGACATTTGGTCAGGTCTGAGTGACTGAGGGTGAGTGAGGGGTGTCATCCATCAAAGCTGGGGACAGGCTGGAGATCCATGCTCTGCCTTTGCCTTGGGCTGTGGAGGTTCACTGAGTACCCAGTGAGCCCTTCTCTCAGCTCACAGGGAATGCCTTGCTGGGATGTTCTCCATGCTGGTAGCCTGTGGGACTTGCTCCAGCTCAGATGGAGATGAGAAAGCTTTGGCTGTGTGTTAGCACTTCCAGTGTCAGAAACTGTCAGTTCCCTGCATCAGTCATGGGCAGTTTCTTTTTTATTTCCCCACTTCTGGATGTCTCAGCTAAGATGCAAACCCTCTCAAGGAGGGGTTGCTGCTGTGAGAGGTAAAGCTTCACAGCCTCCCTCAGGGAGATTAGGTCACATTTTCACTCAGAGGCACACTGTGGCTCAAGGACATCTTGGGGGTGGGTATCAGCGATGGAAACAGTTTGCTTGATAACTCATCAGTCTCATGGTGGTGGGATCTAAGCCATGCTGGCAGCAGCAGCAGCCTGGGTGGATGAAGAAGATGGAGTCCACCATGCCATAGGATGTGAATAAAGTCTCATCAACATGCATCTCCTCCTGTCCCTTCACCCTGCTCGGGAGAGGGGGAATAAGGCAGTGCTGAGGGAGTTAGTGTTTTTTAAATACATTCTTTCCATGCTGGGCTTTAGACAGCATAAACATCTCTTTCTAAAGATCACACTTCAGTGGGTCATCTCCCCTGGCTGAGTCTGTACCTAGGTGGAGTTTAAGTAGCTGTCACTTTTACTGCTCTCTATCAGAGGAATTTTCTCTCAACTGGAAAAAAGAAAGGAAAAAAAAAAAAAAAAAAGTTTCACAATGGCACTTAAGGAACAAGAGCCATGAAAAGGCTGAATGAGAGCAAGTGCTAAGGCAGGTAATTTTTCTCTTTTTTTTTTTTCATCCTTTGTTTGTTGGTTTTTAATAAAGAAGTCAAACTCGCCTTGTAGAGTTCCCATTAGGGGACAATATGCTTTTGTGGAGGGAGCCACCGAATCAGAACTAATAGCACACACCAGACCAGGATCTGGGGAAATATCCCTGCTAATAAGTTTCTGCTTCACTCCCTGCCACTGGTGCTGTGTCTGGGGCTGTGAGCCAGAGACTTTGCAGCATGCATGTGCCTGGAGAAGAAGGGATTTGTGTGATCAGCCCAAGTGTCTGCCCTTGTCAGTATCTCTGCTGATGATGTGAGGGCTGGGGGACCCTGGGAAGCTGGCTTTGTGGAGGCCAGTGAGGTGGGATCATGAGTGTGGTGCTTTAGCCAGATGCCCTCTCCCATGGGAGTGGGAGGGTGCATGAGCACTTTCTTCATTTCCTTTGCTTTTCACCTGCCTGAAACTCTTGGGGTTGATGACCCTGAGGAGGAGAAGGAGGGATGGACAGAGGGCACCCCTGACAGCTAGCAGTTTCCTCATTACCCTCAGAGGAGATGCAGTGGAAGCCTGGTGATGCAAAGGCTGATTAAAGGCCACCTGCTCCCAGGCAGGAGAGCAGAAGATGGCAGTTTAATTGCAGTATGATGGGCATCGCTGGTGCGTGGAATCACCTCAAATGTCAAGTTTGGTGGCAGCAGGAGCAGCTCAGCCTGCAGGTCCATCAGTGGTGTCCAGGTAGAAAACATCTCCAGCACAGCCCGAGGGAAACAGTCATGTCCATAACCATGTTCTGATGTCCTGGTGGCTCTGTCCTTCCCTCCACAGGCAGTTGGGTTTGGTTCACTGAAGGCAGATTTTTAACATTGTTTAAACAGCATTTAAAGGCTTCCTGGGGGAGCTTTAAACTGGTCTGAAATCTGTTCTGAGGGATGTTTTGAGCAATTCCTCCTGCCTGGTTTCACCAGGCCAAACAGAATGACTGGCAGAGACAGGCTTTAAGGGAGGACATTGGTATGCAAACCAGCAAACCCCAAAAATGCTGTAGTTGCTCTCTCTGCAAACACCCATAGCATTCCTCTGCTCAGATGAAGCCCCCAGAGCTCACCAGATCCTCTAGCCAGTCCTGTGTGCCTGGTGGCCTCATGGTTGAGGTGACTCAGAGCATTAAGCCACCCCTATGTCACTCTGAGAGGAGCAGCTCTGTGCATGATGCTGCTGTGGTTTGAGCAGTGTTTGGGTCTGCCCAGGACTTGTGATAGAGGTAGAAACAGCTCAGGATGGGGAGCTGTGAAGGACAGTCGTTCCTTAAACCTGTTGCATGTTGCCCAGGATACTGGAAAATGAAGTAGTCAGTGTTGTTCCTACTGACAACTGACTGACTCTAACCTCAGTTGCCCCCACAGTGAAACCTCTGGTGCCTGTTCTCCTTAGGCCATCTTCTCAACACCCATGTCATGAGTTGGTCATAGCTTGAGGTGCAGTTGAACAGGATCACCCCCATATCAGACTTCTGCAGCTATTTGACCATCTTGATTTTTTCTCAACCAAACTCCTTTTTGCTTCAGGATGAAAACGACAATCCCCCCACATTCAGCAAGCCCTCCTACATTATAGCCATCATGGAAGACATTATGGCAGGTAAGGAGCACTTCCCTGATCCTTCTCCAGGCTAGCAGAAGTGTCCTGGAGATCTTACAGCAAGAACAGGATGGGTGATGGCTTTTGGGGGAGGTAAAAGCCAGACACTTGGCAGAGTTTCATAGTCATGAGATCTGGGGCTTTGGCCCCACTGTACATCCAGGTGAGGGGACCCTTTGGCTGGGTGCCATGTGGGAGCAGTGTGGTGGGACAGGGCAGGTGGGGAGGGCTGCCACAGGCTGTCAGTGCCCATCCCAGCCCTCATTTCTGCCTCCCCCTAGGAGCCACGGTGCTGTTTCTCAATGCCACAGACATGGACCGGTCCAGGGAGTACGGACAGGAGTCGATCATCTACTCCCTAGAGGGCTCCTCACATTTTCGGATCAATGCCCGCTCAGGTGAGCCTCTGTATGTGCTCTCCCACTTTTCCATAAGTTCTTTCTCCTGAACTTTCCTTGGTTTTCTTCCTCATCATTTTTCTTCTTACACCCTCTTTTCTTCTCCCTCCCTTCCCTCCTGTCCCCCAAGCCCGCTTAGAAGACACACAGCTTCAGGCACTCTCCAGGTTTCAGCCACCACCACTTGCTTGGTCACCCTGAGAGCTTTGGCTGAGGTGTCAGTGGGAATGACACCTAAGAAAAGGCTTTGGCTAAAAGGGCTCATGTTAGCTAAGGACCTGCTTCCTACTTTCCCTTCCTGGCATCATTTTCAGTTCATTATGGGCAGAAATGAGTGTGAGGGATCACACAGAGTTGTTACACATGTGGGGAGACACAGCATGAAATTTGTAGGACCTTCCTCACAAGCTGGGTCTTCCAGGCTCCATCTATCTGAAACCGAACCAAAAGAAAGGGCCCATTTGTGAAGGATCCCACCCTTGTTTTTGTGTATTCCCTCTATTTCACCAGTGCCTCTAGTCACCTTACAACATTTCTGATCCCTCTTATCTCCTGTGGCTCCAGGAGAAATCACCACAACCTCTTTGCTGGACCGAGAGGCCAAATCCGAATACATCCTCATAGTCCGGGCAGTGGATGGAGGGGTGGGCCACCACCAGAAGACAGGCATTGCTATGGTGAGTATGTGAAGCAGCAGTTCCCCCCTCCCTGAGCCACCAGTACAGCCCCTGGTGTTGGTGTTGGGGGGGGGAATTCCCAGGGCACCAATGCTTAAGTGTCCTCTGCTAGCAGAATTTAATTTTAGGTATGGCACTGGGTAAAGAGTGTATGTGGGAGCCTGTCCTCTGGACTGCCCCCACATCCACTTGCAGAAGATTCTCCAGTCTGTTTAGACCTTGAAATTGAGCTCTTTTTCCTGGCAAACCATTCACCCAGGAGCCACTTCACCTTCCAACCCTGGGTGCAAAGGCAGTAACAGGTACCTATTCTACCCATAGCACAGCTCCCTTTGTGCTTCTTGAGGAAATGCCTGGCTGGAGAGTCTACAGGCATTCTTAGTTGTTCCTGATGACTTCTATTCACACCTTATCTGGATCAAGGGTTTCCAAACAGTCTTTTGCTCCTGGACTCCTCAGAAGGTTCTGGTGGAGATGCAGGCCATTGTACTGCAGGTTGAAGCCTTCTGCTTTGCCATAGATGCCAAGGAGACGTGTCATTTGCAAAGGACTTAAAAGTGTCTTTGGAAATATGAGAAGGTGGAGAGATCCATCTCTCATTGGTAATGGCACCACGTTGTTTTGAACATTTCACACCATTTAGGCCAAGTTCCTTGGATGCTTAATCAGGTTGCATGAGGGATGTTCCACACAATGGAGGATGATGCAGAGAAATATTGTAGTTCTGCTGAGGAGATCCCTAAAATAATTGTCACTACTGCTGAGGGCCATCAGGCTGCGTGTGATCCAGGTAGCAAACTGGAAGCTCCCTGTGGAGCCTCCCAGAGGCACATTGGCTGGGCCTGTTGAACCTGCTGGGTTCCCCTTAGGAGCTCCAAATGAGATGATGTGCTCCTAAAAGCTTGTTGAGAGGCAAAATAAGGTTTTTGCAACACAGATTGTAATTAAGAGAAAACAAACAAGCAAAAACACACACACACCCCCAAAAAAAACAACCAAAAAAACCCACGAACCAACCAAACAAAAAACAAGCCCGTGCATCATGGTTCCTAAATTGTTAAAGAATATTAAAACTGGGTGAGAAGTGGGTGGTTAATGAAGTTTGGTGCCTTTAGCAAGGGTACACACCAAGGACTGAAACTTGCTCCCTATAAATATTTTTCATCTGGGAATAAGAGTCCATTCAGGGACTTTTCAAGGTCCTTAGGTGATGGACAAGTGCCTGGGGTGCTCAGAGTAGCAGTGGGCCAGCAACCTTCCCCAGGGACCACCCTTGTGTCTCAGGGCATATCCTGTGTTCCCGTGGCATACCCTTGGAGACTGTGGAGTTCAGATTTGCCTTTTCCACCACGGGATGGCACCAGCAGGTCAGCCTGCTGCAGCAGCAGGGTGCTATCACTTGGCAGCCCAGAAGACCCTCCGAGAAGCTCCATCGAGACCCCCTGCACTGGGGGCCTGCCTTTCCCTTGAGCTGCAGCTCTTGCCTCAGGCATCATTATAGACCCACAGGCTGGGTGGAAATGGGTGATCTGGGGAGGTGAGAGACTGACAGACAGCAGGATGCATCCCCTAGGCTTGCTGCTGTCATTTAGATGCTGTTCCTTGTGCTGGAATTGAAGCTAGATAGCACCTCAGGCACCATCCTGTCTAGGTTGTCTTGTCTCTGCACATCCCACCCATCACTATTTCACTCTTTTCCTCCTCCCACACCTCTTATTTGTGCCCCTGTGATGGTTTTAACTGCAAGGTAATAGGTACACGTGAGTCAAACCCAGATCAAATATGCCAAGCTGGGAAGGTGGAAGAGGTGGGTATTTTTTCTGCAGATTTTTCCTCTGGAGGGTCAACCCTTCTTGGGTACCTGGTGCTGCTATGTGTCCAGGGTGACACACTGTGTCCCAGCAGCCCCCTGCTGCAACGTACCTTGCTCTCTCACAGGTGAACATCACACTGCTGGACATCAATGACAACTATCCCACCTGGAAGGATGAGCCCTACTTCATCAACCTGGTGGAAATGACTCCCCCCAACTCAGATGTCACCACGGTATGTGTGAGGAAAGGTGGCTGCTGCACTAGAAGTGTCTTCCTTTCACCTGGTGAGGTTGTTACCTGCTTGACTGGAGCAGGATGTCACCTCTGAACTGGTGACACCTCCAGTCAAGCACCATCTTGCAGAAGACCATTTAACATGCTACTCCTGAGCCTCCTCTCTTCTGCCCATTCCATGTGCTTCTCCTGTCTGCCAGCATATTTTATTTCTCCCCAGATTATGTGGAATTTGGTCCTATTCTCCTTTTCTTAGCCTTGCTTGTGACCTCCTTCAAGGACCTCTCTGAAAAACATTGATTTACAGCTTTTCAAGTCCCTTTGGTGAAATTAAAGAGAAGGAGAGAGGGAGGCTCATACTCCATCATGCCAGGAGAAAAATGACGGGTACAAAATGGAAAATAAATGAGAGAAAAGTGAAGAGAACCCACAAAATAATATAAGGAGGAAGGTTGCAAAAGAAAAGGAGCTGCAGGGGAGAGAAGGGCCTGACAGAGGCCTGTGCAAGAGCACAGTGGTTTTCCCCCTTCCATGTGGCAACAGCCCAGCTGCTTCAAGTCATCATTCCATTGACATCCAAATTAGTTGCCAGGAAAATAATTATCATGTCACTGATATGATGTAAATTCAACTATGGGACAAGCAGCAGGGGCCAGAGAAGTTACGAGTGCAATGAAGTTGGGTTTCATTGTTGTTGTTTTTTCATGTAGTTCTCCTCTGTAATCAATACCAGGGAGAACAATAAAACTAAAGATGTCTGGTGTGGAGGGGAACCCCACCAGTGAATTGTTTTCTGTGACTGTGGCAGCACAAGTTCCTCAGCATGCCTCTTCATCCCATTTATTTCTGAAGGGCACTTATTTTGAAGCTGACTTTATGTAAAAAGAAAAAAGCCAACACAGTCGTATCTCTTTTGCCATGCCATTACCTCCCAGGCTTGCAGGCCCATTTCAGTGAGATTTAGCACCACAGTAGAGGTCTCAAGAGTGCAAAATCCCTGCATGTGTGATGAAAATATCCATTTGTGTGAAGGAAGAGGAATTTCTTGTGGCATACCTGTCATGGAAGCTCTGCCTTGTTATTAGACACTGATAAATCTACATGGGGACATACTGTGGGAGTTCCCATTGCTCTGCTTTGATTTCCACTGCTTCTCTGTGGCAGGTGGTGGCTGTGGACCCAGACCTGGGGGAGAATGGCACCGTGGTGTACAGCATCCGACCCCCCAACAAGTTCTACAGCATCAACAGCACCACAGGCAAGATCCGCACCACCGGAGTCCTGCTGGACCGGGAGAATCCCAATGCCCAGGAGGCCCAGCTCATGAGGAGGATCGTGGTGTCCGTCACTGACTGTAAGCCCCAATTCCATCCTGCTCCTCTTTTTTTCCTGCTCTGTCACATCTTGAGCCCACTAGGAATTGCTGGGTCTCAGCTGTTCCAGCACTGCCCTCCTCACCCTTCACTTTCTGTCCCCCGTGTCAAGCAGAACTTTTCTCAGCCTCATTTTCCTTCCTTCAGTTTCTTTTTTTTCCCATCTTTGAACATAAGTTTCAGAGATGTCTGTGAGGTTAAAAAAATAAATGAATAAAAGAAGATGTTAAAACCTGCTGATAAAACAAACCAGAAACCCTCAAAATGCCAGCACAGTACTTCCTTCACCAAGAAGGTTATTAAACACTGTTACAGGCTTCCCAGGGAGGTGGCTGAATCCAGCTGAGCAGAAGCAGGGAAAAGAGTGGATCAAGTGCAAAATGTCTCTTGCTCTGGAAATAGTATCTTAGGGAAACTTCCTGGAAAAAAAAATAGAGGGGGAGAGGGAGATGAAGGTAATTTTCCATTATCCAGCTGGTTTCCAAGAGCCAGCAAGCACATATAACCTTAACCCTGGCCTTCACCTTTGCATCCTGCTAAGGCCATTGTCCCATGCAGCCTGCCAAAAGGATTGAGATAAGGACAGTTTGGTGTTATTACTCATTATTTTATTTATGTCATAGAATCACAGAATGTTTGGGGTTGGAAGGGGCCCTAAAGATCATCTGGCTCCAATTCCCCTGCTGCGAGCAGAGACATCTCCCACTAGACCAGGTGCTCCCAGCTCCAACCAACCCAGCCTTTAACATTTCCAGGAATGGAGCATCCACATGGACAACCTGGGTCCATGTCTAATCTAAATTTCCCTTCTTCCAGTTCAAAACCATTCCCCCTCATCCCATCATGCCCTTGTGAAAAGTTCCTTCCCAACTTTCCTGTCGCCCCTTCAGATACTGGAAGGTGTTCTAAGGTCTTCCTGGAGCTTTCTCTTCTCCAGTCAGAACAACCCCAACTCAGCCTCTCTCCATACCAGAGGTGCTCCAGCTCTCAGATCATCTTTGTGGCCTCCTATTTATATATGATTTTTCAGCTGCATGCCTGGGTAGCGGTCATTCTGTGTTGTTGCCAGGGAGTTTTCCTGCTAGGATTTCTGCCCCATGTCTGTCAGGCTGCAGCACAAATGGTAACACAGGCTAATGCCTCGATGGGGCAGCCCCATCCTGCCTGACCATCTACATAGCCAGCAAGGCCTTTTGGTGGAAAGGTCTGGAAACGGCTGGAGGCACTGACCTTGAAACTCCATTCCTCACCACTGCAGGTGGGAGGCCACCCCTGAGAGCTACAAGCAGTGCCACGGTTTTTGTCAACCTCCTGGACCTGAACGACAATGACCCAACTTTCCAAAACCTACCCTTCACTGCTGAGATTGCTGAGGGCCTTCCTGCTGGTTCCTCTGTCTTCCAGGTGAGCCTGCCCCATTGCCCCTTTGCCCTGCTTTGGGATGTGCTCCTGTGGCTGCCATCCCTCCTGCAAAGCAGCTTTAGCAACACATCCCATCCACCCTTTCCACCCCCTAGAAGTGCCACTAGAGGATGCAGAAGAGGTTGTGGCATCCCACCCCACACACTTGCTCCCAGCATGCTGGATGCCTCAAGACCCCTTTGTTTCATCCCAGGGGACAAAGCATTATGTACTGTGATTTTCAACTACCAGGTGATGATTTGGCTCTCCCAAGCTCACCCTTTCCCTCCTCTCTCCCCACCAGGTAGTGGCCATAGACCTGGACGAGGGTCCCAACGGGCAGGTGACGTACCGCATGCAGGTGGGGATGCCTCGCATGGATTTCCTCATCAACAGCACCAGTGGGCTTGTCACCTCCACTGCTGTGCTGGACAGGGAGAGGATCGCCCAGTACTACCTGCGTGTGGTAGCCAGTGATGCTGGTGTGCCTGCCAAGAGCTCCACCAGCACCCTGACCGTCAAAGGTGGGTGCACCAAGGCCCTTCCAAACCCTCCCCATCCACAGAGCCCCCTTCGGTCCCAAAAAGTTGGGTGACAAGGACACATTACTGGAATTGACATGGTTTATGTAGGAGACATGCTGAGAAGTCAGATGGATGTATCATCTGACCCATTATGTCTGTTCTTGGTAGTGCAGAGGTGGGAAAAGAATGGGGATGGAAGTGAGTTTGGTGCAAACAGCAACTTTTACAACAAAAATGAGGTTTCTTTGGATATGAGGGGGATGATCTGTACGTATCAGAGACAACCAAACGTAGCCTGGAGCCATGGGGATCAGTCCTTCCAGCCAGCCTGCAGGCAGACCCACCACTCAGGCATCAGGAAACAACAGACAGAATGTTCCCTGGCATGCCCAAAGCCGTGGGCAGGTGGTCTGAGAGTGCAGCAGACATCAGCCTGGCATCTGCAGGAGGGACAGACTTCTGGGGGGGTTACTCAGCTCTGCTCCCCCTTTCAGTTCTGGATGTGAACGACGAGAGTCCCACCTTCTTCCCAGCGGTCTACAATGTGTCCTTGCCCGAAGACGTGGCCCGGGATTTCAAAGTGGTCAGGCTTAACTGCACAGATGCTGACATTGGGCTGAATGCTGAGCTCAGTTACTTCATCACAGGTATGAACCCCTCCCAAAAGGCTGCAGATTTTCCTTTGGAAATTGTGGTCACCCAATGGCCAGGGTGTTCTGTACATCAGCATTGTCTTTTCTAGCCTCTCCAAAACTTGTTTTGCCTCTCTTCCTTCTGCTCAGGGTCAGTCCTTGCCCCTGGTGTCCCCTGCCCTTCCACACTACTGGGAGGTGGCCAGGGAAAGCATGAGGATGGGCTTAACACCCCCGGGATGGTACATTTGTGTGACACACAGTGAGGGCTAGAGGCCTCTCTGCTGTTTTAAGGTATCTTATGCTCAGCCCTATAGGGCCACTTCTCAAATCCTGGGGTCACTTCTGGGCTCCTGATTACAAGAAAGACATTGAGAGGCTGGACCATGTCCATAACAGGGCAACAGAACTGGGGAAGGGTCTGGAGCACAAGTGTTACAAGGAGAAGCTGGGGGAACTTGGGGTCTTCAGCCTGGAGAAAAGGAGGCTAAGGGGAGACCTCCTTGCTCACTGCAACTCCCTGAAAGGACTTTGGAGTGAGGGAGCTTGGTGTCTTTTCCAAGGTAACAAGTGATGGCACAGGAGGAAATGGCCTCAAGTTGTGCCAGGAGAGGTTTAGATTGGATATTAGGAACAATTTCTTCCCTGAAAGTACTGTCAGGCCCTGGCACAGGCTGCCCAGGGCAGTGGTGGAGTCACCATCCCTGGAGGTGTTTAAAAGCCACGTAGATGTGGTGCTGAGGGACACTGTTTGGTGGTGGCCTTGGCAGTGCTGGGTTATCAGCTGGACTTGATGGTCTGAAAGGTCTTTTCCAACCAAAACCAGTTCTGATTCTATGATCTCACAGTCCCATGTGTAGGCAAGTTTGGGTGGGCAGGAAGCTTGTGGGCAGTGATGCCAGCAGGGCAGTGCCAGGCTGCAGCACCTGCACTGGGAGGCTGGGGAAACCCCCAGCTGTACTTTGACTTGCAAATAGTGTTTAGCCCACAGGAGGAGGGCAAAAAATAGCAGTGTCACTAGCGAGTCACTTTCCTCACAATAGCAATCTTACATTTCATTGCACAGCCCCTCCTGCCTCTGCCACAAGAGGAAAGATGTGTGGTGCCCAACAGGTACTGCAGGCCACATGCAAAGTTACCACAGTTTGTTTCTGATGTGTTTAGGAACTGGAAGAGGGAGATTTGGGTTAGATATTAGGAAGAAATTATTTTCTGTAAGAGGGGGGAGACACTGGCCCACGTTGCCCAGAGAATATGTGGCTCCCCCCTCCCTGGAAGCGCTCAAGTTCCAGTTGGTTGGGGCTTGGAGCAACCTGGTCCGGTGGGAATTGTCCCTGTCCATGGCAGGGGGTTTGGAACTTGATGGTCTTTAAGGTCCCATCCAACCCAACCCAGACCAGTCTGTGATTCCATGATTTCTACAGCCAGGCTGACCTCATGGCTTTGCTCCCTGCATCCAGACAATGGGTAATCTGGACCTTGTCCTTTCCCTGCAGGTGGAAACCAAGATGGCAAATTCAGCGTTGGCTTCAGGGACGGGGTGGTCAGGACAGTCGTGAGTCTGGACAGGGAGACTGTGGCATCATACACACTGATCCTGGAGGCCATTGGTAAGGATTTCCCACTGTTTCCATTGGAAACCTGCTACGTGGGGTGGCTGTGCACCTGCCAAGCTGCCTTGGAAACATGGCAGAGAGACAGCAACCTTGGTTTGGTGTCAGCATTTCACAGTCCACAGGCACTAATATATCCCAGTTCCACCATGACTTTTTAAGACAGCAAATTCAACCCCTATGCTTGTCCAGCCCCAGGGCATCCCCCTTCACCCAGGGAAGGCAAGACCATTCCTGAGAGGCTCCATGCTGCACACAGAAATGCCAATGCCACAGAATCCTTCCTCTAATGCATCACCACCCCTTGGCTCCATGGCTGCCAACTAATCCAGAGCCACCTGGCACAGGCAAAAGGCCTGCTTGCCAAGCCCATCTTGATCATCATTCCCTGAGCTTTATAATGATGTGCCTGTTTACAGAAGACTTGACCATCCCTTTTGAAAGAAGATATAAGTGGCCTGGTCAGAAATCTTGGGGGCATGGCACTGAAGTGTGTGCGGAGGGGATGCTGCACCAGCTGGGCACACCAGACCAGATCCCAAGTGGAAAAGGGTCCATTCTTCCCCTTGGGTGGGTACCCAGCTGCCTGTGTTTCCCTGGTCATCAGATCCCATGAGTACCGGCTGCGTGGGTTTAGTGCTCACCTGCATCAGGCCTGCTGGAAAATACAAACCAAATCTATGCTCCCCCTTGCCTCATCCTTTGTGGCAAAAGCAAGAGCCGTGCTGATACATCCTGATCAGCACAATAACTGGTCCTGGTGCTCTTTGGCTGAGCTGGGTCTAGAGAACATTCAGTGGGGGGTTTGCTTTTAGAAAGGGCCATCTGCTTCCAACCAAACCCACACTGCTGCTTCTGCAGTGGCCAAGGTGCAGGTTGGCACTGGAAGTGCTGCTGAGCAGACCCAAAATTGATGGCCTACAGGACCTACAGAAAAGATGAGAGGGACTTTGTTCAAGGGCATGGAGAGATAGGATGAGAGGGAATGGTTTCAAACTGTAAGAGAGGAGATTTAGGTTGGATATTAGGAAGAAATTCTTCACTATAAGGATGGTGGCACAGGCTGCCCAGAGCAGCTGTGTCTGCCCCATCCCTGGAAGTGTTCAAGGCCAGGTTGGATAGAGCTTGGAGAAACCGGGTCTAGTGGGAAACGTCCCTGCCCCTGGCAGTGGGTTGGAACCAGATGGTCTTTGATTTCCCTTCCAGCCCAAACCACTTAATGATTCTATGACCTTCGGCAGCCTCTTCCAGTACACATCACCCTCTTAGTCTCTGGAGCTGCAAAGCTTCTTTAATGACCAGTTGCATTTCCAACCTTGCGGGACAGTGGCTCCACAGAAGAGCTTGGGGACAGCTTGGCTTTTCCTTTCTCTTTCAGGTTGGGCAGAAACACACACACACCCTCCTTGTAGTTCAGTGCGGGATGTAGAAGTTGCAGAAAAGACCGAGGATTTTAGTTTAGCACTTTTGGTACTGTTATTTTCATCAGCCAAGGGCTGAGCACCACCTGTGCACGGAGAAGATGGAGGTGACTAAAATCTCCTCTTGCCTTTCTCTTCCCTACAGACAATGGTCCCACCGGGAACCGCCTCACCGGCACTGCCACAGTCTACGTGACGGTCCTGGATGTCAATGACAACCGACCCATCTTTCTTCAGAGCAGCTATGAAGTCAGCGTCCCTGAGGACATCCCGGCTGGCAGCAGCATAGTGCAGGCACGTGGCTTTCTCCCACGAGGGCCCTTGGGTGGGTGAGAAGGGTTCCCAGGTCTCTGGGCCCCAGCACTGTGGTACTGAGCTGATGGAAGCCCAGGAAGGAAATTTTCTCTGTTCCTCCAGGTCAGGGCAAGATGTGTTCCTGCTGTATGGTCCTCTGCTAACCCAGTCTATGAGCAGCAGGGAGACAACAGCAAAATGCAAGGAGTGAATAAGAAATTTGCCTCATTTCTGAAGGGGCGAGAGGGGCAAAGACAAGTTGTGTGCTGGTGAGACTCCTTTGCCTGGCTATGTCCCCTCCCAGAGGAGAGAGAGCAGAGATCTGAAGAGGGGGAGGGAGAAGAGTGCATGCTAAGAGCTGCTTGGAGGGGAGTTGGGGGGAAACAGGGAGAAAAGCATTTGGACTTTGCTTTCATTTTTCTTCCTCTGTGAGGGAACGGTGGGCAAAGCTGAATGGCTCAGTGAGCACTGAATGAATGCAGGCATTCACTCGGCCTCCGAGAGCTTCCAGCATCCCTTCAAACCCAAGGCTCTCCTGGAGCTGGCACCAGAGGCTCTTTGCAGAGGGCTCCTCCTGCCTTGAATACCTCACCCTGAGCAGGGGAAAGGGGCAGCTTTGTCCCTGGCTCTGGCAGGCAGGGTGAGTCACCAGTGGAGAAGAAAGAAGCCTTTTGCCTCCCTCAACAAAGGTTTGTTGGGAGCCGTGGGTCCTTCTGGGGGTGGCTGGTCCCCAGTGCAGACCCTGAGGACACCTGTTTTGCCCTGGCACCAGGTATGTGACTCCCAAAGGTAAAGAGGAGAGCTGGTGGAATTCCAAAACTGAGCCTTTTTGGCAAATTGAAAGACAGAGAATGGAGAAAACACAGTCTGACCTCAAAGTCCCTTTCTTTTTTAGAGAATGCTCCCCAAAAGAAAAGGGCATACTTGGGGGCCTGTGGCAAAGGAGAGGCATTGTTTGGGGAAACAATGTTTGGGTTTTTTCCACAGAACAAAACCAGAGAGAAGTGGAAATGGGCAATCACCTGGTTTTATTCTATTTAACACATTTACTTTACTATTCACCTTTAATTTTCACCTTTCACTCTTTGTACTGGAAGTCTCCCTCCTTGAAATACATCCCCATGTCCCTGTGGCAACAAGAGTTTCTAAAAGTTTCCCCAGACCCTTCTCTGAAAGCCAGAAATTTTTGGAGGAGAGTATGGAATGTCCCAGGCAGCCCAGGGAGGTCCTGATGGAGAACTCTTCTCTAGAAGTGTCATGGGCCATGTGAAACTCATAGAGATGGCATTGGGTGCACACCACGCTGGGCATGGAGACGTCACCCAAAGCAGCAAACCTGATGGCTGAATGCAGTGAGGGCTGCAGAGGTGCCAGGATTTAAAGCACTTTTTCCTACTAATTCCTTTAAGCACATCAGCTTACCTGCTGGCTGTTGTACCCTTTCCCAGCAGAAACAGGTGGCTCAGCTTTCCACAGAGCCTTTCCAAGCTGGCAGTGACTGTGAGCCTCCAAAGGCCCCTTTAATGCATTTACAGGCATGTTTACCTGCTCCTGCTGATCGTTTATTGTAGCAGATTTCCAGCAGACAGCTGCAACATTTATCCTTTCAAACATCAACCATAGCAGCCCACTGCTCCTTGCACAAGAAATGAGGAAACAGGGACCAGGCAGCACATCAGGGGCAAAAAACTTCCTCCACCCATCTCAGTGCACATCTTGGGGAGCAATCTCAGCCAAGTATTGTTTTTTGGGGAGTATTTTTGCTCCCAGATGCCTCTCTTCAAGGCAGCCAGGTTGCTCTGCTCTCACCTAGGCTGTTTGTTCAGGTGCTTTGCAGACTTGTGCAATGTTTTCCAAAAGAAATGAAGCAGCAATATTTTGGGGGGCTGGTGATAGCTGCATAGGGGTGTAGTTTGTAGTTTGCCTTTCCTGCCAGGAAACAGTAACCTGGAAAGTATCTGAGAACCTGAAACAGCAAAAACTCCTGCAGCCTTTCAGAACTGCTGCCTAGAAATGAGCTGCTGAAGAGGTCTCTGCCAAGATGCCCAGGATTCCAAAGGCTGCTTGAGGAGGGAACTAAACCTGAACCCAAAACTTGGGAAAGAATAGCAGTGAGGGGTAAGTTAGTTCCCATAGAGCAGGATCACATCTGGTGGACTCCATGATGGTGGGGGTGCTCTTGGGGCAGGTGAGCTGGCCCTGGAACACTGGCCAACTCTTCCTGAAGGTGTTGATGGAGCATCTCAGGGAGCCCAGTAGCCTCCAGAGCTTCAGCTGGGGTTCACTGGCATCTGCTGGGTGATGAGGCATAAATTTGAGGAGACCCAAGTGGGACTGCTCCAGCACTGTTGGCTTGCAGAGGGTGACAAAGATAAGGAAAGGGGCCAGGAGGAGGAAGATGCAGACAAGTGAGATGATGATGGGCAGCAAGTCTGCCTTCTGGGAGGATGCAGCAATGCGTGAGATCAACTCAGTGGTTGAAACCAGAAGCCTGAGGACAGGTGGGGTGGGAGAGGCCTCATTGCCAGGGTCTTCTGTACTCATCTTCCCAGCTGTACACAGTGACACAGAGAAGCAACACAGGTGATTGCCACCTGGAAGCTGGACAGACAGCCACTCTCTGTCCAGCGTGATGAATTTTTGGCTCTCTTTGATGCCCAAGGTCCTCTAAGTCATGTTTCCTGTGACACAGGGTGACAGGAGTCTGTATGCTTTGACAGCAGTCAAAGCACAGAGGTGGGATTTATATCTGCCCTGAAGTGAAAAAACATCTGGCAAAGAAATCTATCACAGGTAGTACCCTATACATGCAGCTCCATGACTGCTGAGATGACACCAGCAGGAAACACACACATTCCATGGAACTTCTCTGGGAGTGATATTAGCTGTATGTTAGAGAAGGTCCAAAATCCTCCTCCCAGGCTGCAGGGACTTGGCTGTTTTCTATTCCCCAGAAAAGTTGTTTTTCTGAATTGACTGTCATTTGGCTTGATCATTCCCTATCACCCCCGTAAATACTCAGTTGGACCTCTGCCCACATAACTCCCTGTCAAGCTGCACTGTTGCACCTTTCTGTTTTGCTGGGGTGAGGTCTAGCACCCTCCCCTGGCTCATGCCAAAAATCCTCTGGGGTTAGGCATTTTCCTGACCTGGGTTCAGGTTCAGACATGCTGCAAGCTTCTCAGCCAGACCTGAAAACAGTGATTCAAACCAGCTTCCAAAGCCTCTTACCAAATACCCTGTGGTGCCTGCCCTCTCCTTAACCCATTGGGTCAGATTGTCCCCAGCCGGCATCCCCAGGACAGTTTGCACCCATCCTTTTGCTCCAGGTGCTTATTGCTTCTGTGCAAGAACAGCAGCTCTTGTACCTGTTCCTTACCCCACAAGTACAGAGTTGGATTGAGCCAATTTCAAATTAAGAGTTCAGGAGGGAGAAAGGCTGAGCTGGAGAGGATCTGGGTCTGCTCCTGAAGCCACCATCCCAAAACCACACAGGTTTGTGTTGGCAGCAAGCAAACATTCACCACTAAGGTTTTCAGAAACGGGAAGAGGAGACATCAGCAACATGTCTTTACTTGCTAATTGGAAACTGCGAGATGCCCCAGTGGAAAGGCAGATGCTGGATCAGAACTGAGACAAGCATTGCTTGCCCTCCAAATGATGCAGAAGGAAACAACCTCAAGCAAAGGCAGTGAGAGCTGCAAGGCCAAGCACTCAGAGATCACTGTGCCCTTGAACTTGGAGTCTTGGTGCCCCCTCTGTCCCTTCCATGTGCAGGTGAATGCTTAAGTAGGTGAGCTCCCAGCTCCGGATTACAGATTGCTCTTGTAGGATCTGTACAAGCTTCCCTCTTCCCATGGTGCCCAGAGCCTGTCCCCACAGACTGCTCTGGTGTGAATTTACTAATTTCTTAAGGGCTTTTCCTATAGCTCTCACCACTGTGGACCCAAATGTTTGCTGGTATGAATAAGGGTGTTTGCAGTAGACCCATGTGCCCTTGCTGGTATCCCCTTGCAGGCAATGAGCTGAGATATGGAGGCAGCAAGGTTCAGAGGTTTATTTCTTATTTATTTCTGGAATACTTTTCATTGCCTGGGTTTGGGCTGGTAATTTTTCAATGTGTTTATGTGGACAAAGGGGGTTCCTCCCCAACTCCTGCCTGAGGCAGAGCTACAGTGCTTTCATCAGAATTTTGACGAAAAGCCACTGAAATTGGGATCAGCTCTAACAGGAGACATCCCCATGGGCACTCAGGACCCAGTGTTTGCCAGGAGACAGCTGAGAATCAGAGGGAAAGAAGAGAAATTGCATAAAAAGGAAAATGTACCTGATGAAAATGGAGAAGGAGAAGAAATGACGTGTGTGTGAGCAGAAGACAGCAAGCATTATTCTGGCCTGGCCTGGCACAGCTGCAGAGTTTGGCTGGAGTTTTTCCATACGCTCTCCCTTCCTTTTCTCAAACTCCTGCAAAGAAAAGGCTGTTTTCTGTAGCTGTGCCTGTAGTACAGCTCAGATAAAAAGCAGAGCTTTTTACCCTCCTCATCTCTCTTAGCAATGCTCTCCTGGATCTCCCCAGCTTTTCCCAGTGCACTAGGAGTCCCTCACTCACTTGGAGGAGGAGGAAATGCTGGAGGGTACCAAACCCCCACTTCTGCACCTGGATAGTTGGGTACCACCAGGAGGGGGCTGCAATTGATGCTGTCCCCATCCCCCTCGCCATTAACAGTCACAGCTGCATCTGCAGGAACTCCCCCCATTCCCAGCATCAGGACACAGGAAGGACCATGACAGGGAAGGGAGGAGGGATGCCTTAGTTCAAACCCACCCCATCTCCTCTCCCCACCTCTTTTTCAGCCCTTTCCCTGTGCGGCTCCAGGTTGAGGGCAGCAGCTCTGGAGCCAGGGATGGTGGCATGTCCCTGGGCTGCCTTGCTGGCCCCTCAGGTTTTGTTTGAGTGGCCAGCAGTGGGCTTGCCATGGAGGCTTGGGGTCCCTACCTCTCAGCCACCAGCCACCTCTCCCACCGTACTCTGCTCTTTGCCATCCTCCTCCCACCCTCCCTTGCCCTCCAAACAAGAGGAGAGATGTGGTAGCCAGGTGGCCACTGAGCTCCTTCCCAGACTTTGCCAGAACATTGGTGCCCTGCTCAGATAAGGGGTCGAGCTCCTTGGGGCATGTTTCCCACATCCAAAGGCTGAATTGTATGGCTGGGGGTCTGAGCTATCCCCAGTGCCTGCTCCCCCTTTCCCAGTGACTCTGCTCCCAACCACCTGCTCTTTTCCTATTTTTTAATTATTTTTCTCCTTTTCTGACCCATTCCCTGCAGCTGGGGGTGTCTGAAAGGGCTGCCACTGCCTGCAGCCAGCTGTCTAGCAGGAAGATAAACCTGGCTACAGAAGGTGCCTCGCACCTGCAGCAGAAAGAGCTTTTCTTCCATCATTTGCACTCAAGTGCAATTGTTTTTCCCAAGTTTGGGACAGCTTGTTCAAATACCACAGCTCCCTGGGGACTTCAGTGGGTGAAAGCAGCAGCAGGCTATGCTTCTAACGCAAACTACTTTAAAAAAACAAACAATCACCATCCAAATACCTGGGCTGACCCATTTCACCTGTTTTATGTGCCAGAATTGCCTGCAATCAGTCCTTGGGTGCTCCCAGAAAAGGGTGGCTAAGCATGGGGGGAAGAGAGGTTGCAGAGTGCAATTTGCTGCTCCCACCCAGTGCTCACCATGTTGAAAACCTTCCTGTTTGCTTACTGTTAAAAATGCATTTTTCTGGGCACAGCGGGTCAAGTAATGGAACAAAAAGCTGCAAAGATTTGTCTCCCTGGCCCTTTAGGTATTTGGATGCTCAGTGGGAAGCAGATTCTGCAGGGAGGAATTGCTGTGGCCCGATGCCAGCTGGGGAGGCAACCCAGGGTCTGTTGCCCCTCACCAGGTCCTGCTGCTGGGGCTGGCAAGCTGGAGTGTGTGGGGAAATCACTGCAGTGTTGTGCAGAGACACCAGAGGGGACCCGTGGCTTGGGCTTTCCGTGGCAGTCAGATTATTCCATACATGCATGGATCATGCCAAGCTCCTGCCCACAGCCTGGGGTCTTGTGAGGACTCAGACCAGTGCCTAGACTACCAGGCTGGTTGTACTCATGTTTCTTTTGGTATTTTTTGTATGTGCTACTGCTAGGATGACTTCACAACAGATTGTGATGGGAAGGTAAATGCAAGCAGCTCTTGGAGCCACCAAACCTGGCTGCAGGCTTGTGTGCTGCAGGTCATTGCTTTAACATGGTACCATAGGTTGGGTGCCCACCAGGCTCAGAAGCAGCTCTCCCAGCCCTATCTGGGACACCTTTGTGGTCCAGAGGCTCTATCCCTGGTGGTATCTCCAGGGCAAGTGTTGGCATGAAGGGAAGGACCAACAGAGGCATCTCCACCAGCACAATGACCTGCAGATTTCATGACATATTCCTCAGGCTCAGTTCCCACCCTGAGCCTGTTCTACAGCTAACCTGGCAGCCAAGGGCTCCTGAGTCTGCTGTCCCCGCTGGCCAGTGACAAGGGGAGGGTAACTTCTTTTGCTTTGCAGTTGGGAAGCTCCCAGGCTCAGATGCAGGAGCAGGATGGCCAGCCTCTGGTAGAGTGGGAAGGTTTATATCCAGGTCTGAAGTCCCTGCTCTTCACCTTCATTGTTTTGTTTTTGTTTTTTCCCAAAGGTAAAAGCCACAGATGCAGATGAAGGCATTAATGGGAGAGTGTGGTACAGGATCATCAAGGGTAAGTCTAGGTGCCCCTTGGTGCATGGACACCAGGCTCTGGCCAGCCACCTACACACTTTCCTGGTGCTCTCCATCTTCCTGCACTTTGCAGCCCACAGCAACATTTCCACCACTCCCAAGCAAAACTTCAGCACCATTATTATTAATTGCTGGGGGACAGTTTGTCGTTGAGGGACACATAGATGCCGTAGCTCCTGGCTTGACCAGGACTAAACTCTGAGGTAGAATCATAGAATTTTCAGGGTTGGAAGGGACCTTTAAGATCATCCAGTTCCAACCCCCCTGCCATGGGCAGGAACACCTCCCACTAGATCAGGTTGCTCAGAGCCCTGTCCAGCCTGGCCTTAAAAACTTCCAGGGATGGGGCTTCCACCACCTCTCTGGGCAACCTGTTCCAGTGTCTCACCACCATCATGGTGAAGAACTTCTTCCTAAGTTCCAGTCTAAATTTACCCTCCTCTAGTTTGAATACATAGTAGCTGAAACGTATGAGGGTCTGGGTTTTGTTCAATAACCTGCCCTCAAGGGAGGGCTCAGCATGTGTCCAGGACTGATGCAGCAGTTACGGGCAGCATCCCTCTTGCTTTTCTCCCCTTCCAGGAAATGAGCACAACCAATTCCGCATCAATCCCAGCAGCGGGCTGGTGATGCGAGGTGTGCGCAACCTGGACAGGGAGCAGAACTCCTCGCATGTCCTGGAGGTGGAGGCCTACAATACTGAGCAGGGACCCATGAGGAGCTCCGTGCGGGTAAGGACTCTGAAGGGGTCATGCAAAATACCCTGGATGCTTTATCAGAAGCCAGTCATGTCCAGCTCTTACGGGTGTGCATGAAGTTTGAGAGATCTGGCATGGAAATGCTGATGGAAAGTCTCTGGGGCTTGCCTGATGGTAGAGAAGAGCTTGTTGGATGGGGATTGTTTTGCTGGGTTTTTTTCTTTATTCCTGTGATGTTTTGGTAAAACGAGGCTGCTGAGGCTGAAGGGGGCTGGAGCATGTCAAGAGAAGGGCAACAGACCTGGGAAAGTGTGTGGAGCACAAGTTTTACGAGGAGTAAAGCTGACAGAACGGGTGGTGGTCAGCCTGGAGAGAAAGAGGCTGAGAGGAGACCTTCTCACTCTCTACAGCTCCCTGAAAGGAAGCTGGAGTGAGGAAGAGTCAGTCTCCCAGGTAACAAGTGATAGGAAAAGAGGAAATGGTCTCATGTTGTGCCAGGAGAGGTTTAGATAGGATATTAGGAACAATTTCTTCCCTGAAAGTACTGTCAGGCCCTGGTACAGGCTGCCCAGGGCAGTGGTGGAGTCACCATCCCTGGAGGTGTTTAAAAGCCACGTAGATGTGGTGCTGAGGGACACGGTTTTGTGGTGGCTTTGGCAGTGCTGGGTTAATGGTTGGACTTGATAATCTTGAAGGTCCTTTCCAACCAGAAAAATTCCATGATTCTGTGATTTCGTGGTTTGGCAGTCTCTGTTGCTAGGAGTCCCACTCACCCGGAGAGATGTGGCTTGGCCAGCAGGTGGAAGAGCTGAGCCTCAGCCTGTTGGAAACTCTGTCTCCTGGCCAGGCATCTATGTAAATGAGCCAGGACTTGGTGGCAATAACCCTTAGCAGTGATACACCAACTTCCCACGGTCCCCTCAAACCCAGCCCTCTGGTTGCATCTATTTTTAGAGCCGCAGTGGGGTGGGCTCCAGCTGAGCGTGAGCTGCCCACATCACCAGCAGCAAGCAGAAAACCAGGAGAAGAAAATATATTCCCCGAGGAAAAAACATCAGCTCGACCCGCTGAACTTGGAGCAAAATTTCCCACCACGTCATCAGCGTTTCTATGAGTGCAAGGTTTCAAGCAGGGGCTCCCAAAGCACAGAGGAATTAATAATGTACAGACTGTACCTCTCTCTGGCCAGGGAAGGACTGAGTGACTTCAGACGTGAGGCTGGTGGAAATCTGTGACAATAAAACTGTGTTTGGTCACTGTCCACTGTAGATCTGTCCATGTATTTGGTCACAGTCATGTGGTGTCTGTAGTGGAGATAATGTTTCTCCTGGGCAGGAGATGAGTGCCATGGAGGAGATGTTCCCCCTCAGAAGTGTAAGCTGCTGGCGAGGGTTCCTGAGCCTGCCCAGCTCACTCGTGGTTTTTTTCTGGTGGATTTTGCAGGTGATTGTCTATGTGGAAGATGTCAATGATGAGGTTCCGGTGTTCACCCAGCGTCAGTACAACCGCCTGGGGCTGCGGGAGACAGCAGGGATAGGCACCTCAGTGGCTGTGGTCCGGGCCACTGACCGAGACACAGGTAGGAAGCTGGGGGTGAGAAGTTCCCAGCGTGTGTGGGAGGAAGCGGTGAAATCACCCGTTGCACAGATCCCAGGATGAAGTTCCCATGTGGGATGGGCTCTGCTCTGTGGCCAGGGTTGGCATCGGTGGTGCCCACTTCTTCGGGATGCTTGGTCCAACTGGCACTGTGATTCCTGCTCCTGCCCTAGGGAACGGTGGTCTGGTGAGCTACAAAATCGTCTCAGGTGCTGAGGGGAAGTTTGAGATTGATGAGAGCACGGGCCTCATCACGACGATTGACTACCTGGACTACGAGACCAAAACCAGCTACCTGATGAATGTCTCTGCCACAGACCAGGCACCTCCCAACAACCAGGGCTTCTGCAGCGTGTATGTCAGCCTGCTGAATGAGCTGGATGAGGCTGTGCAGTTCTCCAATAGTAGCTACGAGGCTGTGATCATGGAGAACATACCTCTGGGCTCTGAGGTACTCAGGGTCCAGGCCCACTCCATTGACAACATCAACCAGATCACCTACAAGTTCGACCCCAACACCAATGCCCAGGCCCTCTCCCTCTTCAAAATAAATGGAATCACTGTAAGCAACTACAGCATGCTCTCTCCTGGCTTGGTTGTCCACTGTGGACTACGTTGTAGGTGGCTAACACAACAGTTCTTCATCCTTGGCAGGGTGTGATCACAGTCAAAGGCCAGGTGGATCGAGAGAAAGGGGATTTCTACACCTTGACAGTGGTGGCTGATGATGGAGGACCGAAGATTGACTCCACAGTGGTAAGTAGCTTCTACCCACTTCCCCCACTTCCCCACCATCCTTTCCATGGGCAGTGTTGTCCTCATCCCCCACTAACTCTTGGCTTTTTATGTTCTCTTTTTCCCCCTCTGCTCTCCTCCAACAGAAGGTAAGCGTGTCCGTCATGCTGGCAACACCCTGGGGGCCAGGATTCATCCCGAACTTCTCACTGAATTGCAGGGAGGGACCAAGGTAGACCTCTCCAACCCTGTCCCACCAACTCCAGCCTCTGGGACACCCTTTGGGACATGGTGCTGGCCAGCAGAAGTCCCAGTACCTTGGTGTGGCACTGTTGGATCTGTTACAGGGGTTGGAGGGCTGAATTGCCTCTCCCCACTCCCTGTTTTTAATTCAGCAGCAAAAATAACCCAACTGCCCCAAGGCACAAGACTCTCTCCCAGGCTTCCTCTGGGATGTCGTGGCATTCAGCCTGGCTGCACCTGGGGGCTCAGGGCACCCAGAAATAGAGCCCCGGGAACAGAAAGGTTCTTCCTCTCTCATTTCTGTGTCACCCTGATGCGTTTTTGATTACAAGTGTGGATGAGAGCATTTCCTCTGGCTAAATGTGGCCGAGGTAGCCTGGTCCCTGCTCGCCTCTGGTGAAGTCCCCCTCCAAGCGTCTGCTGCCTGGTCTCCACTCACCCATGTGCCTTTTTCCAGAGGGATCTGCTCAATGCTCAGCTTGCCCTGGTGTAGTTAAGTACACGCAGCTCTGTCTTCTTTTCACCCACTGAGCTTTAAAGCAATCCTTGCCTAACCCCTGATTCTGAGAGCAGGGATGAAATCACTGCTTGTAAAAAGTTTAGCAGGAAAAGGTCACTCCCAGCAGGAGCTGCTCCATGGCCCAGGAGGATTTAAAAAAATGGAGGATGTTCCATAGAAAAAAACACCACCTTTGTGCTCTTTCTTCAGCTGCTGAGCATCCCTCCTCCTCTTCCTCTGTAGACAGGGATGTAGCTTCGGGGAAAACTTAGGAAGAAATTCTAGGGGATGCTGTGGCTGCCCCATCCCTGGTAGTGTTCAGGGCCAGGTTGGATGGGGCTTGGAGCAAACTGGTCCAGTGGGAGGTGTTCCTGACCATGACAGGGGGGTTGGAACTAGATGATCTTTAAGGTCCCTTCCAACACAAACCAGTCTGTGATCCTGTGATTCAGGTTTTGGGCTCAAACACCCATTCCCATGTGGGATGGACAACACCCTTGGCACCTCAGAGGGGTGCAGCAGGTCTAGAGTTTACCAGGGATGTCAGGGTGGCTGTTGATGCCCCATGGGCAGGGGGCTTCCTCCTGCCTGCACCCTGCCTGAGTCCCATTGCTGTGCCTGCAGGTGACCATCACGGTCCTGGATGAAAATGACAACAGCCCCCAGTTCGACATCACCTCTGATTCCTTTGTGAGCGTGCCAGAGGACTGTGCTGTCGGCAAGAGGGTAGCCCTTGTTCTGGCCCGTGACCCAGATGCGGGCAGCAATGGGCAGGTAGGGAGACTGGTGCAGCAGCCTCAGGGCTGCCCCTGAGGCCTTGGTGAGTTTTCACTGAGGCAGAAATGCCTCTTCCCGAGCCCCTCCCTGCCAGAGAAAACTGTCTGTGAATGGCAGAAGTTCTGGGGGGTTGTGCAGTTGGTACCAGCACCTTCTGGCTGAGGTGTGCAACAGGGGAGGAAAAAACATCATCCTTGGGCTGTCTGGGAAAAAAAGCTTTGTGAGACACATTCCAAAAGGAGCCCAGCAATCTGAAAACCAGATGTGGCTTCTCCTGGCAGCAAACCCCCTGTCAGGCTGAGCAGGAAGTTCTCTAGCATTTGTTATTTTCCTTGCCCCATGTTAATCAAGTCCCATCACCTTCAAGACCAAAAATTGTTCATGCCATTGGAGGGCTGGTAATAAGACCGGGGTTGGCCTTTGGGTGTTTGCTTTGGGGTGGCTGCAAGAAGCCAGCACACCCAACACACTGGAGATTTGAAGATGCTCAAAGACTTCCTGAGGCAATGCTGGGTTTATTATTGTAGGGTCTCCTTTCTCTCTTTCTATTTAGGTGACTTTCTCACTGACATCAGGGAACATTGGCCAGGCTTTTGAGATCCGTACCACCAATAACACCTACGGTGAGGTGTTTGTGGCGCGGCCACTGGACCGAGAGCTGCTGGATCACTACACCTTACGGGCAAGCACCGAACTACCCCACTTACCTCCTTGGACTTCTGCTTTGAGCATCAGGGCTTCTTTCTTAAGCCAGCATTTTAAATTAAAACCAGCATTTTTTTCAAAATCTATCCCCAACTGCAGATCCAAGCCTCAGATGGTGGTGTGCCTCCCCGGAGGAAGGAGCATACTCTGCGAGTCAATATCCTCGACATCAATGACAACCCCCCAGTCATTGAGAGCCCCTTTGGCTACAACGTGAGCGTGAGTGAGGTGAGCACCCAGCCCTGCTTCTGTACTTCCATCTTCCCAAGGTGCAGTCTAACCACAAGGCACCTGCTCAGACCTTAACTTGGGTCATTTAAGAGTTGCTAGCCCTTTGCAAACCTCACCTCGGGTCATTTAAGGGTTGCTGGCTCCTTGCAAGCCCTCACCTGTGATGGCCTCCTGATTTTGGGCTGAGAGAGCTCTGCAGGCAACTTAAGCCTATGAAGCTACAGGGACCAGCAGGAAGGAGAAGTAGCTACACACCCATGGGAAATGCCATCCAAGTGACACAAGAGGCAGCACAGTGCAGAATAGGAATTGCTTTCAGGAAGCAGCTCAGCAAGAGCTAGATAATTAAGCAATAAAACACAATCAGGCATGAGAAAAGACAACTTATTTCCTGACAGTTTAATTCCTGGACCAGGGGGGTTTCTCAATCTGATGATGAAAAATGAAATACGAGTAATAGCAAGTGACACTTAGCTGTGAGAAAGTGTTGCTGGTGATTAATAGTTTTACATTAAAGTTATTACCCTGTTAGGGTTTTTCTTATCTATTTAATATCTGTTCAGAGCTGGTTGAAGAACAGAATTTTCTGTTTTGATTTTCCCCCTAATGGGAATATCCAAAAATAATTAGCCTAGCTCTGAGTCCATTACACAGCCCTCACCTTTGCACACACTCTGGATTTTACACCCTTCCAGGCTGTGCCAGCCCTGACAGGACCTAAGGAGCAGCTTTCTGGGGCCAGGAATCAAATCAGATTCATTGCAATGAACAGGAGACACTTTGACATAAGGAGAAAGAGGTGCAATTTCAGCGCTGACCCTGGTGAATTAACAGCAAATGTCCCCTGTTTGTCTGATCCCATTTCTTTCTAAAAGCCACCGTGGAATAACACATTTAATTTCCGAGTTCCAAACATAAAAGAGACAGGAGCACTCAAGCAAAAAAAGGAGCTTTTCATTGCCAAGGCTGCAGCTGGGCTACCAGCTGTAGGGCTGGTAGACTTGGTTCATTTTTTTTGCACAAAGATGCACCTATTAAATAAAATATGGTTTGCAAGAAGCCCTGCAGAAACAGCATCCAGGAGAGCAACCACCTTCCTCAGGCAGAGAGCTTGAAGGTGGAAAAGTCCCTCCCGATACTTATTACGTTTTTTATGTTATTTTAATTATGTTATTAAATATATATCTGCAGAATGTCGGCGGTGGGACGGCAGTGGTCCAGGTACGTGCCACGGACCGGGATGCAGGCCTCAACAGTGTCCTCTCCTACTACATCACGGGTGGGAATGAGGACCTGACCTTCCGCATGGACCGTGTCACCGGCGAGATCGCCACTCGGCCCTCCCCGCCCGACCGCGAGCGGCAGAGCTTCTACAGCCTGGTGGTCACCGTGGAGGACGAGGGAAACCCTTCCCTGTCGGTGAGCCACCACCACGGGCTCTTTGGGGGGAAGGTGGAGCTGAGCAGCACTGCAGGAGGGATCTCAGCATTGACACATCAAGTAGGGAAGGGAGGAACGGGCACAGGGGGTTTTGGTGACCTGGTCATTCAGGTTGTGTCTCAGGGTCCAAATCTGATGGTATGACTCAGAGTCTCCTTCAGCACCTGGTCCTGTGGGCCCTCCTCTTTCAGTCAGATACTTTCCATCTCTGCTGTGTCTGCTCCAAAGGGGTTTTAGCAAAGCACTGACCTGTTTTCACTCCCATCTGTTAAGGTCAAAAACACTAGCAGCATCCCAATGTGCTGGGGACTACAAGGGTTGTCCTGCAATCCAGTTCCTTGCACTAAGGTCTGAAAGATCTTGGGATGTTTCTGTCACACATCTCCAGGCAGGGCATGGCTGGAGCAGCAGCTCAGCTCGCTGTGGACCCATGTGTGTCTGCTCCAGTGCCTAAAAATAAGATGAGCTCTGGTACATATTGCCACTGTCACTGCTGTGCAAGATTTGGGCAGCTTGTTGGTCTCATCTCTGCTCTCTGGAGCTCTCTGCCTGCCCTGAACAGAGTCTGTGCATGGATTTTGGGGCTTACACAAGACTCCCTCCAGCATCCTTCAGTCTGGGGAGGTACCACCTTGCTTTTGAGAGAGGAGTGTCTGGTGGGTACCTGTGTCTGCCACAGCCTGGCTTCTCTCCCTTGCCCCTTCCCTGCTCTGTAGATCATGAGCCTCGTTATTTCTGCCTTTCAGGTTGACTCTGGTGTGGGAGGGTTAAAGGAGCAAATAACATTCAGGGCATTTTCCAGCCCCAGGTCCCTCCTAACCCCCAGCTCTGTGGGGATCACTGCAATGTCAGCTTGCACAGAGCACAGTGAGGGAGGTGTGACATCCACCCTGCCACCCTTCCTCTTCCCTGCCCTCCTGGCACAGCCCTCACTGCAAAGCCCTGCTCTGCATCTTGAGGAAATGGGTTGCAACCAGTGCTGCAAACTGCAGCTTGCAACTCTTGCTTCAGGCTTTGCACTCTCAGTTCCTCCCTCCCCAGCAGTTCACGTGCCTGCTTGTTCATCACCACCTTTTTCTTGTCATGTTTGCCACTGTGGCTGAAACCTAAGTCAGGCTCTTTCTCCAAAAGGAGAGATGGCAGCTTGGTGTACCTGCAGCATCTGATGCCACCACCTCCTCCTAGACAGGTCCCCATCACCCCTACATGCTGGAGCATCGCTGTTGATGCCAAGGGAAGGAACGTGCTGGCAAATCCCATTGTCATGGCAATGCCCTCTTCCCTTCCTGGTGGGGGAAGAGGGGGGTGGGGAGGACAAATGACATAGTTCATTGCTTCAAGGTGCCAAAGCAGTGTCCCAGAAGCCTCTCTTGACCTCAGGGTTTCTGCTGCGTGACCACCACACAAGTTAAGGCCAGCAGTGACAGTCAAAATCCCACCACACTGAAAAGAAACAAAGTGTCTGGTGACCCGATTCCTGAATGGAGAGAAGAATTTTGGCCCTTTTCAGTGCTTGGGAATACTCAGGTCTTGTGAAAAGCTGTCCTGCATGTCACTCAGTGGCTGCTGGCCTCACGCTGGGGTGATAAAATGATGTATGTTGGGAGTTTGTCACCTACTAGAAACTTTGGTATCACAAGCCTGGGCTGATGCAATGATGCACAATTATTATTTGTAATTCATATGTCCCTCCATGTGCTCCAAGATTTGGCCTTCTGGGTATGGGAGAGGTACAGGAGACAAAGCTGGGAGAGGACTTGG
Organism: Florisuga fusca; assembly: GCA_038090715.1. Taxonomy (NCBI): domain Eukaryota; kingdom Metazoa; phylum Chordata; class Aves; order Apodiformes; family Trochilidae; genus Florisuga; species Florisuga fusca. The sequence continues at coordinate 15,314,703 of JAAWXA010000010.1, forward strand.
AAGTCCTGTGGTGGTGACATGTGACATCCAGGACAGTAAGGGTACATGAAAGACCAGCCATCCTCTTGGGAGCTGGAAGTGCAGGAGGAAAAGGGGAAAACACTCATGGTAAAAGAAAACCATTTATTAAAGAAAAAAAACCAAACAAAAACAAAGCAAAGCATTGCTGGAAAGAAAACCTTCCAAGCTGCAACTGGAAAATCTTGGTGTCATTGTGCAAGAATTGCAGGAGTCACCTCAGCCTCAAAGGGTGAGAATTTGGCATACTGCCAGGGGTGCTCAGCATGGGTACCCATCTGTACTGGTTTGATATGACTAATGTTTATGTTTGGACAGTGGAAATTTTTTCCCTGTTTTACAACAAAAAAGAGAAGCAAGAGGAAAAAAACAAAAACACAAACACACCATCTGAGTAACAGTCCTTACCACAAGTTTTTACCTCCTCGCCAGGGGCTGAGTCACACTGGAGCCTGACCCACAGTTGCTTTTGGATAAGGAATGCCAGGGTGCTGTGTTTGGAGGGCAGATGCTCTGAAGGTACCCTGGGAGATCACAGTCTCCTCCAGCATGGCCAAAGTCCAGGCTGGCCCACAGATGATGAGGAGAAACCATCCAGAGCCCTCACCACCACACACTGCGTGCTTCCGTGCCTCCACTTCTCTTCAGGGGCCCACAGCCACATCTCAGGAACATTCCCCAACACCCTCCAGATGAATTTTCCAATTTACAGGCATTTATGGGAAAACAAAAGCAAAACCAAAACCCAAAACAAGCCAACAAACAAAAAACACAAGCATCCCTTTTTTTTTTTTTTTTTCCTTTTAATCATCACTGATAATAAAACAAACAGCAAGATAATTTCCCCTGATCCCAAGCCCAGGATAAAACTGCAGCAGAAACAAGGGTCCTCTTGTGCATCCAGCTGAAAATGCAGCAGCCTTGCAAGTCCTTGACTGTCTCAAAAGACTGGTGGGGAAGGAGGGCTCTGTCAGTGGCAGGGAGCCTCTCCCCTTCCTGTTTTGCAAAGGAATAAAGGTAGTACAGGGTTCGCCTGTGACCCTGTTTTGTCTCGCAGTGGATAAAGTACTTTACCATCCACTCCTGGAGAGGATGTTCAGTCAGAGATGCAGAAACAGGTCGATGTTGTAGAGCCCAATAAGTTAAATCCCCAGGGAGGTTTGCAGGTGCAGGCTGTCCTTCCTTCCCCACATCCACAGTTTTCAACTAGTCCTTAAAAGGTGAGCAGTATGGAGTCACACTCCACACAAATAGGTCATTATAAACCAAAAAACTGGACACGAAAGGTTCCTTTCCAGCCCCGGGTCTGAGCCAGGAGGGGAGGTGATGGCAGAGCTCCAGCACTTTCGTAAGGCTTTGCTGCCAGTGGTCTCGGTGGGGCAAGCATGGGGCCGTGGCTGCCTCTCCCTTCCCATCTGTTGCTGGGGATGTGCTTTCCTCTGGGGTTGTTTAGGCTTTCAAGGAATTTGGTGAGTCAGGAACAGGATCTGGAAAAAGGCAAAGCAAGGGTGTTAGCTTGCAGCCGAGCTCAGCTTTTCCATGGAAAACAGGGACTTCTTGTCCTCCCTGTCTTCAAAGCTCTGGGATTTGACGTCCCACATAATGCAGTTTTCAGGAGATATTTAACCTCCCCTTTCCCCTTTAAACCCACCCCTCCTCCTCCCCCCCATCCTCCAGATGCCCCTTTCCTTCCCCCCCTTTCCATTGCCCCCACTCACCCAGTGTGGGGAAGAAGCATTCCCCGGGGCCGGGGGGGGACAGGGGTGTACTGGGCTCGGAGAGAAGGTGCCGGCCTGATTCGGAGGGCAGCCGGCTGGCCATGTAGGAGAGCTGGGGTCGGGGCTGTGGCTCCGAGGGGACTGCCTCAAAGACAGGGTTTTCGATGCCCTGGGCTCTGCTGTGGGAGAGGAGAGGCTTGTGAAGGGGTTGTGGTTTTATTTCAGGAGGCTTTTTTGGGTTTATCCCTGGGATTTCAACTGGGAACAATCAGGCAGGGCAGGGAGCAAATCAGGCATGGCACCTTGGCTGAGGGCAAGCAGGGACCCCAGTGCAGAGGGCAAAGCATTAGCTGAAAGATTTTAATCTCCCCTGGGGCATGGGGAGATGCATTCCCAGTCAAAAAGAAAGGAGACACTTTCCACCCAGGCAGGGAAGAGAAACAGTGGTCTCCCAGAAAGGGACAAGGGCCCCAGGCACAGGTGCCACCAGCATCCCCTTCATTCTGCTGGGATGAGGGTACACGCCAGCTTCAAGAGAAGGAGAGGACAAGGCCATGGAGAGGTCCAGGATGCAGGCAGAGGGGGTGTGAGGAGGTCAAGGACAGCTGGAAGCCCACAGGTTTCCTCACCTTTCCATCCTGACGAGCTCGTGGGCACCTGCCAAAGACAAAACCATTGGTGTGAATGCTGGCAGCATGAAGGTCAGTGCCAGCCCCAGGACCTCTGCCAGGGCTCTTTTCTGGTGTCCCTCTCCTGTCCAATTCCTCCTTTTATTTACATTCCTCCCTCATTTTCCCCTTTCTTTAGCATCAGTCTCTTCTTTGCTACCAAACCCCATTCTCAGCATCCCTGCCATCTCCCACTGGATTTACTGCCCAGCCTCCCCCCAGATTGCAACCACAGACTCTGGACGAGGGGGAAGCAGTTGCCTGGATGCACCCACCATCCACCTGGGCCACCCTCCCAGGGCTCTCTAAAATATTTCCCTGGCATTCAGCTGCCCCACACAAGGGCTGATCCCTGGTTTTTTTATTTTCCTCATCCCCTTTGCTGCAGCAGATCTGGAAGCACTGTCACTCAGGTGGCTGCATAGCAGAGCATCCTGAGCACCAGTCTTGGCCCAGACTGTGCCAGTGGAAATAAACTGAACCTGATCTGAGAAACCCCAGAAGCAAATCCCCTTGTGTTTTGCCTGCCCTCTTGGGTTAAGTAGCACCAGGTGATGATTCGCAGCACAGAGGTGAGGGGAGGCAGCTGCAAAATGGGTGCAAGGCCAGGCTTTTTGGCCAGGACGGGTGTTGACAGTGCACTTCCACTTCTGGTGGCTGGCACCATGCCCACTGCTGCTGCAAAACCCATTTCTCCAAAGGGATTGCTCAGAACCACGTGGCCGCTTGCTGAGCACGGTGAGAGAAACCACAGGGCCCTGACTGTCCTGAGGCCTGGTGAAATGGCTCTGCTGGTTAAGGTGAGGCCTCTTTCAGCTTAATTAATGAAATCCCTGGGAGCCTGGCACTGGCTGAAGCTGGCAGCCCACTGCACTGCTTTCCTTGGGCTGGGGCAGAGGGGGGAGACCTGGCTTGCTGCAGTCACAGAATCATTTGGAAAAGATCTTTCAGATCACCAAGTCCAACCTTCATCCCAGAATTGCCAAACCGCTACTAAACCTCTGGCACCTGGGTTTGCCAAAGAAACTTCTCACCTGAGGCAGGGAGGGGAAGAAACCCCTCTGGGTCATGACACCATCACTGCCCTGGGCAGTCTGTGCCAGGGCCTTTCAGGAAAGAAATTGTTCCTAATATCCAATCTAAACCTCACGTGGCACAGCTTGAGGCTGTTTGCTTTTGTTCTGTCGCTGTTCCTTAGGGAAAGAGACCAACTTGCCCTTTCTCCAACCTCTTTTCAGGGAGTTACTGTAGAGAGCGAGGTCTCCCTTCAGCCTCCTCTCTAGGCTGAGCACCTCCAGTTCCCTCATCTGCTCCTAACACTTGTGCTCCAGCCCCTCTTCCAGCTCACCTGCCCTTCTCTGGACACTCTCATATTGCCACAGACGTGTAAGGTGTCTTTTTAAAGAGGAGGGAAGAAAAAGCACAACCAATGCTTTTTCAGTCACATAGAAGGCAAAGCTGTGTGTTGGAAGGAGGGATGAGGGTGGTGAGACACTGGCCCAGGTTGCCCAGAGAAGCTGAAAATGTTCAAAGCCAGGCTGGATGGGGTTTTGAGAAACCTGGTCTAGTGGGAGGTGTCCCTGGCAATGGCAGGGTGCTTGGAACTAGATGGTCCTTAAGATCCCTTCCAACCCAAACCATTCTCTGACTTCTGCCATCCCATAGCAGCAAGGCTAACACAGCCCAGGAGATGAGATGAGGGCAGGGTACATACATCTGCTGCTGACAGCTTGTCTCTGCTTGTAGATGAGGAGCAGGATGAGGGGCAGGCAGAGGATGCCAACGATGCAGGCGCCTGTCGCCAGGGCAGCAGCTGTGATATCTGCCAGGGAAAAGGGCAGAGATGAAGAGGGAGGTGGGGAGGGCTCACCTGGCATTTTCTTGGTTTCCTCAAGCTGTAGTGGAAGCAACACTGGTGTTTGTCCCATGCTGGATGCACCGTGGCTTCCACGTGCATGGGAGGTTTGCTCCTAGTGAAATAAGCCTAACTGTGGAAATAATCTCTGAGGCATTGGCTTAGGACCTTGACCAAAGTCCTTCATTGCTGAAGGACACCTCAAGGTCTTTCTTCAGTTTTCTAAGCATGAGGACAGCAGGAGGGGCCCTGATAAAGCCCTTTGAAGTCAGCAGAAAGGCTTTCAGGGATTCCCAGGTTCATCAAGCCAGACCCATGGCCAGCTCATCAAAACCAGGCATCATTACCCAAGGCTTCTGCTAACAAATGTGCCCCTGGAGAGGTCTGCCACAGAGACTCCCCAGAAAGACAGGGAGCCTTTGGGTGCATCTGTGGCCAGCAAGGTCCATGTGTGCCTGTGGCAGGGATGAGGGCTGCCTGAATCAAAGGCAGGTTCAGCTCAAGCACTTCTCTCCAGCACATCCACCCTTGAGCTTTGGCTGTGTTTTGGGGCAGGAAAGGGGATTTTTTCCTGCTTCCTTTCCCAGCAGGACAGGGTGGCCCAGGATGTGGGACTGAGAGTTTGAAACAGAAAGCACAGGTTCCTGTGGCTGGGCTGGTACCAACTGTGCTGCAAGTCAATTTTGACAAAAAAATTAACCTTTTGGCAGCCAGCTAACAGGGTGTGCAGAGCAACCCACGAAGAAACCACCTGAACAGCCAAGTGTGGGCACCGCCACCATCTAGACAGAGTGCTGGGGGGAGGCTTATACTGTCTGAGCACTCAAGCAAGATTTGGGGTTCCCCTGCCAGAGATGGCAAGGTGGCATGGGCTCGGGATGGCCTCTGGGTCACGCAAGACTTTCATGTACCTGTCTATCCCTTCCAATCTGCTCGTGGCAGCAGGCACTAAATCCCCACTTGTTTTTTGACTGCTTTGTAACCATGGTGTGAATTATCTCCAAGGGCTTCAGGACAGTCATGTCCAGGTAATAGGCTACAGGAGGCTTTCCTCATCCTAAGGACATGTCTGTCAGATGCACTCCATGGGCACAGCCTGGGAAATCACCCTCTCGACACCGATGTGTTTATAGCAAGCTACTATCCCTAGGGTCAGGATGGTGAGCAGAGCATTGGAGAGTAGGTTTTTCCCTTTACCTTTGCTGGTGGCAGTGTGAAATGTGCAGTTTTGAAGCCCTCCTCTGCCTGTGGAGGAGAAGAAAAATTACATTAGACCTCAGAGGATTCATTCAGGGACTGCAGAGCTCCCACAGCTCCCAGCTGCCCTTGCCTTTGCTCCCTTCTATCAAGAAAAATCAACCTAGAGCATCCCAAAACCAGGAGTTTAATCCTGGAAGGCTTACAGCAATATTCCTGCCATGACACCCTTTTCCCCTCAAAGAAGTAGAGCCCATCCCAGGCTCTTTTTTTTTTTTTTTTTTTTTTTTAATCCAAACCTTTCCTTTTCTTTTTTTTTTGTTGTCTAAAACAAAACATGTCCATCCTACCACTACCAACCCAGGGCAGGAGATGCCTCCCCCTCCATCCTCTCCCCAAGTTTCCCTGCAGCCCCAGAATTCCTATCCGCAGCCCTCACTCCGGCTGGGGCCCCCAGCCAGCTCCTTCCATGTCGACCTTCTTTTTCCTCTCTTTCAGAAAGAGGTTGAAGAAGATCAGTGAAACTATGTAGCACGGATTTTACTGCGTTCCAGCCTGATGATGTCTCTCTCTCTTTTTTGTTGTCTAT
>JAAWXA010000010.1:15320766-15346413 GCA_038090715.1 Florisuga fusca
TTTTTTTTTTTTTTTTTTTAATGTTCCAGTGCTCTCTGGCCCTAATTCAAACCTTAAACATCTGCTGCTCTTCAACCCTTGCATCCTGGGATGGGCTTTCAGCAGCAGCACACCCTGTCACCCCAGCCCCAGAGCTGCACCCCAGCATTCCCCCACCAGTCCTTACCTCCTGCCCTGCCCTGATACACCCCAAAATGATGCCAGCCTCCCCTCTACCCCCTCCTCACCTTGCTGGATCTGCAGCTCCACGAATCCGTGAGCGACTTGCAGGGTTTGGGGCTTGCCGTGCTCCCTCCTGGCTTCCACTGCATAGCAGCAGTAATTCCCACTGTCCTGCAGTGTCAGGTTCATCACCACGATGTGGAAGGCACCATGGTGGTCAGGAACAAACTCCACCCCATGATGTCCCCCAAAAGGAGATTTTTGGGTACCATTGCCTGCTGGCTCGTGGTGCCTGCCCGGGTCATGGTGCAGCTCCTTGTCGGTGACATTGCGGATGTGCTTCTTCTCAGAGCAACTCTGGTCACCATTGCTGCTGAAGTACCAGGTTTTGTAGAGTAGGTCATGGTGGTCAGCAAGGGGACCACTGATCCGGCAGGTCAGGGTGACATTCTGACCCTCTGGGCAGACGTAGAGCGAGTAGGGGGTGGTGATGAGGAAAGCTGACGGCCCTCCTGGCAGGGAGAAGAGATGATGGCTGGGTCAGAACCCACAGCCCCCTGAGCTCGTAGCAACATGGGGACCCCTCCCCAGGCCCCGCCACGGATGCTTGTAGAGGCAAAGGCTGGGGGTTGCAGAGAGCAAGCAGAGAGCATCACCATCAGACTGTGAAAAAAGGCTTCACCACAGGGCAAGAAAAACTCATGAGCTCCCTGTATCCCAAGAGAAGGGAGGTGGGAGGTACAGTGTGAGCCCGTGGCTTGTTCTGAAGCAACATCCTGGCAGGGCTGGAAGCCTGATTTCACCCTGGAGGAAAGGCATGCTTTAAATATAGCTGAGCAGCATCTTTTAATAGCAGTGGGGAGGCAGAAGTTTGCTTGGGGCTGGCAAAGGAGGGCGATATGGGGCAGAGAGGTGGGGGTCTCCCCAGTCACCTGCCTGTGGGGCACCAGACCTTCTGCAAAGCAGGGTATGGCTTGCAAAGGAGGAAATACTAGTACTACAAATAAAAAGGAGGAAAAAAAAAATGCAAAGAAAGTAGCTAGGAGGAGCCTGTGTCCCCCATGAGAGAAGGTGGAGAGTGGGTCCCACCCTGCTGGTTTGTCAGCCCCCAGGGGGAAGGGGAAACTGCCAGGAGCTGCTTGAAAATAAAAATAATTTTCAGACAGAAATCTGGACACGTAGTGGGAGGCCTGGCAGAGGCACAGAGCATGTCAGGTGGGGGGGTTAAGGGCAGTAGGGGAGCATACCATGGCAATATTGGTCCCATCCCAGCACACTGGAGAAGGGTACTGGTGGGTACAGGGAGTTGTGTAGGAGGGGAGAGAAAAGAGCAAAGACCCATGAGTCTTTGGTGCTCTGGCCCTGCCACGGCTTTGTGTTTGCAGAAGTGCAAACACCTCTTTCGAAAGCTGAAGAATAAGGAGATTTTAGGTTTGTTTTCTTTAAGTTATTGAGAAACAGAGGTTTCTGGGGCTGGTTTGCAACAGAGAAGATGGTATGGGGACAAGTTGTTTTTTTTTTTATTTTGGTAACATCCTGTTGTGCCATTAGTTCTACAGCCTTTTCACCTTGAGGTTTTTCGCTTGCTATATCGAGCGGGTGTCAGTCGTGGGCGGGGTGAGCTGTGCCTGCCCACAAGCCATCCAGCTGGGTGAGAGGCTCCCCATCCCATCCCATCCCAGAGCATCCTCCCCCTCTGGGCAGGGTCCCTGCCTCACCGCCCTGGCACGGCTCTACACTGGAGAAAGCAAAACCAAAAATGTGCCTTCCCACCCCCCCGCAGTTATTTATGGTGATTAATGGCTATTAGGATGACAGTGTAAAAACAACCCCTGTGTTCCAGCAGACTGCCTCCCGCAGTGTTTTGTAGGCAGAGGGGGATTTGGGAAGGGAATCTGCCTCACGAAGGTCTGAGGCTTCTGGTGCTGGGGAGTCCCATGGAGCCAGGGATGGCTTGAGCTTTGCTGAACTTCTCCAATTAATCATTCCAGCATTCTGCAGGTATCTTGGTCTGGTCCCCACAGCATGTGCAGCAAGCAGCACATCCCCAGAAGTAGAGGTTTGCATGGCCTGAGCCTAACACTGCCCCATTTCTGCTTGTTTTCAAGCCCCAGCTGCTTCCCACCCTGGGATGCTGTTGGGGCCAGGGTGCTTGCCAGCCCAGCTGGGTCTGCACACAGCAGAGCAGATTCCCCACCTCCTTGCCAGCGCTCCAAGCACAAAAGGCACCTCAGATGTGTTTCTCCTTACCTGCTGTGACGGGAAGTGCCCCATTCACATCAGGGTTCCCCCGGGAGGCAGAGGAAGGGAAGCCTGGGCTCTATTGCAGGAAGCTGCATTTCCAACACCTTGCAAAAGTATCTGCAAGAGTCGTGGTTTCCCACCTAACACACAAACACCCCAGAAAACTTGAGACCATCCCGCTCATCCCCACACAGTTTGCAGAACTCTGCCTTGTCAGAGCATCCAGCCCCCACCTCCGGGATGGGTGGAACAGCCCCTCAGCCACGGGGAGGGGCAGAGGTGACCACCAGCCTGAAGCCTCCGGCACTGCCAACTTCCCTTCTTTCTCCCAGGCAGGGGAAGGCTTTCAAAACACATCAAGCAGAGGAGAAAACAGTCAAAGAGGAGGGTTGGCAAGGGGCAGCAGGCCCCATAGCAGCACCAGGGAGGTTGGCATTCTCCCCCTGAGAGGTAACCAGGCTGTAACGCTGTGCTGGATGCCAGATGGGGCCTGAAGATGTCTTTTGTCAGTGTCTTTACACTAAAGCTCATGGGTCTTAATCTTCCCTGGGTGCTATGGGCTTCTTCCGTGCCCAGGCCCACAGATTTGGCTGCATCCCATCCTGGGTGGACCATTCCCTTTGAATTCAGTGCTTCTGGCACATGCCAAAATCCAGCCAGATGCCCAGCTCGGTGCAGCCTCAGCCAAGAGAGCCAGAGGAGCACTGGCCTCATCAAGGTCCAAGCCAAGAGCTGTTGTCTCATCACCATCTGGTAAAGATCAAGAAGGTATGAAACAGGTGCTAAAAGTTTTGCTCTTTTTTTTTGCCACCACAGTAGCTTCAGCTCCTCCTCACCACACAGAGCCTGGTGCCAGCACCACTGCCTAGCCTTAGACCTGGGAGCTTTCCTTTCAGAGAAAACCAAATGTGAAAAAGAAAAGTGCTAAAGCCAAGGAGCCTGTGTGGCTTTGCCAATAAACAGCTTAACTAAAACAGGATTTCACACCTAATTCTAGGCTGGTAAGCAAAAGTCTCTCCTCATTGCTTCTCCTAACTTTGGTCCCCCACTATCACAAGCAGGTGTTTGGTTTACACTCCTGTGACTTCCAGAAATTATTTCCATGCCATGTCACCTCGTTCCACTCCAGGGAAATCTGGGTGAGAGGGCTACAGCCTTTGGAGGGGCTCATCTACCCCGTGCTGGAGTGAGGAACCCAGGTTTAATTCCTCTTCTGAGAGATTTTCTGACAGCCTGACGTGGATGTGCCATCATCACTGTGTTGTCATTGTGCTTCAGAGTTATCAGCTGGGTGTGAAGGGGCATCCATACCCCAGCAAAAGCACTTATAATGGAAAAGAAAAAGGAAAGAAAAAAAACTTGCTGAAGATGCCAGACATAGGTGTTACCAGCCCTCATCCCTTGCACCCTGAGGAGCCAAATGGGTGCCCATCATCCAGGCCACTGGGGAGAGCAGCCCAGAGCTGCTGCACCCACTAGAGGGTCCTGCCTTCCTTCTCTTTCAGCATGGCTCAGGGATAGGATCACAACAATGGGCTGATGTTTGGGATGTGATTTTAAAAGGCCCAGCTCAGCTGCCACTCCTTGGGTAGGGAAGACCCACTTCACCATCCACCTTGCTGCCAGCATCCCCAAACGGCATGGGAGCTGGATGTCTCCAAGGGCTCTACTTCTCCATCAGAAAGTTTTGGGAGGTGCACAGTTGCACAAAACTCATCTCCTTTGGCACCAGGCTCATGCTGAACATGGATGTCCAAGCTCGTTGCATTGCAGGAGGCCCAATGTCCAGTCCCAGCACCCCAGATGTGTCAGCAAAATAATCCAAAGCCCCATGCGGGTGCCGAGAGTCTTGGATGAGAAACAAAACGTGCTTTAATCCACATTATCCTCACTGTCCCAGAGGAGAAGGGACCCCCTGCCTCATTGCAGTGGGACATCATTTCTTCCTGGGAATGTGCAGCAGAAATTGTGGAAGCAGTTGCTTTGCTGTCCAGGGACAGAGGGAGAAGCCAAGCCTGAATAGAAATCACATCTTCTGCCTGTGCAGGGAGGGACCACAGTCCTTCCCAGCTTCGTTCTCTGACCCTTCATACACAGATGAGCTGTGATTTTCATTTCCACCGCCCCCGTTCGCCCAGAGCCCCTGCACGGAAGTGCTGCCTGCCAGGGCTGGGGGGGGAGCCAAGCATGAAGAAGCCCCACTGTCCCAGAGTGTCCTCTGTGTCCCATAGCATCCCTTCCATCCCAGAGAATCCTTCCTGGAGAAGATACCCACTGTGTTCCAGCAATTGCAGCAGAGTGGAGCATCCTTAGGGAGGGCATCCAGGCTCCCCTGGGACTGGTGAGAGGCTCCTGGCACTGCCTGTGTGCCCAGGGCCCCCCACAGCACCAGGGCAAAGTGCCCTGTGGGGACAGGGTGGATTTTCCATCTTGGGATCCCCAGCAAGAGGCTGGCAGGGACAGGGGGTGGTGGCTGTCCTTTCATGCATGTGAGATCAAAGCAAAGGAAAAAAAAAAAAAAAAAAAAAAAAAAAGCCAACAAACCAAAAAACCCCACAAAACTAAACAAAACAAAACCCGATTGCAGAGTTTTAAAGCAGCAGCTCCCCCGTCGCCCTTTCCCCTTGACACAACCTGAAATGCTGCCTTGACATACACCCCCAGGCTCCAAAATCCCAGGGTGAGAGAGTCAGTACCCCCAAAACCCTCCAGATTACTTGTGGTGAGGCGCAGCCCTGGCTATGCGAAGGAGCCGGGAGAGTTTCCCTGGGTAGGGAAGGAAGGGAGGGAAGCAAAGCGGAGCTTACCGTGGGAAGCGAGCAGGCAGAGGATGGCCAGCAACAGCCCAGGCTGGAGAGACACGGCCTCCATGGTGGCCAAGGGGGGGGAGATGGCCTCTGCGGAGCTGCCGGGAGGCTCTGAGCAGCCCCGCAGCAGCCGCCGGACTCGCACACACACGCACACACAGGAAATTTCATTGCGAGGTTGCACCGCGGCGATGGAGAGAACAGCGAGCACCCCCAGGAGGTGAGACAGGGCACAGTTTTGGGGTGCTCGCCCTGCCTGCAGGACCTGTGGGTCCTTGCTTGGTTGAAGTCCGTTCTGCTTGTAATTATTCTTTTCCCCGGGTTTGGGAGGATTAATCCCCTCCTGGGAGGAGCCGATTGCAGGTGGAGGGAAGGGTGACTCAAAGCATTGCTAGCTCTGGGAAGGGAATATAAACTTTCCCTCCCCAAAAAAGGGGGAAGGGAAACATCCCCCCTCCTGCAGCCTGTTTGTAGTGTGAGGTGTCAAGTGTAACCCTTGACTGGAAGGAAGGAATTTTCACCGGAGGAAGGTGTAGGCACAAATTCCAGCATCTCCGTGGAAATGGTTTATCTGTGCCAAGACTTCTTCTCTGAGCTGAGCCCTTCGACAGGTTGGAACAGTTTTGTCACCTCCCCATCCCCTGGTGTGTCCTCCGTGGGGACACAACCACAAGGCACACTTCAGCAGGGATATCCTGGTGCTTGTGCAAGGTCAGATACAGCTGGAAGAAGGTCGAGACAGGCTTAACCTGGCCAGCTGGGAAATTGGGGTTGGAAGGTAGATGGTGGGAGTCATGGGAGGTCAGTCTGATTGTCCAAGATGTTTGGTTTTACTCCTCCCCTGCACTTGGCTATTTTCCATCCTACCACATTGCCACCCTCAGTAATAGCAACCAAGGTGTCCCCTGTCTCAGGCCAAGGGCTCACACAGGACTCCTCCAAAGGCCATGAGGCATGATGGGGTTGAACCTCTGGTTTTCCCCCTGTGGTGGGCTGCTCCTTTGTGTTAACAGTGATGGTAAAAAACAGGTAAAAAGGAGAAGGAACCCAGAGAGACATGCTTTGCTTGGGAGCAAGAATGTGATTTAGTATCTGTGCCTTTATCTCTGTCTCCAACCATTACCTGGAGCTGATCCACAGCCACAGCTCGTTTCATTTTGAGCCCTGCATCCCATTTGTATCTCTTGGCAGGCTTCAGCCCATGTTGGGTCTTGACCTTGACAGGTCCATCTTTCCCCAGACAACTCCAGGGGTTGCAGAACCAGTCCCTCTGTAGTGCTTGACCTTTCATCCCCATGTTCCACAGGCCACCACCATGGTGTACGTCACCATCCTGGACGAGAATGACAACCCTCCTGCTTTCCAGCAGCAGCTGTATGAGGTGACCCTCGATGAAGGTCCCGACACCCTTAATGCCACCCTTGTCACCGTGCAGGCCCTGGACCAGGACGAGGGACCCAATGGCACTGTTGCCTATGCCATCACTGAAGGCAATATCTTGGATACCTTCCACATCGACAGTGCCACGGTCAGTAAGGACACCAGCCCCACCCCAGCTGTGCCTCTGTCCCGTGTCCCTCACTCCTGGCCACCCTCACCACCTCACTTTGCAGGGGGAGATCCGCACCCTGAAGGAGCTGGACTATGAGATCAGCCACGGGCGCTACACCTTGATCGTCACCGCCACTGACCAGTGCCCCATCATCTCCCGCCAGCTGACGTCCACCACCACGGTAGGGAGCTGCTGGAGGGGTTGCAACATCCCAACCTCTTCAGGGTCGGAGAGTTCCCCCTTTGCACGAGCAGTTTCGCATCTCCTTTCCCCACGGTCAGCAGTCACTGTTCCCAGCAGCAGCCAGTTTGCCCAGTTGCTGTCACCCTGCTCTTCCTCACGAGAGTTGCAAAACAAGGACATGGGCAAGGGATACTTGTCAGTTAATTAGCCCAATTTTTTGGTCTTGCAAAGACACAGAGCAAAGAAATCCCTAGAACTGCTTTTAAGTTACATTATATTGCTTTCAGATGTCCCCTTGGATATTCTTGCCTGAAGGATCAGTAGATAGTAAAGCATTGCTAGAGCATTGATTTCTGACTCATCTTTATCTCCTCAGATTATTTATCTGTTTTTTAAATCCCTTTTTAATTCTTTGTGTGGAGATTTTTTTTCAAGCCTCTAGTCATTTTCTCTCTATAGCTCTTCTGTTTCTCTTGGGTCATGGTGACCTGAACTTAGTGCACTGACCTCAGCATGAGGAGAGCAGGCTGGCACCTGCAAAGCAAAGTCTTTGCAGAAATTTCATATACTGGTTATTTTTGTGACCCAAACCAAAATTTGATGGGTTATACAGCAGACATTGTCCATACCCAGAATGATTTGGGGGTCTGTATGTAGAAGAGATCAGATAGATCTTCTGCTTTGGCTCCATATCATGTACCATTTTGCCTCAGCTTTTGCAGTCCCCTAAAAGGAGATAAGTTTTGGTGTTCAAGGAAATATAAAAACAAACAAAAAAAGCAAAACTTAAGGTGAGATGCCAGTATGAGAGATTTCCACAGATAAAATCTATCCCCTCAAACCTGGCAGCTCTGCTCTCCATGCACGGGCAGATGGGAAGCCTTACCATCTGTGCAGCTGATGTTGCTGGAGGTTTCCCGGTCCAGGAAAACTGCAGCGGAAACCTTGAGACCTGAGGTTTAAGACATGCCAGTGTTTGTTTTCTTCACTGCTAGGAAACAGAGCAGAGACTCAAATACACTCTTCCTGAAAGATTAGATGTAGCCAGTTAGAAATGCCCATCCGATGGATTTTTGCTGTCTTTTTATCCAGGTCAGAAAGCTCCTTATTTTCATTATCTTTCTCAATATACAAGATGGTAAGAGAGCCAACACACCAGCATCATCCGTGGTGCTTTGTGTTGGAATAAAGAGGCAAGCTGCACATTTTTTGTTACTCAGCATTAGAAATAAAGCCCGTGGTGGAGGGAAAGGAGTGAGCATGTCCACAGCTGGCTGCAGAAATTGGGTCTGTCTGAACTCATGGCTTTGTTGGTCCGATCCATTTCTGTGGGTTTTTTGTCTATCCAGCTTGGGCTTCAGGATGCAGAGAACATTTGGCTTTTATGTTGTCTTCTCCATCACGGTGTGTGGCCTGTAAGTTGGAAAGAACCACTCCCCACACCTGTGTGTGGCTGTAGTTTCACGGTGTTGGTGTGAGATGGGCCCCACCAGGAAAAACTGAGTTTGCACCTCTGAGCTGTGAGCTGGGTGTTTGCTGAACCCAGCAAAGCCAGAAACGTGGGAGGTGTTTCACGATGGCTGCCCACTCTCATAGCCAACAGGATGGTCTCCTCTTCCACCCCTCTCCTTTCACTGCTCTCCACCCTTGCCCTGGTCTGCAGGTGCTGGTGAACCTCAATGACATCAATGACAACTGTCCCACCTTTCCTCGGCCATATGAGGGTCCCTTTGATGTCACGGAAGGGCAACCCGGGCCACGCGTCTGGACCTTCCTGGCCCACGATGGTGACTCAGGACCTGCTGGGCAAGTGGAGTACAGCATCATTGCTGGAGACCCCCTTGGTGAGTGGGGACATGGGGGGGATCACCTATCCTTCTTGTGGAGGATACCTTGTGGAGGAACCTGGCTCACAGGAGCTGGCCCACGAGTGCAGGGTGGGAGCATTTCAGAAAAGCCATCCTCCCAGCCAGAGCTTCTGCAAATTGAGCCTTTCGACACCAGGAAATCCTGTTTTGAGCAACAGGAAGCTTAACCACTTCATGGCTGCCCAAGGGGGTGGCTGGGGATTGTGCAAGGGAGGGGGGAAATCTGCGAAACAATAAAGGAAAAAGAATTAAACAAGGGGAAAGAAAAGAAAAAAAAAAAGCAGTTGGCAGAAAGAGAAATTAAGAACTGCAAGCACACAGCCCCGTCTCCTCATCCCTATGGGGTCTGCAGGGAGTTTGAGGACCACATTGCTCTGTGCCCTGTAGTGAAGCTGTACCTCTAACCCTGGAGCAGGTGGCAGAGGAGCATCCCCAGCCATGGGTATGTAGGGACTGTCCTTCTGTGAGCAGGTGGTGGTTTTAGTCCAGACCCATCTCTAAGCTGACTTCACTGCAAGCTTTGCAGAAAAATCAGGACACAGGCCCACAGCTCAGGGGGGTCCACGCCATGCAGGCCTCCCTGCCCTGGCCATGATGGACCATTGGCAGGTGCTTGGAGGTTGTTGCACCTTGGGAAAGGCCCAACCCTCGATTGTGAGCACTTCTTACTTGGCTATTCACCCCCATCCCCTGCTCCTGCAGTTCCTGGGGGTGTATCGATCCCCAGGGTAGACACCAGGTGCCCACTATCCTACCAAATCTACAGTAACAGGACACTGGAGAGGTGTTTCCAAGCCCACCATGGTGCCTGTTCCCTCCCTGACACAAGCTGCTCCCCTGGGTAGCCAGGCCATTCACAGCATCACGGCCCTGCTGTCTCTGGCAGGGGAGTTTGTCATCTCCCCAGTGGAAGGGGAGCTGCGGGTGCGGAAAGATGCTGAGCTGGACCGTGAGAATATCCCCTTCTACAACCTCACCATCGCTGCGCGGGACCGAGGGGTGCCCCCCCTCAGCTCCACGGTGAGTCCCCCAGGGCGGCCTGGGGGGTTACAGCATGCCATCCCCCATCCCCATTTCCTTCCTTGAGGTCTCCTCTGTCTCTGTTCTGCTCCCCTCCTCCTCCTTCCTCTTGTCCCTGAAGCTTTTCTCCCCCAGAACACAGTGGGTTGAGTGGTGAGGTTTACCTCTTGCTTTGGGGAGCCAGAAAAAGGATGGAAGGGATGGAAATAGTTGCCACATATCCACAATACTTCTCTCCCTGGCAGATGCTGGTGGGCATATGTGTGCTGGACATCAATGACAATGACCCCGTGCTCCTCAACCTCCCGATGAACCTCACCCTCAGTGAGAATGCCCCTGTCTCCAGCTTTGTCACCCGCATCCTCGCCCACGATGCAGACGAGGGGCCCAACGCCCTCCTGACCTTCGACATAACATCCGGCAACACAGAGAACGCCTTCTACATCAACAGCACCGTATGACCCCGGGGGGGGGATGGGATGCTGGGATGCAGTGGGTGGGCACCTTTGGACCCAGAGCCCTGTCTTCCCTAGGCACCCATGGGTGCCCCCTAGCATCCTTGCCTTGGAGGAAGTGCTCTTCACATCCCTTGTACCTATTTCTTCCTTTTTTTTTTTTCCTGGTAGAGCGGCATCATCTACGTGAACCGCCCACTGGACAGGGAGCAGGTGGCAGAGTACAGGCTGACTGTCACGGTGAAGGACAACCCTGAGAACATCCGCAATGCCAGGCGGGTAATTACAGACACTGCCAGGGCCTCCACCGGTACAAGCGGCAAAGCGGGTGAGAGTAGGAGCTCCTGCCCTGGCCAAGATCAGGCTGTGAATGTACCCACAGCCTTTCCAACAACAACCTCATCCCCCAAAAGCATGTGGGAGTCACCAAAAGGAGGTTGCAGCTCCATCAGATGACAGGACCAGTAGGATTTAGGGAAAATCCAACAGCTCACGTTGACTTGAGGAACAGCTGTAGATGTCATGGAAGGTGGGCTTTGTCAGAAAGGCCACTTTGTCAGTGGGGCTGGAGAGCTGAAAAACAGTGACCCCAGAGCATCCTTTGGCTCTGCCAAGATGGCCCACACGTCACCCTTTGGGGTGCAGTCTGTGAAGAGAAGTCCCTGCAGACCCTCCAGGGTGGTCCGGGGAGCACAGCATCATGCTTGCACAGGGCTCTAGCTTTGACTAGCAGTGGGAGAGACAAGAGGCAAGCTTATGGAAAGGACATTGAAGTCATCACCCTCTTGTCTTCATTTTCCTTTAGGATTTTGACTTGCTGGTCATTTCCATAGCAGATGAGAATGACAACCGCCCCCTCTTCACCCAGAACTCCTACCAGGCTGAGCTGATGGAGAACTCACCCCCAGGCAGGTCTCTCTTTGCTCCCTTACATGGCTCCCAGAGACTCTCTTTGGGGCCAGGCTGGGGGAGATATCTCCTGGCTGTCATGGAGGAGACCTGACACTGAACAGAGAAAGGATGCAGGTCAGTGGGATGGGGATGCTGAATATGAGGGGACGTCAGCCTCAAGGAGACAGTGGCTGTGGTCCGTGCTGCTGGAGGAAACCCTTTTCAGCACAGGTCAGGGACAAACCAGCAAGAAAACAGCCTCCTTTGGGAACTGCTTAGCTACAGTCAGCAAGATACAACCATGGTCTGAGCCAAACCCTGGGGACAATCTTTAGGGCACCAACCTGCCCGACATCTCTGCAGGGGATAGTGTGGTCCAGTGCCAGCACCTGGAGCCACCTTGTTCCAGGCATTAGGGATAAACCAGTCCAGCCTGTAAGGCAATCCTTTCCCAGCTAAAGAGCTAGAAATACTCCTCTTTCTTTTTTTTGGCCTCCTTGACATTTAAATCTCTTCCTGTTCCAAGACCTCAGGTACCTCCCTGTCCCTTCACCGAGGGACATCTCAGGCAAAGGGTTTGGGTGCCTCAGGGCAATGCCCTCCTTGGCAGGGTGCTGGTGCCACCCATCTGACAGATGTGTCTGTCTGTTTGTTTTTAGCCGGACGTCCCACACCTCGCCTGGGCCTCGCGAGTCGGTCTGCAAGGCTGCCACAGCCACCCCTGCTGCCTCCTGCCCCGCGAGGCCCCGCTCTGTCACCTCCTCCATCCATTCATTGCTGTCCCTCATGTGTCACCAGGCTGGGAGGGGGATGGGCTGCTCAGGGGGTGGCAACCCTCCCTAACCCTTGTCATCCCATCCAGGGACTCCAGTCACGGTGCTCAATGGACCCATCCTAGCTCTGGATGCTGACCAGGGCAGCAACGCTGTGGTGACCTACCAGCTGCTGGCAGCATCCCTGGATCTCTTTGTAATTGACAACAGGACAGGTGAGGTAGCTCAACTGATCCCTGTCCCCAGCCCAAGGCCACCAGGCAGCTGTGGGCCCTGTCACCAGGCTTTTCTCCTTTTCCAGGTGTTGTTTCAGTGAAGCCTGGCTGCATGATAGACCGAGAGGCTTTGATGGACCCTTACCTGGAGTTCACTCTGATGGCTTATGATGTGGGGGGGCTGAACAGCACTGCCAGCCTGGCAGTGACCATTCTAGATGAAAACGACAACCGCCCTGTCTTCCAGCCGGCGTCTGTCACGGTGTGGTTGCGTGAAAACAGCCCTCCAGGTCAGGAGAGAGAAAAGACTGGAGATGAGGGTGGGCGCTGTAGAGACTTGGGTGTCCCCCTGGGACTGTGGAGATCCAGCTCCCAGTGTCAGGGCTGGCCAGGGTGGGGTTGAAGGGAAAATCTGGGAATTGGAGCATCCCATGTTGCTTGATGGTATTTTTCTTGGGTCCAGGGCCTTGTTGCTGCCGCACTCCTCCAACCCTTGCTTAAGAGGGCCATGTCCCCACTTTCCAGGCTTCTCCGTGCTTCAGGTGACAGCCACGGATGCCGACAGTGGCCTCAACCAGCAGTTGGATTACAGGATTGAGGGTGGTGGCCAGGACAGGTTCTTGATCGATGCCACCACAGGGCTGATCCATGTGGCCAACATCAGCATTGACCGGGAGGAGAGGGATTCCTACCGGCTGACGGTGGTGGCTGTGGATCAAGGCACACCAGCGCTCTCGGGCACCGCCACCGTCACCATCTTCATCGAGGATGTCAATGACTGCCGTCCCGAGTTCATCAACCCCATCCAGACAGTCAGCATCCCTGAGTCAGCTCCCCCTGGCACCGTGGTGGCCGAGGTGACTGCCATCGACCGGGACCTCAACCCCCGCCTGGAGTACTACCTTTTAGAGATTGTGGCACGTGATGACACAGATGCTCTGGTGCCCGACCAGCAAGGAGCATTCACGGTGGATTTTCGGACAGGTAGGAGAGCGGTAAGGGTGGCGTGGGCAGCGCGGACCCCTCTACTCTCTTCTCCTTCTTCTTCTTCTCTGCCTGGAGGTAGGTGTCTGAGGCACAGGGAGATGATGTTCCCTTCCAGCCTCCCTGCTCTCCTCCTTTGGCTACGTGGTCTCATCCCGCCCTGTCCTGTCCTCCCTGTCCAACTAACTTCACTAACTCTTTCCTTTCCTTTCTGGCTCTCAGCCTGCCAGGTTTGTCCTTGTGTCTGTGCTTGTTTCTCTCTCTCTCCACACCATCCCTCACCTCCCTCCATCTCACCCATCGCCATCACAGGCAGCCAGGGGCTGCTCAGCCTTGGCAGACCGGCTGCGGGCACCCTGGTTTGTGGGGCAGTAAAGAGGGGGAACTCTGGGGTAAATGGTGGGCCAGAAGCTCCCCACAGCTGTGTTGGAAGTACAGAGCTTCTTCAGGAAAGGAAAAACTCCCTGGCTGGAAAGGATACATGACAAGACTCTTAAAGATGGACGGATACCAAGCTCAGATGGATGGAGGAGCAGCAATAATTGCTCCTAAAACCTCTTGTCCCTCACAATCCAAAGCCTTGCCTCAGCTGAAGCAAGGTGAGGACCTGTTGGCTGGGAAAAGCAGGAGATGGAGAGCAGGGGGAAAGAAGTCATCTTCTCCCACAGCTATTGAGTATTTACCAAGGACAGGTTGGATGGAGCTTGGAGTAACCTGGTCTAGTGGGACATGGAGGGGTTGGGGCCAGATGATCTTTAAGGTCCCTTCCAACCCAATCCACTCAGTGATTTTGTAATTCCCTCTTTAGCCTTTTGGGACAGTCAAGAGAGCAAGCACAACTGGTGCAGACCAGCCTGCTGAGGGTCCTCGATGGGGAGGGGGCGCAGGCACAGCCTGTGACCCTCATCTTTTTGGGCTTCCCAGGAGCTGTGAAGATCAAAAACCCTCTCAACCGGGAACTGGTGGCCACCTACGAGGTCACCATCTCTGTCCATGACAATGCCAGTGAGGTCATCGACCGCTCAGTCAGCGTGCCCAACGGTAAGGGTGAGCTCCTGCCAGGCAGTGTGGGTGCAGCACCAGCACAGATTCTGGGTAGCTGGCAGCTCTCCTACCTCCTTCTCCATCCTGACCATTACATTTCCAGTGGGAGCACTGTTGGACCAGCACCAGCGGGTTCAGGTTCTCTGAGTCCTCATTTAGTGCATGACCCAGACAGCCCAGGGCTGCACTGATGATGGAGAGAACCAACCGTTTAGTTGGCTTCCTGGAGTTTAATGCTTGTCTCTTTACAACCCTCCTTTCTCCTATCCTTTCTTCCTTTCTCTTTCTCATTTTTCCTCGTATCCCCCGTGGTGTCCACCATGGCCACAGCCAAGCTGACAGTCAACGTCTTGGATGTCAATGACAACACTCCCCGCTTTCGCCCCTTTGGGGTCACCTATTTCACTGAGAGGATCCTGGAGGGAGCCACAGAGGGCACCACACTCATCTCCATCTCAGCAGTGGACCCAGACAAAGGTGCCAATGGGCAGATCACCTACGAGCTGCTGAACCTCACCCCAGAAGGCTATGCCTGCCTCCAGGACCAGTCAGCAGGTGGGTGGGCTGGAGAGGTGGGCATCCTGCAGCAGGTTGGGAGCCTGGGGGAAGTTTCTCATTTCAGGATCTGCCATCCTCTAGGGAAGGTTGTGGCCAATAGGACAGTGGACTATGAGGAGGTGCAGTGGTTGAACTTCACTGTCCGAGCTTCCGACAACGGCTCTCCCCGCAGATGGGCTGAGATACCCGTATACCTTGAGATAGTGGACATCAACGACAACAATCCTGTTTTCAGCCAACCATCTTACCAGGTGAGCTGGGCTCCCCCTCCAAGTCTATGTGGGGCTGGGCAGCACCTGCTTGGTGAGGACAGGCACAGATTTGGGACATTTTCTCTTCTGTGCTTGAACAACCTGAAGGAGATGGTAAACACAGTGTGAACATCTTGTTCTGGGTCCAGCAGTGCCCATCCCTAGGTGCCACCCTGCACCCTTGGTCACTGCACAGTCAAACAGCAAGTGATGCAGCAAGCTGTCCTGCCTGTTGCCTTTGCTTGCAGAAAGCTGTCTTTGAGGACGTGCCTTTGGGGACAGTCATCCTGACAGTCAAAGCCACAGATGCAGATTCAGGGCGGTTTGCTCTCATCCAGTACAGCCTGAGTGATGGAGAGGGCAAGTTTGGGATAAATCCCAACACGGTAAGGAGACATCCAATGTTGGAACGGAGTGTGGAAAGGTAGGAGACACTGAGATGGTCCCACCTCATGCCATGCTCTCGTGCCTCACCTTCTGCCCCTTCTGAAGTACCAGCTTGGCCAGATGAGATCCATCTGAAGGTCTCTGTGTGCCGCAGGGTGACATCTACATCTTATCAGCCCTGGACCGAGAGAAGAAGGATCACTACACACTGACAGCCGTGGCCAGGGATAACCCTGGGGACATCCCCAGTAACCGTCGGGAGAACTCCGTGCAGGTGGGGCTCTCCTGTTCCCACCAGCTCTCATGTGATGGACCCTGACAACCTCAGGATTTCCCCTCCATCAGGCTTAGTAGTGGCTTTGGGTAGGAATTAGGCAGAAGGAAGAGCAGATGACCTCAGTGGCCCTGGGGTGGATGGCATAAGGGGCTTTGTACATCAGGAAGGGGACAGAGTAGGAGGGGCAGGGGAGAACAATGTTATTGTCCTCAGTAGCATTGTGAATGGGTGCTCCAGCCCCCATTGTTGGAGGCAGGAATTGGTCCAGCAGAGCTAAACGAATAGCAGGAAGGGCAGTGGAGTTGTGGGTCACAGCAGGGGTACGGCCTCTTGTCTCCAGCCTCACGTCACCCAGCTGGCTGTGCTTTGTTGAAGGTCTTGATCACAGTCCTGGACATCAATGACTTCAGGCCCCAGTTTAGCAAGAGCCAGTTCAGCACCAGTGTGTACGAGAATGAGCCAGCCGGGACATCGGTGATCACCATGACTGCCACTGACCTGGATGAAGGGGACAACGGTGTGGTCACCTACAGCATCGAGGGCCCTGGAGCAGGTGGGTGCCAGCCCCGGGGAGAAGGGTTACCATGAGGTGCAATTGGAGGAGATGAAGCAGACAAGCCTACATTCAGTGTCCTCTGGCTGGGTTGTAACAAGACTGGGCACATGCAGCTTTTAGTATTGCTCCACACTTCCCAGTTCCTTGTGGTGTGGCACGTGACAGCTTTGCCTGCCTCTTTCCTGCAGCCCAACTTGGCTTATCCTCTCACCTCCCCTACAAGGGTTTCTTGGAGCATATCACTGCAGGCTTTAGGGGGGAGCCAAGAAAAGATAGAAGGTTAACACAGAATCATCCAGTGGTTTGAGTTGGGAGGGGCCTTCAAGATCATCTAGTTCCAACTCTGCTGCGTGGGCAGGGACACTTCCCACTAGACCAGGTTGCTCCAAACCCATTCCAACCTGTTCTTGACCACTTGCAGGGAGGGGGGAGCCACAGTTGGGTGAATAGTGATATTGCCTGAAGGTCATTAGACCCACACATGCTGAGGAGTGATGGGAACCAAGAAAAGGACAGCACCAATGTAGAGGAAGGTGGCAGAAAATTCATTTTCTGAGACCCCTGGGATTCTCTGACCACTTGCCTGCCCCAGCTGGGGTATCTGGATTAGGCAGGAGGGAAACACAGCCAGGGTTGGCCAGGGAGCAGGGCCCTTGTCATTGCTCAGTGTCAGGGAGTCGGCAGCAGGATGCTCTGAAATGGCACTTTGAGAGCATCCACACCCCTGACCTCAGGCAGCTGGCTCTGCTCCATCACTACAACACAGGGATTTCCCACCAGTGATATGTCTTATTCAATCAGTAGACTGGTTTCTGATCAGAATTTATCTGGTACCAAGTGTTCTGAGCCAGAGATGTGGTTTTTCTGTCCCCAGAGGCTTTCAAGATCAATAAAGTCTCTGGGCTCATCACATCCCGACGACGCTTGAAGTCCTACGAGAGGTTCAACCTGACTGTGGTGGCCACGGACAAGGGGCACCCTCCTCTCTGGGGGACCACCTCGCTTCACATCGATGTCATCGACATTAATGACAACCGCCCCGTCTTCGTCCGCCCGCCCAATGGCACCATCCTGCACATCAAGGAGGTAAAGCCCATGAGAGGAACCAGGCTCATGGCACACCAAGAACATGCCTGGAAGAGCTTCTGCCTACCAGTGGCAAAACCAGTTCTCTATCTCCACTGGGGATGAAAGAAGACCTTGCATTTAACATGCAGCAAGAAGGTTTGGGTCACGGGGCTGGAGGGTCAATAACAGCCCTCTCCATGGGTTTAAGAGGGGGTGCTGGGGAAGCTTTGGGGAACAGAAACCCCAGAGACATGTAAAATAAGGAAACAGCCAGCTGCTGGTGTGCCAAGCTTGTTCATAAACAAGGGCCAAAATGCTGACATCTAAGATATTTCTCCTTTCTGGGAAGTCAGTCTTGGCTCAGCCAGTCTTCAGGTTCCACATGGAGCAGACACCCTGCCAAAGGGATCATGGACCCCTGTTGGGTTTTGGGCAATGGGAGCCTGCCATGCCTAATGCAAGGCGTGCAAGGAGGGGCTGAGTGGGCAGGGGACGCAGGGAGCTCACATGCAGTGCTGAGGGGGCTTTGTCTGTGCAAGCAGGAGATCCCCCTGAGGTCCAACGTCTACGAGGTCTATGCCACGGATAAAGATGAGGGCCTCAACGGAGCTGTGCTCTACAACCTGCTGAAAACTGGGGCGGGGAACAAAGACTGGGAATATTTCACCATTGACTCAGTCAGCGGGCTGATCCAGACGGCCATGCGGCTGGACCGGGAGAAGCAGGCGGTGTACAACGTGAGCCACGAAGCAGCATGCCCGTGGGGTGGCCGGGATGATCTTCAAGGCTGAGGGTCTGGTGTGGTGGGATGCTAGCAGTGTGGGGGGGGTGGGGTCAGCTGCCACCTTGCCAAAATATCACATCTTAGCGGGAACCAATTGGTAACCAAGTGACATCGGGGAGCCACATCCTGGTGTGCCAGCTCCCAGTTACCTGCTAAATCCCCCAAATATACTTCACCACCCTCAGTGATGTCTGCTGGCCCACGTGGCTTTGCCCAGGACGGCGCTTTTGCCTCTCTCCCCAGCTGATCATCGTGGCCTCTGACCAAGGCCAGCCAGCCTATGAGACCATGCAGCCCCTTCAGATCGCCCTTGATGACATCGATGACAATGAACCTGTCTTCCTCAGGCCACCCGTAAGGCTGTGGGATGTAGGGGACAGGACAGGGAGGGTGCAGGGATGGGAACAGGTGTGAGATGGAGCTCAGCATCACCATGGTGGGGAGTGCAGTGGGATTTGTCCACTACTGGTCTTTGAAAGAAAAAAAAAATCTCCTCAGTACTAATAACCCTCATTTCTCCTGGGGTCTCTGGCAGAGGGACAGTCCCCAGTACCAGGCACTCTCTGTCCCCGAACACTCACTGCCCGGCACCGTGGTGGGGAATGTCACCGGTGCGGTGGATGCGGATGAGGGTTCCAACGCCATCGTCTACTACTTCATAGCAGGTGAGTGCTGATCAGGGAGGGGATGGGCAGCACTGCACAAACCCCCCACACGCACCTCTTGCCAGGGTCTCCAATGCTGCCATCAGGTCCTCACTGCCTTTCTGCCCTGGTCAGTGGGCGAGGTGACATTTCAAAAACGCTGAGCCCAAAGAGGACTAACAGGGGTCCCCTTTCTGCACCCAGCTGGGAACCAGGACAACAACTTCCAGCTGAGCCGGGAGGGGAAGCTGCAGGTCTTGCAAGACCTGGACCGGGAGAAGGAGCCCTGCTATTCCATCATTGTCAAAGCATCCAGCCAAAGGAACTGGTCCCCTCCCCAGGGCCAACAGACAGGCGGAGACCACCTCTGGGACCTCAGCGAGGACCTGACCCTCCAGGAGGTGCGAATCTTCCTAGAGGACATCAATGACCAGTCCCCCCAGTTCACCAAGTCAGAGTACACGGCAGGTAAGGGATGCCAGGTGCTGGGCAGGCCCCAGGAGCTGGAGATGCTCCAGGGAAAATCCAATCAGATGAAGGAGCAGTGAGAGCTAGCCTGAGCCCAGGTCTCCATCCCATCTCTGTCTTAAAGGAGTTGCAACTGATGCCAAGGTAGGATCGGAGCTGATCAGAGTGGTTGCAGTGGATGCTGATGTGGGCAATAACAGCCTGGTCCTGTACAGCATCCTGAGCATCCGATACATCAAGCAGCACTCCAACGACTCTGAAGAGGTGGCCAACATCTTCACCATTGGTGAGTGGACCTGCATGCTGAAGGAGCACAGGGACACGGCCAGACACAACCAAAGACCATGACCATGGTCAGCTAATCCTGGACTTGTGACCATTCTTCCCCCAGGAACCCTTGACGGGATCCTGCGAACCTTTGACCTCTTCATGGCCTACAACCCTGGCTACTTTGTGGTGGACATCATGGCCTCTGACCTGGTGGGTCACAACGACACGGCCATTGTGGGGATTTACATCCTGCGGGATGACCAGCGGGTCAAAATCATCATCAATGAGATCCCCGACAAAGTCAGGCAGTTTGAGGAAGAGTTCATCAGCCTGCTCTCCAACATCACGGGTGCCACTGTCAACACAGATGACGTGCAGGTAACCATCCACCTCTGAGGTTGCTTCAGGGGGTAGGTAATCTTCCACATGCTACTTGGGAGGTCTCCTTTGAGGGTGCCCTCTCTGCATAAGGCATCCTGGAGTTCTGAAAATAGTGGGTCAAAGGGGTCCAGACCAACACCATGCCAGGCTTGAGGGTCTCTTGCAACATGAGCACACTGCAGGGAATGCCCGGGAGGTGTTCCATGTGGAGACTCCTCTCCCACACTGTCTCCCCCCAGTTTCACGTGGACAAGAAAGGTCGGGTGAACTTTGCACAGACAGAGCTGCTGATCCACGTGGTGAACAGGGAGACCAACCGCATCCTGGATGTGGACCGGTATGTCACCTGCTCTGTCACCCAGCCCATCACCTGATCCACCAAGTTCTCATTAACATCAAGATGGCCAAGCACCCCTTCTCTTCCCAGGGTGATTCAGATGATAGATGAGAACAAGGAGCAGCTGAGGAACCTCTTCAGGAACTACAACGTGCTGGATGTGCAGCCCGCCATCACTGCCCGGGCCCCCGATGACCTCTCAGTTCTTCAGGTAACGGCCCAACTGGGGCTGCAGATTGCTATTGCTTCCAGGTGGTCCCTTCCCATCCCGAATAACTGGGGCAGGTGCCAACCACTGGGCGCTGGCTCCCTGCCTGGGGTTGCCATGACCCCTCTGTCTCTCCCAGATGGCAATCATTGTGCTGGCTGTCCTGCTCTTCCTGGCTGCCATGCTCTTCATCTTCATGAACTGGTACTACCGCACAGTGTGAGTAATGCTCAGGCTCTGCCCCACCGGTCACAGTGTCCCCAGGGGCCAGGAGGACCCTGCGTGGCTGTGCCAGCAAGGCACAGGGGGCACACACAGCATCCCAACACCTGTAGTGGGACTCAGCTTGGGTGCAGCTTTTCCCCTCTTCCCCCAAAATATAATGGTTTTAATACTGATACCAAGCTCAATGTCCTAATAGGTCAGATGAGCTGTTTGCCAGGCCATTGCAGAGCTGTGTCTCCCCCTTGTTTCCAGCATCTTCTTTACTTTCTTCCCTGATTCCCTTCACAGGCACAAAAGGAAGCTGAAAGCCATAGTGGCTGGCTCCACCGGTGAGCAGTGTTGGGGGTTTTCAAGTTGCATGAACAGTGTAGGGAGGAGGTGGGAGGATACAGGAGAGATGTGGGGATGGGGACTGTAAACCAGAAGTCACCCTGTCCAGTGAGGTGCAGTGGTGGGAGGTTTTTCCAATCATCCAGCCTCCAAGTTCTCCCTCTGCGGTGCTTGTTCGGTCACCAAGTTGCCCTCCCTGACAAAGAAGTTTCCCCAGTGCCCACAGCCAGGCTGGTTTGGTGCTCAGCCCACTAAGGCACCGCTCCATAACCTGTCCTCCTCCCCCGGCCTTTTGCAGGGAACAGAGGTTTCATGGACATCATGGACATGCCAAACACCAACAAGTACTCCTTCGATGGGTGAGTTGTCCCCTCTGCTCCCCAGTTTGCCACTTAACATGACATGTTGTGGCATCACAGGCTGCTCCCAAGACAGCAAAGCCAACAGACCTCCTGTTTTCTCCTGGGACTCTATGCCTGCCAATACTGGCCAGGCTTTGGCTAAACAGAGATGATGGAGAGGTGCAACCACACATCTGGATCTAGAGCAGCCAAATTCGCTGCTACACAGAGCTGGAGAAGGCAGCACAACCTTCTCATGCAGGCTCTTGATGGGGTTGGGGATGCTGCCAGGGTTTCAGCTGCCTTTCTCCTTTCCTCAGGGCCAACCCCGTGTGGCTGGACCCATTCTGCAGGAACATGGAGCTGGCAGCACAGGCGGAGCACGAGGATGACCTGCCGGAGAATCTGAGCGAGATCACTGACCTCTGGAACAGCCCTGCCCGCACCCACGTGAGCCATGGCCCTCACTGGGACACCTCCCCATGCCCAACACCCATGCCACCTCCTCAGCTGCTCTCTCCTCCCACAGGGGACCTTTGGGAGAGAGCCCTCCGCAGCCAAGCCGGAGGATGACCGCTACCTGCGGGCAGCCATCCAGGAATATGACAACATTGCCAAGCTGGGGCAGATCATGCGGGAGGGACCCATCAAGGTGAGTGGTAAATGCATGCATCCTCCTCCGAGAGGTCTTCTCCAAAACACTCTGGCTTCCAGGTTCACAGCAGCTGTGCCAGAGGGCAATGTTGTTCCAAAAAATTCTGTGCTGAGGCCAGCCTCCTTCCCAGCAACCCATCTCCCTTGTGTAACCCATCCTCTCTCCCACTCCACCCAGGGATCTCTCTTGAAGGTGGTCCTGGATGATTACATGCGCTTGAAAAAACTCTTTGCCCAGCGGATGGTGCATAAGGCCACCTCCAGTCAGGGGGACCGCTCCTCGGTCTCAGAGGTAGACAGAGTGTGCATGGGCATGGGGAGATGCTTGCTGTGCCCTCTAGGATGCAGTGTCTTCCTAGCTCCAGTTCTGGTGACCCCCTGTGTTTCCTACGATCTTCTTTCTTTCCCTCAGTCTCTCCCAGCTCATCAGGGCAGCCGCTTCACTGAGGCTGGCCAAGAAGCTGCAGGTCCCTGCCCACTTGTGGGGACTTCTTCCTTCCCCTCTGCTCCTCTCAGCTTATTGACCCAGCAGGTTGTTGAAGAAAAAGACTGGGATGAAAGGGAGGGAGGGAAGAAGCAGCTCCTCTTGCAGATTTCTTCATGGGGGCAAAAAATGGGGCAGAGTGGAAGAGAGCAGTTGGATGGGAGACACCTTTCAGCCCTTCTGCCCCCATCTCTTCACCCTTATCCTCCTCCAGTCAGTCTAGCCTTCCCTCAATTTCTTTCCTCCTCTGCTTCCTGTCCCACCACACTCATACACTCCCAGATCCCAGTCCACGTCCAAACACCTCCTTGGCCACCATGGGGGCTGCTACTGAACTCACCACCCAGCCTGCAGCCAGTGCCTGGGCCAGGGCACCCACCCAATAAGCAAGCGATCCGGCTGGAGATCATCCTGCTGAGGTTTCTCCAGAAGAGGAAGGTTCTGTCCCTCCTGCTGAGCTCTTGTGGGGCAGGAGGTTCAGGGGCTTTGGCCATGGTAGTGATTCCCACCCCTCCATGGACCTTTTGCAGCTGATCCAGAAGGAGCTGGAGGAGGAAGAGGGGGAGCACAGCCCCAGCCAAGGCAGCCTCCGCTTCCAACACAAGCAGCCGGTGGAGCTGAAGGGCCCCGATGGCATCCACGTGGTACACGGCAGCACGGGCACACTGCTGGCCTCCGACCTCAACAGCTTGCCCGAGGATGACCAGAAGGTGCTGGGTCGCTCGCTGGAGACTCTGACAGCTGACTGTGGGGGCTACGGCGACCACAACGCCCGCACCGAGTCAGCCAAGTCCACCCCCCTGCACAAGATGAGGGAAGTTATCATGGAGAGCCCGCTGGAGATCACCGAGTTATGACCAGCAGTGGTGGTGGTGGTGGTGGTGGTGCTCCTCTAGGCAAACCGGGGCCGGCGGGGAGAAAGCACAGAGCAGGGGGGGCCATGGCAGCGGGGCTGGAGACACCCCAAGAGCAGTGCTTGGCCCCCCCCTTCCCCTGCAGAAGAAGTCCAGGTCAACTGGGGCAGTTTGCTCCAGCAGCCTCGGAGAGCTTGGCCCCGGGAAAGGGCTCTCAGGACTGGTTTGTTTTGACTCACCTGTCATTTACCCATGAATGCATTAATTTTTTTTTATTATTTTTTTCTTATTAAAAAATGTTTTGTTTTGTTTTTTTAAGAAAAAAAACTAAAAAAGGAAAAAAAAAAAAAAAAAAAAAAAAAAAAAAAAAAAAAAAAAAGAAAAGAAGAAAGGAAAAGCTAAACAAATCAAACAAGTCCAGGGTGAAGGTGCAGCAAAGGTGTGGATGATGCTGTGCCACCACAGCAGCCCCAGCTGCAGGCCATCACACCTCAAGCACAGGGAAGGACTGGGCCAGTGCAGGCCAAGTCCATTTGGCATTAACATCACCTTTCCAGGAAGGAAAGACCAAAAAACAACCAAAAAAACCCAAAAAAAACCCACAAAAAAACACAACCCACCCCACCAAACCAAACTGAAGACATTTCTCCATTTTGCTGGCTTTACTGAAACGTGTTGCATTGTCAGAAAAAGAGCAAGACTGACAATAACTGGGGGCTTCTGGCTGTGGAGTGCTGCTCGTGCGTGTCTTTTATGCCCTTTTCTTCCTACTTCTCTCTTGGTTTTGGGTTTGTTCATTTGGGCGGGGGGATTTGTTTCCAGTTGTAACCTTGTGGAGAATTTCGGGCACAGTCTGTTACGGGACTCAGAAATATACTGTCTATGGCTTTGGGTATCCTGGCTTTTGTCCTTCCTCCCCGCCTTCATCACACCCAGACCACCTTTCCTTTTTCCCTCCATCCGTCACCTTCAGAAGGTGCTGGTTGTTGCTGTCTCCCCCCACCACCCCAACCACACTTTGCCACCCCCCCAAGATGAGGAGGAGGGAGAAGAACCAGCCAGGCCCACGGGAAATCTTTATTTGTGGTGAGATGCTCCCGTGCACACTCAAGACCGGGCACCTCAGGCATCCCCCCTCACCTCACCACTGCAGCTGGGTTGGCACAGGACAACCCCCCCCTCTGCCAGGCACGTGTGTATGTGAAAAGAAATCTCCCTCCCCCCTCCCAGACTCCCTTATTTTTTTCTTTGGGGGATAGTTAAAATATATATATATCTGCCCTCCAGCAATCAGCTGGATGAAAAATCAGTGTACTGCAAATGTCATTGCAGGTAAATTCAATTCAGATTGATTCTTTAGCTGGTGACCAGGGGAAAAATAAAATAAAATAAGATTAAAAAGTCACCCCAATTGGAAGAGTGACTAGCAAAGGATGGTTGTCCCAAAACCTGCAGTGTGAGAGAGCTGGGAGCCAGGGGTCAGCGTATGGGCAACAGAAACCCTCCCAGCCCGTGATGGCTCCATGTTGCAGGGTCTGGACTTTCTGAGAAGTTCAGGGTAGGATGGGGATGAGAGGGTGAAGACGGGCATGAGGAGGGATGGCAGAATTTTGTAGTTGACCTGAGAGAAGTCAAGGCTGAACTCCCCCCCATTCTGAAAATACTAACGAGTCCCTTAACCTGATTTGGAAATCCAAGCCCCAGGGGTGGAAAAGGAGGTGGAGGAGACTGTGGCACCCCACAGCCCCACCGGGTGGTGAGGCCACTGGGCTCATGCCATTGCCATCCACCAGCACAGGTGCATCCCAAGGGAAGGGAGTCCGGGATCCTGACCCAAAATGGCAGAGCAAGCCCCGGCTGGGCAAGGACATAGTTCCTAGTTCCATAGGTGACGTCGACAGTGCTCAACAGCCTATGGAAGAGATGGGGAGGGATGAAGGGAGGGAGGCAGGGACCCCCCAGCACCCTGCTGACTTGGGGTAGAGGATGTGGCTGACACTTACGTGGCACTCAACAGCAGTGGCCATATTCTTGCACCAGTACTTTGGGCCCCAGGCGCAGGGGTCCGAGCCCAGCAGATCCTCCTTGGGTGTTTCACAGGCTCTTATTTTCTGCATTGTAAAGGAAAAATGTGGGAGGAAGGAGGAAAAAAAAAACAAACCAAACACAACCCCCATTCTCAGCCTTTGACCCCACTGAGTCTTGACTAAAAGAAGCCCAGAAGGACGCTTACTGTGCAGACAAAGTTGGGGTCCATCATCTGCACAAGGAGCCGCACGGCCGCCGGCTCATACTGCAGCACCAGAGCCTCACACTGCAAGGGGAAGAGAGGGGGTGAGCCTGGCACAGGGGGACAGCAGGGGGGGGGGGGG
>JAAWXA010000010.1:15346426-15368153 GCA_038090715.1 Florisuga fusca
GGGGGGGGGGGCGGGGTGTCACAGCCCCCAGCCCCCCCAAACCCCTTCTATCTCACCTTGTCTGTGAGTGGGGTGGGCAGCATCTCACAGCCCTTCTCCAGCATATCACCCAACTCTGCCAGCGTCTCGTTCTTCAGCAGCTCGTTATCAAAGTAGGTGATGATGATCTGGCAGACATTGCAGAAGGCCCCTGCACCCACCGCCAGCTGCTCCAGTGCTGAAGCCCCTGGCAGGGAGGTGGGAAATTATGAATACACACACACACACACCCCCCAGCACCCTGGGTATTTGGTGGAGGGCACCTGGGTGTCCCTGTGTCACCTGGGCGGGGGTCGCCATGCCGGGGGCAGCAGTGCAGCATGGTGCAGACGGCAGCTGGGTCGGTGGCCTCCAGCAGCATGATGACCACAGCTTTGCCATAGGAATCCACAAAATCCTTGCACTGCCCGATGACGCCATGGGGCAGCATGTAGCACACCTTCTCAATGTCGTTCACCAATTGCTCCTGCCAGTAGAAGGAGGGTGGGGGGATAGGAAGACCAGACAAACACACACTCCTTGCTTCCCCCTCCCTTATCCCAGCCCCCCCATCCCCAGATGGCTGCAGCACGGTCTCACCTCTGTCACGTTGTTCTCCAGGAGGCTCTCGGCCGCCTTCACAGCAAACTGGCACACCTCACACAGCGGTGTGGTCCCCTCCCAGTCCTGCTGGGACAAAGAGGTGGGACACCGAGCCCCCCAGAGCCCATCCCATTCCACCCCACCATCAACCTCCCCCACCCCCAAAAGACATTCCATACCTCAGACAAATGGGGGTGCTAGAGGGAAAAAAATGTAAAATAAGGCTTCCCATTGCCAGCGCTTAGATTTTAAGGGCAAGGCCCCACTTACCCCCAGAGTGGTCAAGACTTGTATCATCTTCTCAGTGACCATCGTGTGGAGGGGCAGTGCTGAGGAGGAGGAGCAGAGTCCCAGCTGTCCACACAGCTCCATGGGGTCCTGGGGAGAGAAAGGCCCCAAATCAGGTGGGCCTCACCCCCTCACCCCATGGAGAGGGTGAGCCTGTGCCCCCTCCAGTTCCCAAGGAGGGGGATATCGGCCTGTTGGGAAGCAGGACTCACTTACCTCAGCCTGCTGCCGGTGGAAAATGGAAAGAACAAAAATAGAAATGACAAAATAAATAATTAAAGTGGTTGCAAGTTAGAGAGGGGATTTTTTTTTTAAGTTTGTAGGATAAGAAGCAGTGGGTTTAATTAAAAAAAAAAAAAAAAAAAGTCTGCATTTGCTGACTATGTCCTCTGAGCATCCCCAGCATCACCCACCCATCCTCAGGGACCCACATTCCCACTTACCATGTACTGCAGCAGCTGGGTGGCCGTGTCTGCATACTCAGACAGGTAGTGCTTGCACTGTTGGGGGGCACATGACACACAGCATCAGCACCCAAGGGGGACACCCCTCCACCCTGCCTCCACCCCCACAGCCCCCCAAAAGTGTGCAGCTGCCAAGGATGTGCCCTTACCCGCTGTGCCAAGTGGGGGGCCAGGCCCTTGCACACCCACTCAGTGTGGGCCACCAGCCCCCCAGAGAAGGCAGAGTTGGACCCCAGCCCCAGCTGCAGGGCTGCCACCAGCTGCAGGCAGTCCCCACACACCTCTTCCATCTCCTGTGGGATGACAAGGACACATCAGTACCCCTTCAAATAAATCTAAGCTCTCTCCAGCCCTGACCTGGATTTGCAGGGCTGGGATTTAAATGCCAGTAGCAAACTGAGGCAGCTGTCTGCCCAGCATCTTTTATAAGGGCATGGAGTGATAGGAGGAGGGCGGGAACAGTTTCAAACTGGAAGAGGGGAGATTTGAATCAGTCATCAGGAAGAAATTCTTCAGTGCAAGGGTGATGAGACACTAGCCCAGTTGCCCAGAGAATCTGTGGCTGCCCCATCCCTGGAAGTGTTCAAGGCCAGGTTGAACAGGGTTTGGAGCAACCTGATCCATGTGACCATGACCATGCAAAAGGGTTGGAACTAGATGGTCTTTAAAGTCCCTTCCAACCCAAACCATTTAATAATTTAATCTCTCTGGTGTCATCCCCTGGCCCTGCATCCTGCAATATCCTGGTCCCGAATTGCTGAGACCCCATTAAATTCAACATATTTTGTTTAATTATCATTGAGTAGATTATGCTTAGGTGACTTTTGCCCCTCAGCAACATGAATGTCATTGGTGCCTGTGCTGCTGTACCTGAGCTTGACCACGAGGCAGGTCCTGAGGATGGAGCAGGAGGGGCACATTGGCAATGAAGGGGCTGAACAGGTCAACAAAGTCCTGAGCAGGGGCCGGTGGTGGCTTCTGGAACTTCAGGGCACCCCCCATAGGGCTGTCCTCAGGCTGGCACAGCTTGATGGTCCCACACACCACCTTCGGGTCTGACTGGGGGAGCAAAAGGGTGGCAGCTTGGGGCCACGACTGCCCCATCACCCAGCCTCCTCCTATCCCCAGGTAATTTCCATCCCCATTTCCTCCCCACAGAGGTTTTTTTTCAAGAGCCCCAAGACATCCCCAGTCCACAAAGAAAGGCAAACCCAGGGGGTGAGGGGTCCCCTGCCAGTTACCAGCACTTGCTTGCCCAGCTGGGTGAGGATGAGGATCCCGGTGTCTACCATCTTCTTGCACTTGACAGACCAGTCCTGGAAGGGCAGGTACTGGCACCTCTTATCCAAGAAGAGCCGCAGCTTCTCCTAGGTGACAAGAGGAGAGCTCAGGACTGGGCTGGCCCTGTGGTGTGGGGAGGGGGGCCACACCAACCCCACACACCCTTCTCTGGGCTGTGACCCACCTCAGTACGGTTGTCCTGCAGAATCTTGCCCACTACAGAGACTGCCACCTGGCACAAATGACATGGGACCCCCTTCTGCCAAGAGAGAGAATGTGTTGGGATGCTGCCACATCACCCGCATCCACCAATTGCTCCCCAAATCCCAACCCTCCAACCCAAAAACACCCCACCAAAGGGGATTTGGGAATACCCAGGGACACCCATCATTTTTTTGCCACTCGCTCTACAGACATCTTGCTGCCTGAGAACATCAGCAGCTGTCCAGGCTGGGATTCTGCCCACCTAGGGCACACATTTTTGGGGCAAGATCACTCCACCCTCCCTCCCAGCACAGTTACCCCCAGAGCCTGGTCCCAGACGGTGACCCGGCACAGCTGAAGTGCCCCGCACTTGGCCGCTGTCGCCACGTCACGACACCAGTCCTCCAGCCGCTCGCCGCATTCATGGATGGGGATGGCCGTGGCTGCCAGGGGAAGAGGAGACCATCAGCCCTTCCCAGGGCACCCCAAGACCATCTCTGGGGCACAGCACCCTGACCCCAAGGCCAGAGCAATCCTCCTCACCCTCCAACCATATTTCACCCTCAGCTTTCACAATGCTGGTGGCCTGGCTGGTTTTTTAGAAATCACTTTTTCAGCCCAGCACTGCCTGCCACCAGCTTTTCCAAAAAGATGTCACAGCAGCATTAAAGCCAAAGGGAATTTAGGGGGATCATCCTCAGCCTCGAGGCACACATCAGCACGCTGTGAGGCGGCTGCTTAAAAACCCAGCAGTAGATATTGCAAAACAAGCAAACTGGGGGTGCCAGCACTCAGCCCAGCAGCCACGCCACAGCTCCCAGTGATGATTGAGCAACAACACTTTTGGGTGGGTTTTTTTTTTTTTTTTTTTTTTTTTTTTTTTTTTTTCTTTCCATTTCCTCCCAACGCCAGCGTTTTCTCCTGGCTGCAAATCCCCAGGGCAGCAGCGGTGGCATCGCCCAGCCCAGGCAGTGCAGTGGTGTGGCACAACACCAGGGGTTTAATTGCCACCTTGGCGTGCCAGGATTCATTTACGATTGGGCTGAGTGTTTGTTCCCATCCTGCTCCCACCCAGGATGTGGCTGGGATGGGGGGGAAGGCAAAGAGCCAGCAAGACCAAAGCTCTTCACTGCCCTGCTTCTGCCAGGAGAGGATCCAGAGTGTTGGGGGGCACATGGACAAATGGACAGACAGGTCCCACTGTATTCCCTCTTGCAGATGGCATTTCCAAGCAAAGCACATTTGCCCCCAGAGTGATGGCACCCAGCTTTTTCCACCCATAAAATTTTGCACAGCAGGGATATAAAGCCAAAGGCAGACATTGCTTCTTCCTTCCATCTTGCTCTTAGCAGGTTTCTCACCAAAAGCTGCTGCTCTTCCTGCACACCAGACTCTGGAAACACCTTCGGCTCAACTGCCTCACCTGCCACCACCATCTCCAGAGGCCCCAGAAGCCCAGTTGATGTCTACTGAGCCCCCCTGAGCCCACTGCCCCAGCCCCATCTGCTCCCCAAAAGTGCTGGCACAGCTTGGCAGGTGCTGGGTGGGGTTTCATCCACGATTACCCCATCGGGCTGACAGGGCAGGAGCCAGCCCCAGGGCAGGGTGAGTCCCCCCTGGTTTCCCATGCCCAGCTTCCCACACACCTCCCCAGCAACATGAGGCCATGGTCTGCATCAGCTGAGTGAGATATATTTTTTTTAACCCTGGTGCTTGCAACAGGGCAAACAGGAATGGCTGGTCAGCAGGACGATGACAGGCCCAGCACCAAAAAAAAAAGGGGGAAAAAAGGGAGAAGGCAACAACCCATAGCTTCACCCTGAGCCCATCCTGCCTGAGCCACGGGCACAAGCCCCATGCTGGAAACCAAACCAGTGGCATAAGGATGCTGCTGGCTATGGCACTGGGGGGATTTCACTGGTGTAAAGGGTGGGTTGGACCTGCACCTTTCTGGCTTATGGTGGCTCTCATCTTGGCATTTACACCTCGTTCTGCTCAATCTGAAACTCCGACAATGAGTGTTGGGCAGGAAAAGTAATTAATAACAATAATAATGCCTATTTGCTGAGAGCAGAAGGAGCTTCCTGGGGCAGAAAGCATCTCCACAGGGCAAGAAACCAGAGCCCCATGGGCTCTCCTCCATATTCCAAAGCCCTGTCAGAGCCATCTCGTGCTGACTGGCACCGAGGCAGCAGAACACTGGACAAGGTATCTTCAGCAAATCCCCTGCATGGAGCATGGGACAAAGCAGGGATGCTCCCACACCCCCGTGGTGGCCCCATGCCAGCCTGGGGTGCCCCACTGCCAGACCCCTGTGATGGGGTGAGCTTTGCTGAGGGGGAGACCCAGCACCCTGCTCCAGCTGGAGCAGGGCTGTGCCGGCATTGTGCCGGCCGAGCCAGCCAAGCCTGGTGAGCAGGTTGTGATGCAAACCCCGGGGGTGGTGGCGTGGGCCTCAGCGCCCCAGTTCCCGTCTAGAGTGCACACCCCTGTTGGAGCAAAAAAACACAAATCCACTCTTCCCAGCATCAAAACCCTTCCTGATTTTGCAGGCTCATGGTCCCACAGCACCCCTGAGCTGCACTGCCAAGACACTTCCAGTTTCCAGGGCCAGCACTGCACCAAGGAGGGACGGGCTGAGCATGGGTGAATTTCCTTGCTGGGCCTGTTGCCAGGTGGAGCACCTCAGTACATCCTCCCACCTCAGTACATCCTCCCCACCTCAGCACATCCTCCTCCACACCAGGACACACACACACACAGGCACAGCTCCTCCACCACAGGGCCGGGGCCTCGGGAGGTCACATTAGAGGAGCCAGATGGGCTAAGCCTGGGGCAATTAGGGCATAAAAGAGGTTCTTTCCTCTAAAAGATTTGGATTTTATTTTGCCTACAACAGCAGCTTCCTTGAGAAAGTTTCTTCTGGAACAGCCTGTTTCCCCTGAAGCAGGGGCCAGAGGTGGGAAACAGGCTCTTCCAAACCTGTTTCCTGGGGTTGAGCAGGGGATGAGGCAGCTTCTCACTCTTATAGGGGGATACCTAAGAGAGATGTATGAGCTCATCCACAGGAGGATTTGCTCACAGATGGTCGAAGCAAAGGTCTCCAAAGGTGCTGTGGTAGTACCTCATCACCCTCCCCACACAGGGAAGAGGTTTCCTACCTCTTGGGAAGCCCCTACAGCTAGGGGCACCTCCAGGTGACACTGTGCAAGGATAACCAAGTGGTTTCCCCCAACTTGCACATACACAGCCAGGTCCCAATGTCAAGGACAGCAGAAGAGGCAGTGATCTTCCCCTGCTTGCTGCAGAGACAACCCATCAACTGGTCTCCCTCTTTCCATACCCTGACACCATCCAAATTCCCATTGTCCAGAGAAAGGAGGCAGCAAATCACTCTTTGACCCAAAAATCACCTTTAAAGGCAGAAGTCACAATGTTTGTATCCAGGCAGGCAGGGGATAAAGCAGGCAGTGGTGGTGCCTGTCCCAGCTCTCCCCTGGTATAATTCCACCACAGAGTAACAAGGAAGCATGCTATGGAGCTTAAATATTACAGCTGGGAATGTTCTGTGGGATCCAGAGCAGTTTTCTGGGCTCTCCTCCAGCCATACCCCCAGGCCTGGCCTTACCTTGGTAGGAGCCCAGGCACACAGAAAGGATCAGCACCCAACCACTCCATTTGCTCTCCATGCTCTTCCAAAGATAGTCCTCAGTGGCCGGTTCCTCTCCTGTGCTGCTCCCAGTCTGAGGAATCTTGGATGGGTTGGGAGAAGTAGTGAGAACCCACACCTACGCAGGGCAATTACCACACCCCTCTCCTTACACCTTGATTATAAAATCATCTCCAGCCTGCAGTGGGAGGGAGGGACCAGAGCCAGGCAGGTATTCCCAGGAAGACAAAACCAGCCCTGAACCTGCTGCTCAACACTAACCTCACCATTGCTGGCTAGAAAAAGGTGGGCACAGCAGGTGGAAACTGTCCTGGTGCCATGGGACAGCTGCTTTATGATTAAAAGCATCATCCCTTAATAAAAAAAAATGAGTAAAAGATGAGCAGTACATATCATAGAGACCTATAAAGTAATGGTGTGTTCAGAGGCAGACAAGTAGTTTGCTCGCAGTATTTAAAAGAACATTTATTTAAAGTAAAAGAAGGAATGGAGACGAAAGGGAAGCCACCTGAAATGGGAGTCAGCAGAGAAGCCTGATCCCGGGCAGCTCCAGCAGGAACTCCCCGCAGGCTGCACAAGGAATTGCGACACGGGGCGGCTGTTGCCTCACAGCGGGGATTGCGGCGGTGGCAGCAGCAACCCCTGCAGGAGCTGCTGCACAGGGGAAAGGCTTGATGGGACACGCATGCTGCAAGGCAACCCGAACCCTACCACTCATCCCCAGATTCCCGGTGACATTTCAGGACATGCCTTCTTCCTGGCTCCACCGGGAAGGGGAAGTTAACAAGTTCCATCGGCCACTAGCGCACGCCGAGGGAATGAAGCACACAAACCTCTTGGTTTATAGAAGTTTTTTATTGTTCATTAAGGAAGCTTTTGTGCAAAAATCAAGACGATGTTCTTTAGAGAGCAACTGCACGTGTCCCCCTGGCATAACTCAAGCAGGCCACGTGCCACAGGCCACAGGAAAGAAAAAAAACACAGAGCCTCCCCGTGCTAGCCCAGGACTTCCCCCAGCTCGCATCACCCACAGATCACTGGCACAAATCCTTCATTACTAAAAAACCAAGAAAATTAAGACCTTGCCAACCTGCAAGAGTGACAATCCACCTCCTAACCTCCCGCCCTACCCCAGCCCACCCCCCTCGAAAAAATCCCATTAAGGGAATGCCATCCAGTTTAAAAGATCAAATACAAGTTGTGGTGTAACACAACCTGTACCTCCAGGGCAGCGACACTGCAGGGAGCCTGTTTCCTATCTGGAATATCTACCCCAACTGGGATACACCACTAGAGCCACCGCACAAGCCTGCCAAGACAGAAAGCTGCAGGTATTTTACATCTTATGGGGAAATTTATTTTTCTTTTAAGCCATGAGTGCTTCAGCATTCTGCACAAAAGCAAACAGGAAAGACAAACCAGTGTCACCATCTGTCAACATTGCCCAGACATCTAGGATGTACACAGAGTAACAAAAAAGCTGCAGTTGAGTGGTTTTCCATGAAACTGAAAAAAACAACAACAACAAAAAAAAACCCCAAACCAAAACCAAAACAGGTGGCTTGTTGCTAAAGCTTTGTTACTCAAGCTCCCACCTCTCTCAAGACACCACAGGAACAGTAGTAGTTGCTGGCACCTTTTTGAACAGGGCTGGAATTTTCAATGCTCCTCCTTCCCAAAGGTCTCCTCAGAGCTGCTTTGGTTCCTCCGTTTTGGGAGTTAATTTGATCAGAAATACACATTGAATGCTACTGGGGAGGTGTGAGGTCTGTCTTGAACAACACAAGCATGATCCTCATTCTGGAGGCCCCTACACCCTGGTTTCCAGGGCAGCAGTCTGCCTTCAGAGGCTTTTTTGTTGTTGTTCAGAAGGCCATGCAGTGGGATGTGGCAGAGGCAGGTCAGGCAACCATGCCATCCTATGTCAGGGGAGCTGCCAAATACCTGTTACAGTGCTCTTACCATCTGCCATCTCCACTTGCTACTCACTTTTCCCAAAAGGATTGGGAACTCAGGAAAAATAAAATTATACTTCAAACTACTCAGATAGGCAAGTAAGAATGGGCAGCAGCAACAGCAGTTGCCCCTGAGCCTCACAGCATTGATGAAATTCAGTGACTGAAAAATGCTGAGAAAAAAAAAAAATCAGATAAAGGAACACACTGACAGTTTACAATTAAAAGAGAAAAACATTTTTTCATGTACTCTGGCCTCTATACTGCACTCTGACAGATGAATGGCCCTTGCTGACATTTTTCCCCTCCATCTTCTAACAATCCAGCTTGTTCCACCTCCTTGGCACCTGCAGCTGGCTGCATGTAGGAAGCTGCAAGACTAAGCAGAATTAAGCAACAAAGATAA
This sequence comes from Florisuga fusca, assembly GCA_038090715.1. Taxonomy (NCBI): domain Eukaryota; kingdom Metazoa; phylum Chordata; class Aves; order Apodiformes; family Trochilidae; genus Florisuga; species Florisuga fusca. Next base: position 15,355,316 of record JAAWXA010000010.1, read on the forward strand.
TAAAAGAGGGACCAATTCTTCAAGTACATCAGCATGCTTCAAAAGACTGAAATCCCACTGTACAGGGCTTGACAGGAAAAAAAAAAAAAAAAAAAGCTTAGATCAAGTAGTGCCAAGGGAAAAAAAAAAACTACACAGATCATAGGCTGAGGAAAGGCTTCCTTAGCTGTAAGACCATGAACCATAAGTGTGGTCACTCAAGTGCAAAAGCGTGGTTACTCAAATGCAAATGCATTTTTTTTTAGGTACCAATTACTCAGAAAGTCAGCTCAGCACATGATGTCCCTTCCTCTGCAACTGCAGAGCTTTGAAAATTCCTGCCCAAGGGATTCCCAGATTCAACATTATCCCTTAGAGTTCTCCTACAGTTATGCAGAAAATTAACATTCCAGCCAGATGTTAAAAATGCAAGGCGTGTAATCTGCCCAATGCTGACTAGAGAGAGACATTTGAAAGTTTAGTTACTATTGTATTCCTTTTTTTTTTTTTTAATTAAAAGTTTGTTTCATTTCACCTTCTCTGCCATTTCTAAGATTCGTTTCACCTTCTCTGCCAGCACCTAATAAACAATTCAGTCTACCAATTTAAAAAAAATCTATAACACACTGACTATTTTTAGGAGCATAATGAGTTTAACTGTACAATCAAAAAAATCTTTGTTAAGTCAACAATGAAGATCTGATCTTTCAACAGCAGCACTGCTACAGAAGAGTTACAATAAAGGAACTTGAAGGTCAAACTGTTAATGAGGCAGAGGAGGGTCACTTGAGATACAGCTCTCCCATCAACCTTGGCCCACATTTCTAAGAGCCATGGCAAACTTTCAGAACTGGAAATTCTTCTTCTAGTTCCACACATGACGTTTGCAGTGATCAACAGCCTAAAGGGAAAGAAATTGTGTGTTAGTGGGAAAAAGTCTCTTTGCAAACAAGTGTGCATCTACACATGCTATTCAATGCCTCATTCTGAGCCGGGATCTTGGGAACAAATCATTCTTTTAAGAAGTTATTCCAAGGATGAATAAATAACATCCTCGTCCCCACCCAGAGGCTTCTGGAAGGAATGTTGATGACCCTTAGCCATTAGTCTGGCAAAGAGAGCATGAGCCCACAGCAACACTGGAAGCCAAATTTTAGGGCCTGATGAGAGGTTGTGACATTGTCTGTCGGCTGCAGGAACACAGACTATATGTAAAAGCTCACCTCATGCCTTAATATAGAATCTGAAATGCTAACAGGCAGGTGGGGGTTAGGAATGAACGGCAGAGCTTTAACCAAGTTAAGGATTGCCTCTAGCAAGTACTCTCTTGCTTCCCAAAACTGGAATTCATCCATTTAAAAGTGTAGCACAGAAGCTGGAAGTTGTTTTTAAAAACAACTTTTATTTTTTTTAAAAAAACCAACACGTTATTTTTAAGGAGCTATCACAGACCAGTGGGAAACTTGAGGCAGAACCCTGCTTTACGTACATTGCACTGAGCAGCAGTCTCCATGTTCTTACACCAGTAACCTGGCCCCCAGACACAAGCATCATCACCCAAGAGAGGCCGTTTAGCTGATCCACATACCCCAAGTTTCTGTGAAAAGAGAGAAAGCAGCAGAGTTAGCAGCTTTCTGTTGGCACCAAGAGATCTCAACTCCAGCCTTGGGGCTCAGCTTCCACCTGAACAAGTGTGGAAGCAACACTGAGACAGCTTCAGGAGCTCCCACAGTAAGGCAATCTGACACAAGCCAGAGTTAAGTTACCACAACTGCTTCTTCATATTACATTTCAAGAAATGGGGCTTTTAGAAAGGGACCTTTCTCAAGAAAGGTCATTTAACATTCTTTCATCACATTCAGGGCACACTGCACCTTACTATTGAACTTCAGCAGTGGGTAACCACTGACAGCTCTTTTCTTCCACCCTTCTTTGCACAGGGCTGGCAGTCAGACAGCTGTCCATTCAGCAAGCCTGAGGCCTTGCTCAACCACACTTGCTCCAAGCATTCAGGGTGCTGATTTTTATTCCAGCAGAGCTTCTGCATGCTAGGCACTGGAAGGTACACAGAAGGGCAAGCAGGGCTGCATCAGAGCCCATACTCAATAGAACTGAATGCAATACTCACAGTGCAAACAAAAGTGGGATCCATCACCTCTGCCAGGAGTTGCACAACCACGGGTTCATACTGTTCCACAAACTGAACACACTGGAACAAAACAGTTTGGGAGATTCTCCTGTTAGGAGTCTTGCAAGAGAAAGACCTCTAGCAGGCAGGACTGTATACACTTCTCCAAACATCTGACAACACACTCCAAACTCATCAGCCAGAGGGCTGATCTCTGCACATTCAAAAGGACTTGGCCACACTGATTACACAACTACACCATTTTTGCTAGTTCTTACCTGGATACAGGTGTCTGCAGCCAGGTTATGAGGAGAAAGGGGTCAAAAGGAAAAGAATCACACAGGAGGGACATTGGGAAAAGAACTAAGCAGGACATGCTTTGATTTGCAAATCTTTGCCTCTAGCCATGGAGACCACTGGTGTCTCAAGAGGAAAGTACACCAAACAAGCTGGAGACAAACATCCTGAACAGGACAGCAGCAACGCAGTCGTGACTCCTAAGCACTTTTAGCCCAAGGAGTTACTGTTCCCTTCAGGCCCGGCAGCAGCAGTATCGCTGCTCGCCAGCAAGAGTCAGCCCTCTAGTGGAGAGGCCATCCCCACAGCACAGAGATGTTGCTGTGCTCAGCAGAGGCTAACGGCACCGATTAATAAGTGAACCACAGTGATTAAACAGCCCCACAGCAGTTAGCAGGAATAGCTGCTTCATAGCTGCTTTCAGCCTCTATAATGTTAATTTATAAGCAGCTGCCACTTGCTGACACTCAGCAGCCACCCAATCACACTTCCAGGTAAATCTTCTGTGGCCTAATAAAATAAATAAAACTGTGGCCTAACAGGTGCTGCTCTTTACTGTCTCGCTGGAATTATGCTCACCTATTGCCAATTAGTTTGTTAATCCCTTGAACAAAATCAGTGCTGAAGAAAACAAACATTCTGCTGTTCCCACTCACTGTTCCCAGAGGATTTCCAGACAAACCTTTACTGACTACAAATGAGTACAGCAATCCCACCAGTCAATTCAGACCCTGAAAAGCCTCCATCTGCTCAAAGGACTGCCAAACCCCAAGGATGGGGAGTGCAAAAACCTAACTCTCCTGCACTCCAAGCTCCTTCCAGCTTCTAGCAGAGGAAGACTAACTACTCTTGTAAAAACTACCAAGAGATGTTGCTCTCTAGTTTTTCCATGTATTCTGCAAGATGTTTCATCCTCCTGTTCTGGCAGGCTTCTGTGGTCATTTGACTGCCTCAGATCAAACAGGCTGCTATTTTTTTCCTCCACTGCACCCAAGAAGCTGCTACACTTTGGTGCTAACCAGTAATGGGGAAAAAAAACATAGGGCAGATCAGGTTGCTGAACACAAGCCAGCCCCAGCTGCACCTGTGGACAGTTTGTCTCCAGTCAGGGACAGAGGCATTGGGCCAAACACAGAGACCTCTGTGATGAGTACCTGAACATTTATAGCAGAAGCAGAGACACTTGAGAGACGGACCTAAAATTGGCATGCAGAGAGAGAATCAGGTTAAATGCTCAGAAAACAAGGTAACCACAATTGTCACTGTGGGACCCATGTAAATCCAACCTATCAACAAGAACATTACTTTTTAGCCTTCCTCCTACACACTTTACCTGATCACTGACAGACTGTGGCAGGAAGTGACAGACTTTTTCCAGTAAAGCCTCTATTTCAGATGTTGTGGCATTCTTCTCCAGTTCTTTGTCTGCATAAGCTACCACCATCTTGCAGACATCACAGAAGCCACCTGCAGGTTTCACCAAAACTGAGAAGGAAAAAAAAAACCAAACCCAGAAGTCAGTGCTTAGGTAGTTCTGCCAAACAGAAGAAAGGAGGCAGCATCAGCAAAGCAGTAAAGTACATGTTTTTAAAAGAGATACAACCACAGGTAAACTGGCTCATTTTTCCACATCACCCAGTACCAACCTGGCTCCTGTGGAGGCTTATTTGTTGCACAGCATTTCAGCATAACACACACAGCTTCAGGACTCGTTGCTTCCAAGAGCATGTCAATCAAAGCCTGGCCATAGACATCTATGAAGTCCTTACACTGGTCTTTGACACTTGCTGGGAACAAGTAGCAGATGACCTCCATTTCATGCACAATCTCCTCCTGAAGCACAATGAAAGATGTGTGGTAAATGAGGAAGAGAAACCTGACTCAATTCGTATGTAAATCTTCTCTTACACCATCCCACCCAGGAGAGAAATCTTGCTTTCATGAAAACAGGCAACAAAATGAACTGTCCTTCCCCCTCCAACACAGCCCATCTCAGGCAAAGCCTAGGAATAGGTACCAATTCCACACCTCTGTCTTGTTGCTCTCCAAGAGGCCAGTCACTTCTTTCACCATGGTCTCACATATTTCACATAAGGATAAAGCTTTCTCTTGAACTGAGGGCTTCTGAGCACACAGAAGAAACATACAGAACAATAAATCAACACTTGGCATCTCACCAGATCAGTTAAACAGCATTAGCACTCAAGCACAGCACACCAATTCACTTACATAGCTGCCCAGTTGAATTCAAAAGGTGAATTCAAAAGGTCGTGCAAAACCCAAAACCAACCTCAAAGGCCTCAGTAAGATAACTTCTGAATGGTTATTTTGTATGACTAATTAAGACTGCAAGCCTCACGCTGTACAAGGAGGGGAGCTGAATGTGACAGACAGGGAGAAATAAGCAGCCATACAGTGTCTGGAGTCAAGGGATATAAAGTATTTTTTAAAATTCAATAATTGAGGACAAAATTAATAATTTCCTACAACTGAGAACACCCTCCTGTGTTTGCAAAAGAAGCCTAGAATTTGAGGCACCTAAGGGGAATTGTTCAGAGCCTGTCAATCAAAAGTTAACTCTCCTCAAGAGACTTTCCTCTTGAAAAAACCTCAGCCCATGTCCTTCTGAAAAGCCATGGGAAGCCAAGGGGTTTCTCCATTAACTCAGAGCTTCAGCATTCTGACTCTGAACTCTTCCATCTGCACATGCAAGTGCTGTTCCATGTGCTGTTCCATTTTTAAAAGGGATCCAAGCATAACTCCAAATACAGGGCAAACTAAAAGTCAGCAATTTCCCCTCTAACATTTGAGGTGTCACTTAGAATGGCTGCTATACTCTGCTGCTGGAACATTTTGATCCTGAAGCATTGCCTTATAGCTTCAGTTTAGTTTGCTCTTCTATTCTAACACAGTCAGCTCTTGTCTTCACAGATAAGCAGAAACAAAAGCAGCCAGGAATTTATATGCAGGGAGACATGGTATATTCTATTTTATACACAAAAGCTCATTTTTCATTGCACTAAAGCAAAAAGTAAGGCAAAATTTACAGAGTACAGAAAGTCCCTCATACCTCCACAATTTCCATTTTCACTTCATGGACCACTTGAGCTGGCACCAGAGTCTGAAGGGGAACAGATTTCACAGAAGGACAGAATCCAACCATGGCACAAATGTCCTTTGCTTGCTGGAAAGAAATGCATAAGCCGTTTTTAGATATCTAGAAGACTCTGCCCTTTCTATGGAGACTGTGAACAGGCACAGAGAACAAAATTTTAAGAGACTCCAACACAATTAGAGGTTTCATGACTACTTCTACTTCAAGTATTGCCAAAGCATTTTATATGGTTATAGGCAGGACAGCTATCAGGTGAAATTTAGCAGTTCTTATAATAGTGGAAGAGGTTAGACCACATCCATTAAAAAAAAAACCATTTACCATGAGCTTACAACTATGCAAGCTCTTCAAAGGAGTTAAGAGCTACCAACACCAAAACAGGCCACCAGCACCACATTAGACCTGCATCTGAAGCTGCTCCCCTGAAGTCTTTAAGTAATCACAGAAGAGGCTATTTATTCTGACTGCAGAGTTCACCCAAAAGAGAGAGAAATCCTAAAAGAAAGTCCCCTTTTCTCATTCACAGACTACCTTCTTCAAAGCAGCCAGTAACATCACATTTTGCAAAGAGATCCCCGCATTACTGAACACAGCCTGGAAGAAAAAGTGAGTCATGTATTTTGAGTCTTCTTTTCACAGCAAGAGGGAAAACTGCAAACAGAAAAAGTCTTTCAAAAAGCTAACTCTTTCTCAAAAATTTTAGAAATATACATCACTGAAGAACCTCCCCAGTGAAGATAGGCTGAGGAAGTTGGGATTGTTCAGCCTAAAGAAGAGACCTTATAGCAGCTTTCCAATACCTGAAGAGGGCCTACAAGACAACTGGGGTACAGCTTTTTATATGGGTATGTAGGAAGAGGACAAGGGGAAATGGTTTCAGATTTGAAGAGGGGATATTTAGGTTAGACATTATGAAGAGAATTTTTTCTTGTGGGGGTTGTGAGACACTGACACAGGTTGTCCAAGGAAGTTGTGGCTTCCCCCTCCCTGAAAGTGTTCAAGGCCAGCTTGAATGGGGCCTTGAGCAACCTGCTCTAGTAAAAGGTGTCCCTGCCCATGCAGGGGGGTTGGAATTATATGCTCTTTAAGCTCCCTTCCAACCCTAGCCATTCCATGATTCTAAATGCAAAAATCAATGCCAGGCATGAGGCAAACTGCAATACAGAGGCCATGTTACACCCACACAAAGTGAGAAAGGCTCTATGCAGTCATACACAAGACTTGAATGTTCCCACCTTAAGTCCACTTAAGCTAAAAAAGTTTATTTTGGCCCTAGGAGTAATTAGAAGACCATATCCCACCCTGTCACCAGGGCATCAAGCTTCTTACAGGAGGTTATGCAACAGTTAATACATCATGCCACAACCTCATGCACAGGCAAAAACAGTGTCTCAGTGGTAAAGGTACTACCTGGAGTAGTCTGTGAGTCAAGCCCTTTGGTTCATGCATGGCAAAAAGCAGTTACAGCACTCACGTACACACAACATGGTCTCTCAGAGAGAGATGACAGACACAAGGTCTCCCAGGACTGGGTAAATTAAAAGCCCAAATAGCTCTAGGAAGCAGGAGCCTAGAGGCCTCCCACATTGTCTTTTAGTTCATATACTCCAAACATCTCTAACATTGTCCTAGATTTAAAGGTTAACCAAGATAAGACCCAGAGACAGCTTTGCTTAAGCCTTTTTGAGTCCAGACTTGAAACCAGCAGCTGACAGTAGCCACCAGCATGCTTTTTCTACATCTAATCCTTCTTGTACAAAAGTGAGCTTATTTTCTGCTCCACTGGTCAAAGTATAATCAAGCTGAAGTCTTCACAGCACAAACTGGTATCTGGAAGTAAGACTGATCCACTGGAGGAAGTCTACAGTCTCTCTGTTTTAATAACCAATATCCCTTGTATCTGTCAACACTGAGTACAATCACACCATGTGCAAAACTAATAGAGCAAGAAGTGAACTACAAGTCCTTTAAGAGCAAAAACTAAACTACAAGCAGGCTATCACCACAGGCAAGTCGATCACCTACCTGATCCTTCTGTTGACAAGAGATATTGAAGACAGAGAAAGGAGAAACGAAAGAGAACAGTTAAGAGTAAAAAGTCAAACACTTGAAACTGCATATACTCTTTCCATGAAGATGACTGAATCTGACATGGTCCCCATCCCAAAGATCCTTAGCATTGCTACAACTCACATTTAATTGCACAGTGCAAACCAGCATCATTCATTTGAAGTTATTAAAGCATCCTGGGCAAGACTTCCTCCAGAGTCTGAACAACGCTCAGACAGATGCAAGAGGTGGTAATATTCCAATTTCATGTATTAACAACATACTGCATTGCAATGCTAAAAAAGATGAACTAATTGTTGTTGGAACAAAGATTTGCTTCCCCTCCAAATGCTTAAGAAGCAGTACAAGCTTTGAAGTAGCTTTTATCAACTGTAAAGACAACCCATTGTGTTGTCAAACTCAGCTTCAAGTCGGTCACATACCCTGTTCATAAGTTCACCTAAAATTTGTTATGCTATTAGTGGCATCCAGGCACTGCATTCTCAAAGGAAAAGCCTTGTCATTTTTTTTTTAAAGGCTTTGAGATCTCTGGATAAAGAGGGGCTATGGAAGTAGTTAGAGGTAAAATATATTGCATGTAGCTGCAGAACAGAGCTGGTGTAGTACCAGCCCACTTCCAATAGCTCCTGACAAGAGCCCAAAGAGCAGAAGTCTTGAGATTGTAATTTCAAAGGAGGACATTTCATCTTCCTTCAAATACACACATTAACTCCAACACTTGAATCAATTTTGCAACACTGGGAAAAAGACAACTCTAATATGCTTATTAATACAATCTTTGGTGAGTAGGGGGAAGTGGTATCAGTATAGGACTGAATTAAAGGAAGATAAAAGAATATAAAAGAAACAAGTATGGCATCTTCTAAATTTCAAAGGATTAGAGTGCTTTTTGCACCACTAAAGTGGTTGTGAAGAAGTGCTAAAGAAAGTATTCTGAGACTGCAGTTACCATCAAATTACACACCAAACATTAACACCAAGGCTTACAGAGCAAGGGGTCTCTACCAACTTTTACTATAGCAAGTGTTTCCTGTTTCCAAATAAAGCACAAAAATAAACAGAGAGCAAATATTATAATTCTACTGATCTTACCATGTGCATCATCATTTGGATAGCCAGGTCAGAATATTCAGAGATATAGTTCTTGCACTGCAGGAAGAGAATGTCTTGTAAATAACCACTTAAGTTGCAGAGTTAATCTAGGTTTTTCTAATACATCTCAAGGTATTACTTTACCTGCTCTACTTAATACTATTCTGTCATCTTTCAGAGCTTGTTCCAAATATAAAATGCCATTTCAGGTTACAAAATCCTTGCACACATCTGATGAGTTCCATATTCTTCCTCTCAGGCAAAAAGCCTCCCCTGATACTATCACATTACCCTGCCCGAATACTTTTTACGAAAACTGCCTTCAAGGAACAGATGCAGCCTCAAGTCTCTTTTTCTTCCTCCCCAGTCCCACACCCTCCCCTCACCACTGCAGTGTTACTGTTACGCCGTGTAACATATCCTGCATGTGACACTTTGTTTTGTTAGAGATTACACTGAGAGGATTAAGGCAGTGAACAAACTGTTTTATGTTTGCATAAAGTAACAGATTTTTTTAAACAAAAAAAGTTAGTGTACCATATCAGACATTTCGGGTCCCAAACGGTCACACTCCTCCTTGGCATGAGCAACCAAAGACTTCACAAAAGATGAATTTGACCTCACAGCTTCCTGAACATCAGTAACCAGCTGAATGCAATCTTGGCACACATCCCCACTCCCCTGGACAAAGAGTGAAAGAAAGCTTAAATTGACATAGCTTCCATTAACATGTTTTAGAAGCTTCCATTCCTACCAAGTGTTTAAAGTTATTTTGAATTATATACAAACTTTAGTAAATACCCCATGAAAACCTCAAAAGCCTGAGCAATTAAGAGACAAGTTACTGCTGGTATGTGTGCCAGCCACTAGATGGACATTAGGGACCTACTTGGCTCCGAAACCCCAGACAACTGTTGCAATATCAAATCTCCAAAATCTGTTAGGCTGGTTACAAACCACAGTGGGAAGGTTTCTAAATCTAGCCCAGGTCTTACCTGCTTCATGCAGAGCAGCTTATCTTCCACCCACTCAAGTGCAACTCTCATATCTAGGCTTGCTATCAAGACCCTCTGCTCATAAATCCATTCTCATCTACTCCCTTTTGTCAGTTATTTGCTCTTTTCTGATCCAGTCTGTCACCTCTGGACTGAGACACAAATGCTTCCCCTGAAGGGCACATTACTCAGAACGTGGGAGAATTCTTCCTTTGAATGTTGGTGCCAAACTCATTCTCAGAAGGAACCTCTTCCAGAAAGACCTGCTTGGCTCCCTGCAGTCCTGGATGGGAACACCCAGTGCAAGGCCTGGCTTTACAGACTGTTGGTTAATACAAGATTAGACACAGGATCCACAGGTGCTGCAACTGTATTACTTAGCTTTAAACCCACAGGTTGAGAAAGAAGATAGCTGTCTGTATGCAGCAGCACTAAGTTCAATAGGCAACAGAAACTCAGGTGAAGCACACCAACTTAATCTGTGTCCAGTACAACAGTCTTCACCAAAAATCCTCAATAAATTCTTGGGCAAAGGAGCAATGAAGCCCTGGAGGAAAAAACATGCACTTCTCTTGGAACTGCTCTCACTGGAATAACACTGCTCTCTTACCTTAGACTTCTGCTTGGGTTTATCCTGAGGGTAAAGGAGAAGAGGCACATTAGCCATGAATGGGGATGCCAGTTCTGAGAAATCCAGCTCTGGTATCTTGTTGGACTGGAGCTGTTTCTGAAGTTTCATTGCTGCAAGGTGCTTCTGAAGGGACTGGCACAGTGCAAGGGCACTACATACAACTTCAGGGTTATCCTAGGGGAGATAAGGTAGATAAAGGTCTAGACTGACAGCACTTTTACATGAAGTTCAGAGTCTCACCGAAACAGGGTAGAAGTGAAAATGCTTCATGGCAAAGCAGCAGTCTTGAAATTTACACCATTAATTGCAACATCTGCGATCCACAGAGGACTGAGGATCATATGCACAGTCTTAGGTAGAAGAGAAATTCAGGCACCAATAGGAGCACAACTTTTCATTCCTAGAGTTGCAAATTATCTACTCACCAGCTCTTCTTTGATCATATCCATGAGAACTGGCAGGTAGGAATCCACAATTTCTTTGCACTCTGAGACCAGGCCTTGGTCAGGAAGAAACTCACATGTCTTTTCCAAGTAAGAGCGGATCTCATCCTGTAAAAGATGAGGTGGGCTAGAGACTATCAAAAGTATCTATCTAACTACATACCTGTCTCTCTCTCTGTACACCTGTACATGTATATATCAAATCCTCTTTCCAAAACATGGATGACACAAAGCCTAAAAAGTCCTTAGGCTCCAGGCAGCTGGCAAGCAAAACCAGGATGAAGTTTTACATTACAGTTTTTTCTCCCCCGGTGCTGGACCTTAATGAGACCACACCAATGTGGAAACATGAAATACTGATCGGAAGACCTGCACAACAGTCTGGCCAGTGGAGAACGTTTACATTTAAGAAGAGAAAGTCAAATTATGGACTAGGGGGACAGTGATTTGTTTACAGAAAGTACTCCCAAGTTCACAAAAGAGAAGTTTCCACAACAAAAAAAAGCCCACTTGATGTCATCACCCTCTTTCAGACTCCAGTATCCCACCTTTTAAGATCGATGGCCCACAGACATAAAAATAATTAGAACCTAGAGTCAATCAAGGATGTCTTAGAACCTAAGATGCAGTAGAATTTGCTAATCTCTAAACCAGAAGAGGCTGCTTGGAAAAGCTCTTCCCCATGTATTCTAGCCCCTTTCAACATATGCTAAGTCAAGAAAAACATCACACAAACCACTCTTCTACCCCCTCACCTTGCAACATTAAGACAATTAAATCAACAAGAAACTTGGGGCAAGGAGAAGGGGAGCTCTGCTTACCTCAGTGCCATTATCCTTCAGAACCTTGCCAGCCACTGTCACGAGTTCCTTACACAAGTCACAGGGGATACTGCTCTGGAGAGAGAAGTAGAGTTACTTTGAGAGAATTCAGGACCTGTAAATGCAGTGCAGAATAACAGTGCCAAGAACAAGCCTCACATTTGGAACTGAAGTTAAGTAATACTAGCTGAACCTGGGGTGGAAAGATGTTTTACATAAAAGAATGAGGCTATTCCAAGTGTGTCCAGATTGAGTTTGTTCCATAAATAAACACGGTATGAAGCAGCAGGCAGGCTATTACATGCTCATTTCACCTAGCTCCACCTGCCTTGAAATATAAAGTGTACTGCTCCAAGAAGCCTTCTCCTAAGCCTCTTTTACATTGCTCTTCAGAGAGCTCACACTTACTAGAAATCTAAGAACCTTTCAGGCAGCTTCACTCATTGCTGCCATTCTGAGTTTGATGTTTCAAACTGAAACATCTCAGCACAGATATAGCTACAGTGGACTGAATAATCTCAGTAAAATGCCTTTTTTTCCCCCTAGAATATGGTGTGAATATCCCCCCTATAATACCACAAACTACAGCTACATCTCACATTTAGTACATCTAGTACAAACACAACCTGAAAAGCCACACTAAGTGTAACATCATTTATGGTCAGGACTTTCATAATTTAGCATATGCTGCATCTTTTGTGGAACATTTAACATACAAGAAAGACCTAAATAAGCATACAGGGTTTGATTTTGGTTTTGTTTTTTTTTTTGTAATAAACCTATAAGTTTGGCAGTGCTCAAGCTAAGAGTAAGAAAAGGCTCTATGAACTAGAAGCCAGTTAAATGAAGAGGAACTAGTTTGAAATCCACTAGCCTCAGTTCCACACATTGCCTGGTGATTGTGCAACAGCAGGTCACAGAAGTCATCAGACAAGCTATGCAAGGCAGAAGCAGAAAGCAACCCTTACCTAGCACCCAACTGAGGGCACAGGAACCAGGGCACTGTCTGATGAAGCACTTAACTCTGATCAGAGACTTGAAAAATCTCTATCAGCATATGGAAACCAGCTACCTCAACTACAGGGGTGGAAGAGTCTCTGTAGCTGACACTTACTACAGCAGGCTTGTTCCAGACGTTCTGCTGGCAGTGTTTCACTGCTCCACACTGCGATGCTGCCCGCAGGCTCTGACACCACACCTCCGGGCCCTTGGCACAGTCCTTCTGCCACAAAACAGGGCTTGCCACGGCTGCCAAAGAAAGAAAGAA
>JAAWXA010000010.1:15369899-15381640 GCA_038090715.1 Florisuga fusca
TTGGGTTTATCCTGAGGGTAAAGGAGAAGAGGCACATTAGCCATGAATGGGGATGCCAGTTCTGAGAAATCCAGCTCTGGTATCTTGTTGGACTGGAGCTGTTTCTGAAGTTTCATTGCTGCAAGGTGCTTCTGAAGGGACTGGCACAGTGCAAGGGCACTACATACAACTTCAGGGTTATCCTAGGGGAGATAAGGTAGATAAAGGTCTAGACTGACAGCACTTTTACATGAAGTTCAGAGGAGCATCTCACTGAAACAGGGTAGAAGTGAAAATGCTTCATGGCAAAGCAGCAGTCTTGAAATTTACACCATTAATTGCAACATCTGTGATCCACAGAGGACTGAGGATCATATGCACAGTCTTAGGTAGAAGAGAAATTCAGGCACAACTTTTCATTCCTAGAGTTGCAAATTATCTACTCACCAGCTCTTCTTTGATCATATCCATGAGAACTGGCAGGTAGGAATCCACGATTTCTTTGCACTCTGAGACCAGGCCTTGGTCAGGAAGAAACTCACATGTCTTTTCCAAGTAAGAGCGGATCTCATCCTATAAAAGATCAGGTGGGCTATAGACTATCAAAAGTATTTATCTAACTACATACCTAACTCTCTCCCTCTCTCTGTACACATGTGTACATGTATATATCAAATCCTCTTTCCAAAACATGGATGACACAAAGCCTAAAAAGTCCTTAGGCTCCAGGCGGCTGGCAAGCAAAACCAGGATGAAGTTTTACATTACGGTTTTTTCTCCCCCGGTGCTGGACCTTAATGAGACCACACCAGTGTGGAAACATGAAATACTGATCGGAAGACCTGCACAACAGTCTGGCCAGTGGAGAACGTTTACATTTAAGAAGAGAAAGTCAAATTATGGACTAGGGGGACAGTGATTTGTTTACAGAAAGTACTCCCAAGTTCACAAAAGAGAAGTTTCCACAACAAAAAAAAGCCCACTTGATGTCATCACCCTCTTTCAGACTCCAGTATCCCACCTTTTAAGATCGATGGCCCACAGACATAAAAATAATTAGAACCTAGAGTCAATCAAGGATGTCTTAGAACCTAAGATGCAGTAGAATTTGCTAATCTCTAAACCAGAAGAGGCTGCTTGGAAAAGCTCTTCCCCATGTATTCTAGCCCCTTTCAACATATGCTAAGTCAAGAAAAACATCACACAAACCACTCTTCTACCCCCTCACCTTGCAACATTAAGACAATTAAATCAACAAGAAACTTGGGGCAAGGAGAAGGGGAGCTCTGCTTACCTCAGTGCCATTATCCTTCAGAACCTTGCCAGCCACTGTCACGAGTTCCTTACACAAGTCACAGGGGATACTGCTCTGGAGAGAGAAGTAGAGTTACTTTGAGAGAATTCAGGACCTGTAAATGCAGTGCAGAATAACAGTGCCAAGAACAAGCCTCACATTTGGAACTGAAGTTAAGTAATACTAGCTGAACCTGGGGTGGAAAGATGTTTTACATAAAAGAATGAGGCTATTCCAAGTGTGTCCAGATTGAGTTTGTTCCATAAATAAACACGGTATGAAGCAGCAGGCAGGCTATTACATGCTCATTTCACCTAGCTCCACCTGCCTTGAAATATAAAGTGTACTGCTCCAAGAAGCCTTCTCCTAAGCCTCTTTTACATTGCTCTTCAGAGAGCTCACACTTACTAGAAATCTAAGAACCTTTCAGGCAGCTTCACTCATTGCTGCCATTCTGAGTTTGATGTTTCAAACTGAAACATCTCAGCACAGATATAGCTACAGTGGACTGAATAATCTCAGTAAAATGCCTTTTTTTCCCCCTAGAATATTGTGTGAATATCCCCCCTATAATACCACAAACTACAGCTACATCTCACATTTAGTACATCTAGTACAAACACAACCTGAAAAGCCACACTAAGTGTAACATCATTTATGGTCAGGACTTTCATAATTTAGCATATGCTGCATCTTTTGTGGAACATTTAACATACAAGAAAGACCTAAATAAGCATACAGGGTTTGATTTTGGTTTTGTTTTTTTTTTTGTAATAAACCTATAAGTTTGGCAGTGCTCAAGCTAAGAGTAAGAAAAGGCTCTATGAACTAGAAGCCAGTTAAATGAAGAGGAACTAGTTTGAAATCCACTAGCCTCAGTTCCACACATTGCCTGGTGATTGTGCAACAGCAGGTCACAGAAGTCATCAGACAAGCTATGCAAGGCAGAAGCAGAAAGCAACCCTTACCTAGCACCCAACTGAGGGCACAGGAACCAGGGCACTGTCTGATGAAGCACTTAACTCTGATCAGAGACTTGAAAAATCTCTATCAGCATATGGAAACCAGCTACCTCAACTACAGGGGTGGAAGAGTCTCTGTAGCTGACACTTACTACAGCAGGCTTGTTCCAGACGTTCTGCTGGCAGTGTTTCACTGCTCCACACTGCGATGCTGCCCGCAGGCTCTGACACCACACCTCCGGGCCCTTGGCACAGTCCTTCTGCCACAAAACAGGGCTTGCCACGGCTGCCAAAGAAAGAAAGAAAGAATCATTCTTTCACAGTTGCACACTTGAAGGATTTCCTCCCCTCCAAAATGAACAGATAAATGCTGCACAGTATAACCACAGCCTCATTAGTCCATTTAGGTTTACTAGCTTTTTAAAATGCGTTTAAATTCGGCAATTTCTGACCCAGAACAAGAGTCCTAAATACAGATTGCACAACCAAAGAACCCAGAAAAAAAACCAAAGTTGAACTTCCCTACTGAAGTGTCTGAGTTTCAGCACCTCAGCAGTCCATTCCCTACCATTCACCTTTTTTTTTTTTTTTTTTTTAAAAAAAAAGGCCGCTTCCCACAGCAACAATCCCCCTGCTTCCCTGTCCTCACTGTGACTTCAACACTGAGCCAGCAGTCACATCTACATCTAGCTTGTAATTGCTGTCTGCATTCCTTCTCACAGGTGAACCACCCTTAACTCATACAGCAGGTGTGAGAGCCACCAAACTAAGCTGATTAGAAGTCACAACAACACACACACAACATGAAGAATTTAAGAGGTGCTTGTTCATAAACAGTGTCACAGAAGTGAAAGCAAGAGGGATGGAAAATGGTATGAAGTACACTCTAAACAGATTTTAAAGCCATTACATCTGTTTAGACTATGTTTTCTTTTGGTCAGTTCTTTAACTGTGTACTGGAAAAATGAGGGAGGATGAGGGGAATAAAAAAAAAAAATTATGAAATACTGGAAGTGCTTGTCAGGATGCACCTCCTACTCCAGGTGGAATTGCCTTGCAACCTATAAAGTTCTGAAGTAAAACACAGAATGCATTTATGGACATCCCCTCCTGAATAAGAGATCTGCACTATTAGCAAGTAACAGGACAAGTTAATCAACTGCAACTTATAAATAACTTTCCAAGTGGTTTTGGTTTTTTATTGTGCTGACTGGACTGGACACCCAACCTCTCTGTTTTCTAAAACTATCCTGCCTGTCAGGAGCTCAGTTTCTTCAGCAGTCAACTTCCTGCATTGCACTAACCTATGAATAAACAACTCCTACAATCCTACAGCAGACAGCTTCCCAAGAAATCCACTGTACCCTAAGCCTGCAAGACACTGCTGCCTATGTTTTTTTCTAAAATAACCTCTCTTTCAGAAGAAATGCCCATTCAAACCAATCTGCTGTGTAGATGTTGCTCTGGAGCCAGCATCTTCACACCAATGCTGCTTACACATCACAAAATGCTGTGAAATTACACTGTCAACCAAAAGCAGGCATTCACCTCCTTGACTCCTAAAAGGCTCCTAGCAAGGTTATGACAGATGAACAGTCACTGTACCATTACTCACATCTTGGTTCTAACCAATTAGAGGATCAACTTAATGGCTGAATTACTAGCACATCTGCTAGGTGCACAGCCACTACACATCAAACAGAACCAGATAAACACTGCTTTATAGCTGGCATTCTAGAGACTTCCCAGCTGTTGATTTATAAACCTGTTTATACAGGATTGTACAGAGGAATGACCCATTTATTTTAAGAAAAATGCTTTTCATGCTTCATTTACTACACTAGGGCTTGAGGTTTGCCACCCTCTTTCCCAGCAAAATGCTGAGAGTGCATATTATTCTTCAGCAAGACAGCACTCTAGGACTGCTTGTAAGACTGTAGGAATAAGACTTCAAATTATGTATTACTAGAAATATTAGCAAATTATTTAGAAATGGCTTGCTCTAAATTACAGCAGCACTGATCTAGAAGCACCAGGAATAAGTAAGTTTCAAGGTCAGACTGGTCAGCTCTGACAGAATAACCAAGCACACACTTGGTTGAGGGAAAGTTATTTTTCCCTTTCAGATATTGATACTGAACAGCAAAAGGAAAGCTCTGCAAGGCAGAGTTAAGCTCTGGTTGAACTCAAGCAAGACCTTTATTTTAAACCACAGAATTAAGGGGTTCCAAATATTTACAATTATAGCTTTTAACCTATGCCTTTAGTTCCCTCCCCCTTCCCTGTTTGAAATATACTGTAAAACTACAGAACCAAATGATAAAACTACAATAATTACTCCAAGCAGTTTCTCAAACCCTTGATCTAAGAGACTTTTTAAAACCCAAACTGAGGAATTCCTGTCTCGACTAGCATTGGTTTAAATTTAGCTTTTACTGAGCTTTCAGGGGTTTTTGGCTTTTTACTTTAAGATCCTATCACTGCATGACTTTTCAGATCCACACCAGCTTTGGCAGAATGCCTAGCAGCTAGTCCTGTTCCTTCAAGCCTCTGATCTGGTCATGATTAAGTGCAGGGCAAAAGAAATATTATGCTTCAGATCTATGCTTATCAACATTTTTGGCTGGATGTCTTTAAAAAAATTCCTCCCTCTATGGCTTCTGTGTCAAACATGCTCACAGTCAGTCACTGGTGCTCTGAGTTGCCAGGACACAGCAAGGGGGACAGGCAGGGCAGCAGGGCTTTCCCATCAGGTTACAACAATGAGGCAGAGGCAGTAGTCCTAGACCTGCTGAGGTGAGAGGAGTGCAGAGTGCAGATAATTCTGTTCAGAAGGGGAAAAAAAAAAGTCTTAAAACTAGATTGCTTTTTGACACTATGTTAATTACTTAATGCCTCTGACTGCACTGCTTCCCTGCATTGCATCTCACCAGTTCAGAAGCAGAGAGTAATTTCTCAGAAGTACAGAGCTGTGTTTTGTTAGAACCTGCTCAAAACACTGCCTCTGGGCA
Source organism: Florisuga fusca (assembly GCA_038090715.1). NCBI lineage: Eukaryota > Metazoa > Chordata > Aves > Apodiformes > Trochilidae > Florisuga > Florisuga fusca. Next base: position 15,375,146 of record JAAWXA010000010.1, read on the forward strand.
CAGGGGCACTTCCAGTTGGAGAATAAGGACACTAATACTGCCTGGTCCTCCTGTAGAAGATCGCAAAGACAAAACCTCAAAGGTGATTAAGACCAGCAGAGTCAGTGAAGAATGAAGAAGCATCAAACTATTCATAAGCCAGTGAATAACAAAAACTAGCTTTAGGATGCAATACCTTCCCATAGGTCTTATTTTAAGTCCTCATTCCTGCACATCAAACCAAGATGAAATGCCAACACACCTACATATTTTTTCTATCAAAAAAGCCAACAGATTCAGGAAACCTGAATCAACAATGTCACGAGGATGGACACATCTACAAAAACCAGAAGAACAGCAGTGTCCTTCCAGTTACAAACACTGGGGAAGGTTTTTTTCTTCTGAGAAGACAAGTCTACACTTGATGCTTTCACTACAGATCTGTCTGGTCAAACAGTGACTGGGTAACCATGCCACACATTGCTGGCAAGTTTTAGAAAGCAGCTACAGAACAAAGATAAGATGCACTAAGCACACCTTCTTTTGAAGCATCTTCCACAGTGATTTTAAATATAGTTAAACCTGCATGAGATTATGCTGTATTATGCTGAAATGCTTTTAATATGAAACTCAATGCCTAAAATGGAAGGATGCACCTTCACTGCAACACTATCTGCTTTCTCTTTCTGGATCTCCTGGGAAAAAAAAAATGAACTAAAAAACTCTTCTGAATCTGCAAGGTTTGAGTTAATGTAAAGCCTGAAATCCTTTACTGATCCCACTGCTTTTCCCCTTTAGCTTGTTCTCCTACTTAATTATAAAACAGAGGTTTTCCTTATATTAACTTACACTGCAGCAAAAGCAAATAGATCAGTGAAGCAGGTTAAGACCTTCTGCTGTTTCCCAACAGAATGAAATTTCATGTCTTATCTTGTCCATTCCCTCAAAATAGCCTCTGCTGCAAGAGAAGTGACACCTTAATGTGGTATCTTGCATTCCCAGTATAGCAGCAAGACAAGAGAAAACAAAGCACTGTCAGCTTCCTCACCACTCAATGCTTTCTGGATAAACCCATTAGGACTACTCTCTTGGTTATCTCTGGCACTCCCTTCCTTTTAGATATTGTCCTTTATCTAAGGTCAGACATTTTTAAATAGATTTCTCCCTTCTCTGTAGATGACCTCCCAATAGTCACGAGTCATACCCACTCAAACCAGACCCCCTTTCTCAAAATTCTTGCACACCACTATTTTTAGAGCACCAAGCAAGTTTCTGTGAAGGCTAGGATGTTTTTCTCTACTTGTCCTCTTCACTGGCTTCTCCCTTCTAGAACTACTTCAGAGATGTGGTTTCTTCAGTTTCAGCAGGAGCAGTCTCTGCTTCACAGAATTTTTCTTAAATTAAGCAGCAAAAGAAAATGGAGAAGAAGGGAGAGGGAGTGTGGAAACACAATCCATGTACAAAGTGTACATTTTGCATATACAAAAGACTTCAGCTTTTGGGCTCCTAGCCAAGTAGACAGCCCACAGGCACAACAGGATCCCTGCAGCTTCTCAAAATAAAACAAGCAAACAAAAAGGGATTCATATCCACTGTGACCTCTCTGATGCACATGTCTGACAGGCAAGGGAAATCACCCCCAAGATCAAGCGTTGCCACAGAAACACAGCCTGAAGCTCAACAACAATCAAAATGCTCCCAAAGCTGAGGAGTAACAACAGAAAAGGACACAGAAACCTTTTCTTTGAGACCCAGGTCAGCAACCCAACACTGCCAAAAGGCCAGTAGCAGTGTCCTGACAAGTGACAGCTCCTGCACATCACATGGGGCTCTGACAGGAATTCACACACACAAAAAAACAAGACAAAACAAACAACCACAAAACACACACACACACACACACACACACACCAGTTTAAAAGCTGTGAAGATAAAGGAAAAACTGCAACTCACTCCCACAGCAGTACCAACCTACTTCAGTAACTGCATTACCCAAGACACATCTTCAAAGCAGCAAATGCTATCCCCCTGCTTCCCCCACACTAGGCAGCTGGAAGGAAAATGCCAACATTCAGCCAGAAGGCAGTGAAGTAGAGGTGAGAGCCCTCTGGAGACAAAGCCACCTTCACCACCTGGAAAGCTTACAGAGCCAAGCATGCCTGTGATAAAGCACAGATAAGTTCTTCACTCCTCTTCAGGGAACTGGAATCTAAAAGGATGCTCATCATGGCTGGATCACCATTCTGCAAGGACAGCTACTGGAAAATTTTTAGGTAATTACCTTTCCTGAAAACAACCTTCCCTTCTCTCAAGAAATCGCGTTATTCCTCCCCCAGGGAGAGATGGGTATTTTAATATATTAACCAGGAGGGATGCTCTTTCCCAGGCAATGTTTAAGAAACGCCATTCATAATCACAGAAATGGCCACGGAGTGAGTGGATCAGTCCCTGCCATTCTGTGCTGATAGTTTACTCACTTTTCCCTCTTTCTTTTGAGAATGGCAGAAGCAAGGTGTATTTAATCTGAAGAAGTCAAGAGGGCTCAACTTCTCTTCACCAAATCTTACAAAGAGTCAACAAGTCAAGAAGTGACCTCAAGCTGAAGTTATCTGAAGGACTCAGTACTCCATAGTCTCTCTAGTCAGTTAAGTGAGTTTAAATAAAATTTCAAAAGTTGTAACCACATCAGATGCTAGTAACTCATGCCAAAGGTCTACCAAGCCAGGGGCTGCTACCAGGTTGCCAAGCAAGCCCTGACTTCTGCCTAAGATTTTTCTATGACTGAATCTAGAAGAGATATTTGGATGCTCCAAAGGTATCTGGCAGTCATCAGGACTAAGCAGTCCCATTCAGATATTCCCAAGAAATTATGAGAAACATTTTTCCCCTGCAGCAGATCTCGGTAGAAATATGCCTAAATATTTTGAACATACTTGTTACCTGTCTACATTCCTTTCAGATTTTGGGGGGTTTTGACATTTTGTTTTTATCAGGAAAGACATACTTCATGCCAGCCTCTGAAGAAATTCTGTATTGAATGTCCTCCTTTCAACAGGCAATCATATTTACACCACAAAGAATGGAAAAAGTCTACTAATTATACAGACACCCTTGTCTGTAAAAGACAAAAATACCCAGCCACAGATTACACTGCAGACCCAGCAAAGCACCATGAAGTTAACAGGCACCTTAAACCTTCAGAAAACAGAATGGCACTTCAAGATACCACCAGGAATAAACAGAAGAGTGGTCTTGGAAGCAATGCCATTTTTCACAGTGCTGCCAGAAGTGTTTTAAGGCAGAATAAGTGACAAAGCTGGAGGACAATTCAACAGGAAGTTCCTTTCCCCTTGGGAAAGGAAAGACATCAGACCCCCATAGCTAAGCACAAAAAGTACAACAAAGTGATGACAAAGGACATTTTAAACAGCAGCTTGAAAACAATTAGATACAGAAGAGCCTGGAAAAGGCAAACTGCAGTGCACAAGGTGAAAGAATAACCTACCCAGGAGTATAGTGATGAAGCAGTTGATAACAGGAATAAAGGAAGCATTAACCCCTAATCTCTGCATACTAATAGCTTGCAATATGAACACAGGTAAATTATTTTAAACTGTTACATTTGGAAAAAAACACAAACCCTGAAATCTCATTACAAGATTCATTCATTCAGTATGCCCAAGAAAGTCCCTATATGCAGACTTTTTCAGAAGTAGAGGACAAAGTTTAAGAACTAGTCAGGACAAACAGTGTAAATGTGAGACTCTCCTCCCAGAGAAAGAAAAACAAAACTGAAACTAAACATTGCTCCTTGGCCAAGTACACAGACAGGCACTGCCCCAGAACATGCACATACACACCTAAGACCACAGAAGTGCCCCTTTTAACTTTCAGTAGGAACTCTGTTATGTCAATAGCAGCTAATGAATTGCATACCAGACATCAAGGAAAAAGGCATTTCACGGAAAATGGAAGAAAAAGCAAACTTTTTTTGTCACGTAATTGCAACGTGTTTCCTCAAAGCTGTTCTGACCAATCAGATCCAATGAGATACTGCAACAAAACCCCCTGGCAGCCAGCAGTAACAGGCTTGCTACCCCCACTGATACAAAGTAAAAAATCTTCCTGCCTGTTAGTGCAGAAAATCCGCTGTGTCGGTGTGATCCAACCTCTCAGAGTCCCCACTGACATCACCACCAGCTGATGAAGGCACAGGCAATTTTACTGACGAGCTCCCAGCCTCTTGTTCCACCCCCTACATCAGCTGCGTCTCCAGAGCTTCCCACCAGCGCTGCTCAGCACAAAGAGAGTCTGAGCAGCCCGCAGAAGCCTTCACAAGCTCTGCAGAGGCGATGCCGCCTCTGACCCAGCACGACCAGGCAGAACTGCTTGCGCAGCTCCTCCAGACACAACCAAGAGCAACTCTATTTATAACCCCTCTGCAAACAAGGAGATTGTGCAAGGGCAAGTTTAGAAAAGCCACTTGACTGGTGCACTGCTGAAGCACTGCTTCAGATGGCAGGTAGCAAGGTGCCTCATTCCCACAGCACACTCAGCTATTTCTCTAAGAAAACGGGGAAATATTTTTAGCTTCAAGACACCTTTCACTGCTTGCCCAATTTCATCTACAGCAGCTGACTGCCCCAGCAGACCTTTTTTGCTAGAAACCACATTCCCAACAAGAACAAGCCAGCACACTGCAGAGCACAGTCTGAGTTCAACTCTCTCCATTTTTCACCTTGTCCAGAAAATTCAAGTCAAACTAACTTGGACTTCAATTTTCCCATCACCAGATGGGAAACTGACCAGTGTTTGCTACAAGAATCAGCTTGCTGACCAAGTCCACTATTTTAGGGAGGTGAAATAACCTCAAGCTTTTCACTTTTCACACCCAGCTTAACTTTTATTTTACCAAGCAGGGAAAAAAAATCCAGCTCAAGAGAAACTGATTTTGTTTTCTTCCTAGTCCACTGCTTTCCTCCTTTCCTAGTCTCAAAGCCAAGCAATAACCAAAGTTCACATCAGTAGTCCTGAGATCTTGTGCCCTGTACACCGTTTTAATTCCTTCCTTCTTCCCTTAAAGGGAAGATGCACAGAAGCCCTGTAAGTAGGTCAACCAAAAATCCTCATGGACTACTAATCATGCTAACTCCACTCTTAGGATATGCCAAGGGTGGCCAGATCTTTGGTACAGCTAATTAGTTAGCTTAGTAGATGAAAAGCAGTCACAGCAAAATCTTCAGAAAAATCTGCAGAGTATAGGTGAGTCAATTAGTAGTCAGAACAGCACTTGGGTGAAAAAAAGACAAGTGTTTGTGTTAAAACAGTGACTTCCTAAAGACAAACAAGACTAACAAGTCTTTTTGCTATGCTCAGTTGCATGTCTCTGCCTTTAGCAGGTAGACCAAGTTAACTTTCATTGCTAAACTGGTTTCTCATTATAATTTCCCTATATACATGAATGGGAAACCTCGTGGATACTTCAAGGCAAATCCTTTCCACTTTTAAAGAGTAAGAAACTGCAACAACTTTTTTAGTGTTTCAGAAACAATTCCAATAAAAATAACAGACAGCAGTTAATTTAGTGCAGAAACAAAAGCCATATTATTAAAGCAGATAAATATACAAAGTGATAGCTGACATTTGCTTTCTTGTTTCCAGCCTGGAAAGTCTGAGGTTTTCCATTAAAATAACCACATACCAGTATATTAAAACACTGCACTGAAGAACAAGACAGTGTACAATCATGTGAGATCTCCAAGGCTTAGATGGCTGGTAGTCTGACAGCTGGTGATTCCTATGGCTGATAGCTAGCCAGGCTTTTTTTTGTTTTTTTTTTAATTGATTTGCCACATGCTGCAGGTTGAACTCATAAGCAAACAAACTCTAGGTTTAAAATTGTTTTAGTCAAAGGAAAATTCTCTGAAAAACCATGAACATCACTGTACTCTTCCTTCAATTTCTGGATTTCTATCCATTCTACAGCACCACCTGAAGGTGTACTGCCCCTCCAGTCAGTCTGTGAATCATTTCTGTAACTGTCTAGCTTCTGCAAAGGAAAAAAATACAAACACTGCCTTTCTAACCTATAGTGATAAGGCTATATGGCAGAATATCAGTCATCCCCCACAGCCAACACTTTCACCTCAGCAACAACAGGTAACAAGGCAGCGATCAGCAAAATCAGTGGAATTTTCCATGCGGAGCAGAAGAGCCTAGTGAAATGAAGCTGCAAAAAGAACGCAACAGAAATGGCTACTGCCTCTTGGCATCTGCAAGAGGATTAACACCTATCCAGCCCAGAAGTGACAAAGATAAACAGAACTGCCGGGAGGAAAACAACTGCTCTTACTTGGCTCTCCCCAGTGTCACGGTTGCCCGGTTAGTGCCAGATACGGCCACAAAGTGCCCTCCATGCCACCACCACGGTGACACCGGGAAGTCATTTTCCTACCAGCTGTGGGAAGGGCTGGTTTCTCACATAGATTTCCCATTCCCCCCAACCATCTCACCCCC
>JAAWXA010000010.1:15396230-15412569 GCA_038090715.1 Florisuga fusca
AAAAAAAAAAAGGAGGGTGGGAGGGTGGCGGCGAGATCTCCTGCTTGCACCGCTGAGCTTCTATCGGAGCCAAGCGCGTCTAAGTTGGAGCAAAACAGACTTTCTCACAAGAATCCCGGAGTTGCATCATCCGGCTTGTCAGCCCCTACACCAGGGAGCGGTGGAAAGTTGTCCTCAGCCTTTCCCCTCCTGCCCCAGGGCTGCTGCTGGGACAGCCAGGCCCTCGGCGGGATCCAGGAGCCAGCGGATTTTCTGCTGGAGCTGGAGCGCCGGCGCCGTGTAACATCCCCAGGTGCCCAGACGGGACCTACCTGGCTGACGTGAGGCAAGGACGGGCATTTAACTCTCTTATTTTGCCACATCTACTGAGCTGCTTCGGTGTTAAGACTTGTTTTCCCACCCCTGGTCTCCCTGCGCTGCCAGAACAGTCTGTATGTTCCCAAGGGCACCGGGGATTCACCATCCCCCTGGTGAACGATCCACCACCAGTCCCTCCTGGAAGTACCCACAGGGGTAGGGATGCCAGTCTCGGGGTGAACGGGTAGAGGAGAACGGCATCGGGCGAGTGGTACCCCTGGGGGTTTTTTTTGGGGGTGGCTTTTGCGGAGGGACTTCCAGGCTAGCGTGGAGAAGGAGCTGAGGGTGGTGGGAGGGACCAGGGTCTCGGCGCCCCAGAGAAAGGGCTCATTGAAGCCGGGACGGGCATTTGCGGTTCCCGGAGGGCGATGGCAGGCACAGCAGCCGGCATTGTGCCGCCGGCACCGAGCAAACGGAGCCGGGCGGTCCTCTCGCCCGTCCTGGTGGTCTGCTCCCCAGATCCCCGCGCTGCCCGGCAGGTTTGGTCACGCACATTTTGCTGTGGGTGGTGCTGCAAAACCCACCCCACCACCATCCGCGGTTGCCAGCAAGTTGGTTGCAAGGTCAGAGGTTCATTCACGAGCTCAGCTGGTCCCCACTGAAATCCCATCAGTTTCACCAAGGGTTCAGGCAGCAGTGGCCGTAGCTCTCTTCCCTCCTGGAATAGGAGAAAACACATCTCTTTGGACAATACCCAAGGTGAGGGAGAGCAAAACCCTGCCTGTTCCTGGCCACAAAGCCTGGACTGGACCTGTCACGGGTCCTCTAAATCGCTTCTGTCCAAAAAGGACAGGAGGAGCAGGTACGGCTCATCTGGGTCATGACAGATCTCAGTGTGCTGCCTCAGGGGGATAATAAATAATTGGACAGAAGATGACCTGGTGCACCTGGAGTCTGAGAGCACATGCAATGAAAAACGAGTAATTTAAGCAATGCTACTCCTGCTAAGTACAGCCTCTCATCTTTAACCTCACCTGCAGGCTTCATGTCCCTAACCTGGCTTTGCCCAGTTAGGAGGAGAGCAGAGGACCAAGCCAAGGCAGGGTGAAGGACCAAGGGCCAAAGCTGGTAAGAGAAGGAAAGGAGTAGAAACAAACTTTGCTCTCGCCTTAACTTGAGCAGTCCAACAGAACTTTGCATTCCCAACTTTCTCCTCTGACGGGCAGTTTCCAAGCTTAAATTTGATGAAGCTTGAGGCTATTCTGGGCAATTTCATAAACACTGTAGGAGGTGACTTCTCCCCTGCCCCTCCCCCTCTTTTTTTAGCTTGAATACACACATTTTAAGCAAAAAAATACCTGCCTGGGTAGCCTCTTTAGCTGCTCCAGAGGGGCAAGCTGAAGCGGTACCTCGCTTATGCCATGCTTTGGAGAAGAGCCAGGGGCAGAATGGAAATTGCTGGGAGATGAAAGAGGGAAGTATTAGTGCTTGTTTCCCCAGGCTAGCCTCAGGAGGAAGTCAGGAGCGGAAATAGTGGATAGAGTAAATACAGAGAGAGCTCAGGGTGGGTGTGTTGGATTGTTGTTTGGGTTTCTTTGTTTTTTTTTTTTCCAGGTTGCAGACAAAGAGCAGCAGGAAAAGCAGATAAGGTCCTGGACCTCATTTCTTTGTTGTTGTGGCTCTGTGTTTTGCTGGCTTGCTCTGCTGCTCTTGATCTGATGAAGCAAAGAATTATGGAGGAAATTACTCTGGGGACAACAAGCTGAGCTGCAGGTCCCCGTGGGCAGGGATGTGTGGGGGCAGAATGGACAGAGGCACTATGGGCAGGGTGGGAGCTTGCAAGTAGGTGTTTCACCACTGTTCCTCAACCAGGAGCTCAGTTGTTGCCTGTTGAGTCACTGGAGGAAAATGTGATTTCATCCAGTTGCACCTCCAGCTGGCTTCCCCTGACAGCCCACAGGCATCTTTCCTTTCCTGGATCCCACCCAATAGGTGTTGGAGACAACTGGAGGAGGGGGATGAAAGCCCCAAGGCTTTGTGAAAGACCCTTCCTTCCCCAGCTCTCTGTCTGGGGAGGCCAAAAACTTCTACCTCTCTCTCCTGGGGCAGGTGAAATGCTCCACAGAAGGGTGGTGAGAGCATCCCTTTCTTCCTCATCTGGCATATCCCAGTTCTTCCTTCTGTCCTTCCTTGCTGTGTCAGAGTTAACTTGCTAGTAGTGGGTGATATCCATGGGAGCAGCTTTGCAGGGGAACAAAACCCCTGCCACTGCTAAAAGGAAAAATCCCTTTTGCTTGCTTTGGCTCAGCTGGGAAATCCTCAAAGCCTTTTATCATCTTGACAGTGGGAATTGTCTCTGTCCTTGCCCAATGTAGGATGGGAAAAGGCAGGGAGCAGCTCCAGGGGAGTCCCCTGGAGCCATGCCTGCCACCTTCTGAAGTGTCTCAAGTTTAGTGCTCATGGAAATTTTTCCACCTTGCTTCGAGATGTGCAAAGTAAGGGAAGAGTGATGACCAGATCCTGCTGGAGATGATGTCTGTCTGCTCATGCTGGCAGGTACACATCCCCTGGGAGCAGGCGCTGGTGGCAGCATCCCTTGGGCTCTGCTGGCAGCAGCAGGGAGCCATCCCTGCACCCCCCATCCCGTCGGGAAGCCCCCGGGGCGCACAGAGCAGCTCTGTTCCCGGCTCACAAAGGCAGGCTTGTGGCTTGCTGTCTGCCCCGGCCAGGCTGTGCCGTGGGGAAGAGCTCCAGGATGCTGAGCAGTCCCAGCCACCCTCACTGGGTCATCTACATGTCCCCCCAGCCCCACGGCTCAGCCCTCCAATGGTCCCCACACCTCCCGCTGCCCCATGGGTCCCAGGCAGGACCCGTTTGCAGCTGGCTGTTTATTTAATGAATTATGTCTGCTCTAAGCCTGTGAATCAGGGTTTCTCTGTGTCATCCCTGGGAATAATTCCTAGCCTGTACATTGTTTGTGGTCTGGGGACATTGGAAGGGGGAGAATCCTAAGCCAGCTTCACTCCAGGTCTTTGTCCAGTCAAGCAGTTGCGTGCCGTCCCCCCGGCATGGGTGCTCCAGGGGGGTGAGCACCAAGAGGGGGTGAGGGCAGGGACAGAGGCAATGGCCACCACTGCTCCTTGGGATGCCTCAAACCCAAAGTCCTTTGCAGCTGTCACAGTTTAAGGGGAGTAAACAGATGACAGATCTGCTGGGCGACATGGCTGAGGGCTTTGTATATTTTATTTCTTCTCATGGTTGCTCAAATACTCCGACAAGTCCTGTCATCACAGGGGCACAGAGCAGGACCGAGGAGGGGGAGACTTGAAGGGAGGAGCTGCAGAAGGCACCTGCCCAGCTGCTGGCCTGTCCCTGAGGACTGGCGTGCTGACAAACTAAACCAACAGAGCTGTTAAACACAAACATGTACATGTGCCGCGGGGATGTTGGTGCCACTCACTGCCAGGGAAAGGGGGGGACCAAGGGGAGCTGGGAGCCTCCAGGGCTCTCCAAGGTCTCTGCATACCACTGAAGCTCCAGTTTCCTGGGCACATGGGGGTTGGTGTCTCTTTTTAGCAACTTTTGCTGGGAAGGAGGTGGCTCAAAGCCAAGTTCCAGGAGCAGAATGGTCCTGGTCCTCCTAGGAACTCGCCAGCTGGGATGCTGCCCTGGCTGGGGGATTACATCCTGCTTCCCCTGACTGCTTTCCTGAGGCTGTCCCCCCCTCTTTCTAGTGGGAGGGGCGTACAGCGAGCAACACCAAAAAAAATGCACATTTTGGCACCAGACAGCACTGAGGAAGTTTGGGTGTGATGCAATGCCTGGCAGGGCTTCCCCACTCCACACCCTGCTGGGGGCTGCCCAGACCACCACTCAGATAGGCATCTTCCCACTGGCAAACCCCAGAGGATGCCCTAAAAAACCAGGCTCTGCTGCCCTTGCCCCCTCCCCCAATAACCCCTAAATCAAGGGTGGGGCAGGTCATACTGGCAGGAGCCAAAACAAAGCTAAATAAACTTTTCCTGAGTCATGGAAAGTCTGGCTAGGAAACTGGGCAAAGTGAATGGCATCACCCATGCTGCCAGGCATGCAAACAAGGTAGCCCTGAAGCCCCAGGCATGTAGATTTACAGATATGTGACACATGCTGGGGACCTACCCTGGAGTCCCAAATAGTGGCTTTGTCCCCAAACCTTCATCATGTCCCAGCTGGGACCTGAGTTTGGTGCAACTCAGAGTAGGTCCCGCCACCACCTTGATTTTGTCAGCTCTAGGAGGAAGAGGAAGAGGAGGGCTGCGCAGGTGAGGGTTCACTGGCAGGCTCAGTCTGTCAGTGGGTTTTTCACCCTGTGCTGAGTGGACTCACTATTACTTTGGGTTGTTTTTTTTTTTTTTAAAAAAGCCCCAGGAGGATTTTGAGCCCTGAGTGGGACTGGCAGTGGCAGCAGTAGCAGTGCTTTCCAGCCTGACATCGTTCCTGGAAACCCTCTGGGTTTCGTATTCATGGCTGAGCAGCAGCCACTGCCACAGGAAGGCAAAAGCCCCACAGCAGAAGCTGACACCCTCCTCCTTCCAGAGTCTGGGAGCCACGATGCCATGATGTCCTGTTGAATAGATTTATTTTGGGAAGGGGACATGCAGCCAACAGGGGCCTTGGGCAGCTTCTCCTCGAGGGTGGGATGAGAGCAGTAGAGAGGAGCCCTCTTCTCTTTGCCACTCTTGTCAAGACCTTGTGGGTCATGCCTTGTGGGAAGGGTCAGCTTTGACCCCTGCCTGATCCCAGAGACCCAGTGAAGCACTGACCCTCTTTCTCCCCACAGGCAGGACTGATGGGGCAGAGGATGTCAGGCAGCTAGCCCAGGACACCCCCCGGCAGGTGGGAGGGACATGTGCCTCCCCCTCCCAATGGAGATCCGACGTGCTTTGCCCCAGGATCTCCGGGAGCTGCTGCACTGCCTGAAGATGAGGAGCAAGTACGCCATCCTGCTGGTCTTTGTCATTGGCCTCGTCATCATTGAGAAGGAGAACAACTTCATCTCCAGGTAGGGAGGGGGCACCTAAGCCACCCCATGCTTTTAACCCATTATGTCCCCTACATCCTCAGCTCCTGTGAAGCAGGAGACCCCCTGGAATCCCTTGCTGGGACATGGGGGTGGTCCTGCTCCTCTCCAGGTTAGGCTGTATCTCCCCGCAGGGTGTCGGACAAGCTGAAGCAAACCCCACAGGCACTGGCAGAGGCCAATGGCACGGAGGCCAGTCTGGCACCGGCCGAGAACGGCTCGCTGGCCTCACTACGAGAGCTGGATGCTGCCTTCTCCCACTTGAGGTCCCACTTGCACAATGTCACCCTGCAGCTGGTGGGCGAGGGGGACCCTGGGCCACGGCGGCACGTCCTGCTGATGGCCACCACCCGCACTGGCTCCTCTTTTGTGGGCGAGTTCTTCAACCAGCAAGGCAGCATCTTCTACCTCTTTGAGCCTCTCTGGCACATTGAGAGGACGGTGACCTTTGAGCCGGGGGGATCCAACGCGGTAGGCTCAGCCCTGGTTTACCGGGATGTCCTCAAGCAGCTGCTTCTCTGCGACCTCTACATCTTGGAGAGCTTCATCTCACCAGCCCCCGAGGGCCACTTGACACCCTTCATGTTTCGGCGAGGCTCCAGCCGCTCGCTCTGTGAGGAGCCTGTCTGCACACCCAGCGCCAAGAAGGTCTTTGAGAAGTACCACTGCAAGAACCGCCGCTGCGGCCCCCTCAACATCACCCTGGCTGCCGAAGCGTGCCGGCACAAGCAGCACGTGGCCCTGAAGACTGTGAGAATCCGGCAGCTGGAATTCCTGCAGCCGCTGGTGGAGGACCCTCGGCTGGACGTGCGCATCATCCAGCTGGTACGGGACCCCCGGGCTGTCCTGGCCTCCCGCATGGTGGCCTTCTCCGGCAAGTACGAGACCTGGAAGAAGTGGGCGTCTGAAGGGGAGGCTCCTCTCCATGAGGAGGAGGTGCAGAGGCTGCGGGGGAACTGTGAGAGCATCCGTCTGTCAGCAGAGCTGGGGCTGCGGCGGCCGGGCTGGCTGCGGGGACGTTACATGCTGGTACGCTATGAGGACGTGGCGCGGGCGCCCTTGCAGAAGGCAGAGGAGATGTACCGCTTTGCCGGGCTCCCCCTCACCCCACAAGTGGAGGAGTGGATTGGCAAAAACACCCAGGCGCCCCGTGACAGCAGCGGCGTCTATTCCACCCGTAAAAACTCCTCTGAGCAGTTCGAGAAGTGGAGGTTCAGCATCCCTTTCAAGCTGGCGCAGGTGGTGCAGGATGCCTGCGCCCCGGCCATGCGCCTCTTCGGCTACAAGCTGGCCAGTAGCCCCGCTGCCTTGGCTAACCGCTCCTTCAGCCTGCTGGAGGAGGCACAGCCCTCCTGGGTCACATAACGGTGGGGAGGGGACAGCAGCAGGGGGCAATGAGAGGCTGTGGCTGTGCTCCCGGCCAGCCCCAGAGGAGAACCAGGGAGGTCCCTGCTCCTGGGGATGCTCCTTGTCGCTGCCAGGTGGAAATCGGCAGCCCCGGGAGTGGGAGCACCCTGGCAGAGCTGGTCCCTGGGTCCCACAGAGCATGGATTACACAGTTTCTCTGGGAAAGGGGAAATCACAATGCTGAGGGGAGGTGGCTTTGGCACTGGGGCCACCTCCCCAGCACCAAGGAAGAGGCGGGCGAGGGCAAGCAAAGGGCAACAGGACCAAGCACCTCCAAGTTGCCACTCCCCCCCTATCTAGGACAAGGCAAGGACGAGATTCCCATGGTGCCTGCAAGGACCCAGACCCCAGAGGCTTTACTGGTTTAGTGCCTTCATACACCAGCACAGACTGGAAACTGCCCCAGAGGCAATGCAGGGGCAGGACTTGCCCATAGAGCCCCAGATGACACTTGGGCTGCAATGAAATGAGGTGACTTTGTGGTTTGGTGCTCTTCAAAGTTTGGTTTGCGGGTTGTTTTTTCCCCTTTTTTCCCATCTATTTGCATACCAGGATCACCAGGTGAATTTATTTATTAATTACATTAAAAAGAGGGGGAGGCAGGGGGAGGCGAAGCCCAAAAATCCAAGCAGCACGACCAAGTACTGCAAAGAAACCGAGAAGCATCCAGAGCTGAGATGGCAGAAGTCAGATTTCGGCTGGAGACCACCACAAGCTCTGATGCAGGATCCTAGGAGAGATCCAACAGGCCAAAACCCCACCAGAGCCCCAGAAGAGTGTGTGGCTGGTGCTGGGGCTGCACCCATCCCTGGGTGTCTGCTGGAAGGTGGCTGGATGTATTTAATTAAAGACAAAAATACAAGAGCACCAAGTCCAAAGCATCTCCTGTCTCCTTGGTGTTCATGGGTGGCCCGCATCCCAGGGGAGGCAAGGGGGCCCCAGAAATACTTCCCAACAGCACCTGGTAGAGGCATGGGGAGTTTGTTCAGCCTGGCGCTGAGCTGCCCCCTCCCATTCACATTTAATGAATTAAAATGCCTATTTTTAGCCTGATTTCCAGCACATTCTTTTGCTCCCCGTGCATTTGGGGTGATGGAAGCCACTCAAGGGAGAAGCCAGGCATTTTGGTGGAGGGTTGTCTCTGCCTACAACTTGCTGGGGAGACCTGCGAGGTTCCTGCTGCCCCCTGGGCTTGGCCAGCAGCCCCACATTGCCTCTCCCAAGCCAGAGATGTCAACGAAAAGCCAAAGTAAGTAAAACCCAGCAGCTGGCCGCAGCTGGGCAGAATTTCTGCTGGAGGAGAGCAGGCAGAGGGGGCGGGGGGGACACGCCAGGGCTGCAATGAGTGAGCTGACAAAAGCCGTGTTTTTGACCCAAGAGGAAGAGAACAGAGGCAGCATTGAGGAGCAGGGGCCGGCCAGCGGGGAGCAGCCTCGCCGGAGCCCTGGGTGGCTGGGGAGGGAGGTTTGCTGAACACGGCTGCCTCCCTGGCCAGGCAGCATCTGGCTTCAAGGTGTGAATTCAGGGATGCTCGACACCCGCCGGCTGGGGAAAGGGTGCAAAAATGGGGTTTTCTTTGCACTGAGCAGAATGGGAGATGCCCCCATCGGTTGCAGGCAAGGGAGAGCCGTCAGCCCCCTCGCAGGCAGCTCTCGGCATCAGAAGCAGCCCTGGGTTTGCTGAGTGAATCAGGGTTTTGTTTGGAGGCTTCCTGCTGGGAAAGCGGCAGGGTCGGGGAGGTCGGCTGGGTACCCCGCAGCTGCGCACGGGGAAAAACCCACAGAGCTTGGCCAGTGTGAGAGGGAATGAGGATGGACCCGGGGCAAAAATTAAGAGGCACACACCTCTCCTTATCCCTCTGCAAAAGTAGCCATTAGGGTGGGGTTTGCAACACAAATAACGTTTAAATTAATTGTTGCTTTGTAAAACGGCACGAGAGGTAAGTAGGGGATGTCAGAGGGGTGCCCAGTGTCCCCTTCCCATCCCAGTGCTCATGGAGGAGCCTCGAGGCTTGAGCAAAGCAAGGGTTAGGGGGCCAGGATAGATAAATAAAGGTAAATACAAAACAAGAGGGACGAGAAAGGGGAATGGGCTGAGCTGAGGCCAGAGGGCATGGTGACAATGACCCCTTCTCACCTGTGCTGGCTGCTTACAGCCTGTCCTTGCTAGCCAAGCACCAGCATTTCTTCCTGGACTTTCCCATCAAAAACATAACAGGACAGAAAGAAAACTTGCCTCTGACCCATGCGGATGTCTGTAGAGGTTAATTGCTCTCATTAAACCCACATGTAGCCGTGCCAGACACATTGGGAAGCAGCACAGGGCACGTAGCTCCTCCTGAGACCAGAGCAGGAAAATGCACACTGCAACCAACTCAGGCAAGGTTGTCTTCCCCAGGCAGGGGCTCACCTTGTCCCAGCCACTGCCAGGCATGGATCTGGGAGAAAAACTGTGCATTGGGAAAGTCACAACAAAGAGCAAGGATGACCCTGTGTCCAGACGGGCCACAATGGAAAGCCCACTGTAGGGGCCACAATGCCTCACCCTTCCTCCATCCACAACAAAGCTGAGATAACCATCCTCTCCTCAAGGGGTTTAAGCTTTCAGAAACAGAAGAGCTCCTAAAAGCATCAATCTTGCCTCAAAACAAGCAAATAAATAAAAGAAAGCCCCATCCCCACTTCCCACCCCTCCCTTTCCCAGGTCAGGGCTGCTCCTGCCTCTCCTGTGACCCACCCTGGGAGGCCAGTGCCTGCAGCTGTGCTCCCTTCAGGTCACCTGTCAGCCTGCCACAGAGGGGGCTCGGGGGACATTCAGGCACTGTGTGGTGATGCATGTTGTCACCAGAGAGACACTTTTTACAAGTAGCCCAGAGCTGCAAGGGGCCATGTGTCCCATGGGACAGGGCCACCAACCCAAAGCCTGCTTCTCCTTGGGGTTATTGCAGGTGACAGGAGATGATGGAGCACCAGGGAGAGCTTTAATGAATTATGTATGCAGCATTCCCTTCTAAATGAAAGCTTTCTGGTTAGTGCTTCCCTCCGACGGTGTAATCCAGACTTGACTTTGGACAGCAGGTACACACTGCTGTTTCTCTGCTTCCCTCCCAGGGGTACACATGGCTGAGCATGTCATGGAGAGAAAGTCCTTGCTTGAGCCAGAAGATGATGGTGCCCACCAAATAAGAGAGCATCAAGGCAGGCAGGTCTCTGAAATGCCACCTCAGATGCCATGCAGTTTAATGTGTGGCCCAGGGTGGCAAGCTTCTACCAGCTGCTGGCACGGTGAGTGTCTGCTGGACCATGAAACCAAGCTGCCAGGCTGGCCCACAGAAACACACAAAAAAGGCTTTTTCCAGCTTGGCATGAAGTTTGTCCCAAATCTCATAAGTCGTGGCTGCCCTGCCAAATGTCCTGACACCCTCCATCCCCCCCGTCCCCTTCTCCTCACTTGTTCCCACTCCATTTAATGGGATCAGAGGAGCTAAACCCCCATGTCCCTTCACAGCACTCTCAGATGGGAT
Source organism: Florisuga fusca (assembly GCA_038090715.1). Taxonomy (NCBI): domain Eukaryota; kingdom Metazoa; phylum Chordata; class Aves; order Apodiformes; family Trochilidae; genus Florisuga; species Florisuga fusca. The sequence continues at coordinate 15,406,517 of JAAWXA010000010.1, forward strand.
TTCTGAAACCCATCACCCATTCCCCTCACCCAGCCCCTCTGGCTTCTGCTGGAGGATCCTCTCTCACCCTTCACTCCATCACAGGGCTCAGGGGGGTTCCTGCAGGGATCTGGTGCTTTGGTGCAGCTCCACGAGGGGACCAGTGGGCCAGCGAGGTACCGGGGGCTGCAGCACACGTGGACATTTCAGCATTAAATGACAGCCTTGTTTTCTGTTGTGTTTTTTTAAGAGACTGCATGCCTGACCAGACCTCATTTCTTGGTCTGCATCCCATATTTATCCTGTAATTACACCTCTGGACAAAGGCTGCCTGTCTGTGAGACTGTTTCTTTTTTTTAAGGACACAGTGTTATTATATGTTGTGCTTTCACTGTAATGAAATCCTAGGGGGGGGAGAGAGAGAAAACTCCCCACCATCTGGGGGTGAGAGCTCTTCTTTCTTAAAACCTGCCCCAAGAGCAAAGAAGCTTGCCCAAGCCCTCCCTCTCCATTATCTTGAGGGAAACCCAACTGCTGACATCCTCACTGCTCCACCACCCCCCATGAGAATTAATGCCACCAAACCCCTCTTCATGTTGTCCCATACGAGAGAGGTGGCACCAAGCTGCAGGAGCAGAGCTTTGCTGAAGGGGGTCTTTGTGATCCTTGCAGCCAGGCTGCTGAGCTGGATAAAGCTGATTAAACTCTTTGCACCTGCTGGATCACAGCACAACACAGGACAAATTCCCACATTTCCTTTTCTGGGTGGGATCTGGCAAGTACAGAGAGGTGCTGCCTATAGATACACGTGACTGGCTGGCCCAGCCTGGCCAAAATAAGGTGAATTTGGTGCTGTGGTTTATGGGAAGTTCATCTTCTCAAGCTGATGTCACTGAAATTAAAAATTAAGTTTGTTCCGGAGAGAATTAATAAAACAGGAGCTTGCTGACCTTTTGCTAAAAGTAAATATATTTTTTAAGGTGTAAAATAACCAGTGTTGATGTCTAAAAGAAGCCAAAAACTACTCTGGACTGTTTTTTCCAGGTAATTCTGTGCCCTGGGATGACCTGATTCCCCCCCTGCTGTGGGAGAGATCTCACTCAGGGTGTGAGGGGGATGACCAGATCACCCAAGCAAAATGAGGAGCCCTGGGCTGGTGCCAAGGATAGGTGATCCCGAGCCTATCCAAGCAATGCCTCATGCCCAGAAGACAAAGAAATGCCCTTTCCCTGAAGTGGGCCACAGCGATGCTGCTGGGGCTGTGGCAGGATGATGCTCAGGGAACATCTGCAGGCAGAGGGAACATGGTGCATGAGGCTGCTGAGACAGAAGCAATTACTTGATGACATTTATGGTGGAGCCTTGAATCATCTGTTTATCTTCTGTGTTGGCAAAGGATATTTTTTCCCTCCTGTGCTGAGGCCAGGAAGAGCTGCAGCTGGGACAAGTCTCCTTTGGTTTTATGGCAAGGAGGGCTGGGGCCTTCAGGCTGGCCCAGGAGGGAGTGCAAATTTTTTGATTTGTAATGCTCAGAGGGATGTCTACAAATTAAACCTGACAAGGACAGGAGGCAGGGACAGGTCACACTGTCAGAGAAAGACCCACACTGCCTGAGTGGCCACTCAGAGCTGCAAAGGTGGAGCAGGAGCATCTCGCAGAGCCCCTTCCCAATGCCTCTTCCTTCCCACTGGAGCCCTGTCATCCCACAGGGAGAAGATGGCCCCCTTCACTCCATGGGAAGGTCAGCGAGCCTGGAGAAAGCCAGGGCAGGCTGATGGCTGTCCCCAACCTCCCCTATGGCTCTGCTGTACAGATCACCAGGAGAAGACAAAACCCTCTCTGAAGCTGATCAGCTCTTACTGCGTCTGTTTGCAGCTGGCTGAGGACAGATCATCAAAACAGCACATTTGCCAATGCCAGGCATGCACCTGCACACAGAAAGCTCCCTCTGACCACGTTTTGAGTGTTCCGAGTTTATTCCTGTTTGCCTGGAGCTGGATGTGAGGTTTTCACAAAGGCTCCTTTTACCCTCCCTGTTTCCTTTGGGCAGTCTTCTTGCCACTGGCCTTGTCTTGCTTATTGGTACATATCCAGCTCACCACCCCAGAGGTTTTTAAACTTTTTTTTGAAAGATGACTCTGATCTTCTGGTGTTCAACTGCAGTCACCCAATGACAGCCCTCATTGCCTGGGAGCAACGGTGTGGAGGGCTGTCCTCTCCAGGGACTTTGGCTCAGTTTGAAGGCAGGCAGAAGACAACTCAATCCACTGCTGGTGATGCCTGGGAACATTTTGCTTTCATCGTGGGGGCAGGATGAAGATATTTGTCTTGTGAGAAACAGTTAGGGCAGGAAAGGGATCTTTTTCTTTTGGGGAGGTCTGGTGCAAATATTTCTGAAGGGTGGGAACCACCATGTGATGCAGAAAAATAGAGGAGTGCTCCTGGAGGCATCAATTTCTCCCAGTGCTGTAAAACGAATGCAGATGCCTATAAGGAAACTGCCTCTGTAAAAGCCAGAGCTGGGCACAAAGGTGGGAGAAGGAAGTAGCCAATTGGAAGTGGTAATTCATCCTCAGCCTCCTCATCTTTTAGGATTTGGCCTTTGATCCAGGTTGCTCCAGAGGGATGAAATGCAAAAGTTACACAGGTAAGGACAAATCTGCCAGGGATGGGATGGGTTTACACGCACCAGTTGCAAAGGAAGCTTGTCCATGCCATTTGAGGGAAAGCTTAAATCACATTTCATAGAATCATAGAATAGAATCATGGAATCATCACGGTTGGAAAGGACCTTCAAGATCAAGTCCAACTGTCAATCCTACAGTTTTGGTTGCTGAGTTTGACCCTTTAGAAATGGTTGGGATTGGGTTTTTCTCTTTTTTTTTTTTTAAATTGAATTCCTCTTTCCCAAAGCCAGCCATCACCAGGCTATTCCAGCATCCTCTTCACCATAAGTGCCCACGCAGGTACCAGGAGGGGGGACAGGGAACCAACCTCAACTGCTACTGCCCTGGGTGTACTTTTGAGCCTCTTTACTGTTGGACATGGTGATCTTAGAAGACTTTTCCAACTGTGACAATTCTGTAATATTAACAGCTCCCAGATTTCCTGACCAGAACGGGTGTCTCTGTGTTTGGCAGTTCTGGAGGATTCATCTCCCCTAGGTTAATAAAAATTATTTTTCCCCTGTTGAAGGTTTGAGTATCATTCTGGAAATCCTGTGTAACAAAAAGGACACAACTGCCCTTTCCTTATTCCAGCTAGGACCATCGACTTTCCCACCAAGGACATTCCTCCACTCCCAGCTTTCCTGTCGGCCGCTCTGTTCTCTCAGGTCTCTTCCAGGCTGTGTACGGTGCAGGAATACCCCTCTGCATTCAACCCCTTTGCCAACCTCTTTCCCTGCTCCATAACCCCTTCCTGCGATGCAGGAGGGAGTGTTTGGCCCCTCACATTGGACTTGGACACCATGTCCCGTGTCCCCAGGACCGAGCCAGCTGCACCCTCTGGCGACAGCTATGAGTCCCGGCTCTGCTTCTCCTGCCTAAGGGATGGGGGTTGAAAGGGAGAATTCCTTCGCCTGTTTCCCACCCATGAAAGTAGGGGGGACTTTTGCTCGGGAGCCCACTGGGGGTCCAGACATCCAGCACTGGCTGAAGGAGGAGCAAAGAGCAGAAGGAGCCTTCAAACCATCACGGGAAGGGGAGTGGGGGGGCAGCTCTGCCAGCTCACAACACTGCGGTGTGCACAGCAGCTATATTTATCCCCACAGCCAGCAGCTATATTTATCCGGAATGCCACAGGAGCTGAAAGTCTTCGGGGTAATTTCCATTCAGCAGAAGATGATCTGGATGTCCTTTTTACAGTAAACCTTCTCTCTGCCCTGCTGCTCTTCTGCTGGGGCCTTTGCTACCTTCTGAGCCCTTCCCTGCTCCTCCTTACATTCCACTATCTCCACCTGTCCTGGTTTGGGACAGGAAAAAGTTAATTTTCTGTCTTGTAATTTTGCTATCAGCTAAGTCTCTTGCAAGTAGCTGCACTTGCTGAAATTAACAGAAAGCTTCTTAGACAGTGCCTGCCTCTGGGACTGATAACACTCCATGTTTATAGTTACTGCTGGAGAATGGTGTGCAGAACCAAGGCCACTGCTTGGTTCTGAGGAACATCTTATGCTCTGGAAAGAGAAAAGTAGTAAAAGCTCCTCCTTTAGGCAGGAGCAGACAAGATAAATGACCAAAATTGACCAGAGTATTCCATCCCATACATGTCATACTTGGTATAAATTTGAGGGATCACGAGGGTCAAACACCTTCCCCTTCTTCTGCCTTCTTCATTTGGCCCTTCATTTTCACCCATCCCTGTTTGCTTCAGCATTCTGGGAGGATTCCACCCGTTCATCTGCCTGTGGTCCTGATCCGTGCCAGCCTGAATCTGTGTGTTCCTGCCTCCAGCTCCCAACTGCTCCTGACCCCAGGAGTCCAGCCTGGACTGTCCCAGGGCTGCCCTGCAGCCTCGATGGTGATGTAAGCCTCACTGGGAGAAAAGAGGGAGCAACGTGGTATCATTTTTCTGTATATTTGTATATATTTTATAATTTTTTCCCTTTTATTACTACTGTTTTACTGGAGCTGTGTAGTTTAGCTTCTAACCCATAAGTCTCCCTCCCTTATTCTCTCTCCTTCCTTTATTAGGGAGGGGAGAGGGATAAATAGAAAGCACCTGTTATTTGGTTAATTGCTGGCCCAGCATTAAACCGTGACACCACCTCAGAGATGCTGGTCCCATCTATCTAGAAGGAGGTTATAGGGAGGTGGATGTTGGCCTCTTTTCTCAAGCAAATAATGACAGGACTAGAGGAAATGGCTTGAAGTTGCACCAGGGGAGGTTTAGACTAGATATTAGGAAGAATTTCTTTACTGAGGGTGATCAGGCACTGGAAGGGGCTGCCCAGGGAGGTGGTGTAACTATGTAGATGAGGCACTTCAGGACATGCTTTAGTGGGGATGGTGATTTTTTTTATTTTTTTTTTCTTCATCTCTGCCTCCAAGACAGCCATTCAAGGGACCCATTTCTTCCAGTAAAGGGCATGGGGCCGTCCTCTGGATCCTCTCAACAAGTTTGTGGGTTTCTCAAGGGGTGTCTCCAAGCCACAGCCACTGAGGGCTGCAAAACATGAACTCCCTCAGCAAGGGAAGGAGCACAGCACCCCTTTGCTCGTAGCCCCCCGTGCTGCCTCCCAAAAGGGGGCATCGAACCAACATGCATTGAGCCCAAACTCAGAGCTGACAAACGACAAGCCAAGGCAAACAGACAAAGCCTGATCTTCATGGACTTTCCAAAACAAAACAAAAAAAGCCAAAACATCTTCTTTACTGTTTTCTTTTTTTAAAGATGAGCTCATGACTTCTTAATGCTGGGGTTTGGCAGGACTGACCACACATCCTCAGCATTAGACCCTCTTGTCTCACACAGAATCCTTACCTGTTGCCAAGTCGCAGCTACTGTCCCCAAACTGTTCCCTTGTGCTCTGGATGTTCGCCACCCCCCTTAAAACACATCCTTTACTTCAGAAGGTCCTCAGGGTCCCCTTCTCACGTAGAGGATACATGTGGGGGGACACGAGGAAGGCGAAAGGAGAAATACTCCTCGGGACTCTTGGTGCTCACCTGGGCAGAGCCTGGCAGGCGGCATTGCCCCACCTTTCGGCGGAGCCAAAATTCGCAGATTGTGCTCAAACCTTGAGCAACCCAGCTCCTCCCTGCTTTACGGCTGGCGGAGCTTATCAGCCGCGGCTGGAAGGGAGCAGGAAGCGGGGACAGAACCGCTGCCGTGGAAGGCAGGACGGGCCCCGAACCAGAACCGCAGGATGGGATCCCGCCTGTCCCTGGACGGCTCCGTGCGGGTGGTGGTGGTCGGGGGAGGCTTCGGAGGGATGGCGGCCGCCAGCCTGCTCAAGTCCTGGGCCATCCCCTTCCTGCTGGTGGACATGAGGGACGCTTTTCATCACAACGTCGCTGGGCTCCGCGCCGCCGTGGAGAGCGGTAAGGGCTGAAACCCGCCACCCCATCCCACCC
>JAAWXA010000010.1:15412586-15553036 GCA_038090715.1 Florisuga fusca
ACCCCCCCAAACCCCGGGCAGGGCTCTGACCCCCACCCGGGAGGGCAGCAGCACGGAGGGACTCGGGGAGCACGTAGGAACGGGGTATTGGAAGTGAATCTCCGCCGTAGTGATGGTGAAATGCCCGATGTTTTCCACCTGGAAAACGAACACTTGGCTCGGGGAGGACCACAGGATGTCTGTGCTAAGCCAGTTGTAGGTCCGCTGGGAAAACTTGAGGAAAACAACTCAGATGGCCTTTTAAAACTGTTGTTATTATTATTATTTTGCGAGCTTAGAAGATGACTAAGCTAAAACCAGCAGCAGCAGCTGGAAGGGGTGAGTGTCTGGCTTTCTGTATCTGGCACTTGCAAAGTCAAGCAGCTCAGCAGTGAGGTCCTGGATGGTAAAATTTTGTTGGAGAGATGATCAGGCTTGTTTGGGATCTCACATGGGAAATTGGGCTAACCCCATTATTGCAGTCACTGGGGAGTTAACAGGAAAACCTCATGGTCAAAGATGGGAACAAGCATCAAAAGGATGTCAAAAGTTTGGTCTGAGAGGTAGGTAGCACAACAAAAAGCCTCTGTCATCCTGTCTGAAATGGCCTGGACTACAGTAGAGCACTTACTGGCACACAAAAAGACAAAGCAATGGAGCTGAGTGTGTCATGTGGCCTCCCAGAAGCTGATGGTGCCACCAAATCAGAGGCAAAGGTCCCCAAGCTCGTGGCTGGCTAGAGATAAGGCCCAGCCCCTGGTCCCAGGTGCATGCAATGTTTTTATCTATGCAAGGGTGCTGTGAGGGGAGGAGGGGCTTGTTAGCATCCACAGAACGGGAGAGCTCTTCCCTCTTGTCTCCTTTTACCCCAGGATTTGCAAAGAAGACTTTCATCTCCTACTCTGTTACCTTTGGGGACAGCTTCCGACAAGGCAAGGTTGTTGGCATAGACCCTGGGAGGCAACAAGTCTTGCTCAGTGATGGTGAGGTAAGTGGTGCAATAACGTGCAGTGAGTAACTTATGGAATCACTTGCTCATGTGGAGAGTCAGTGGAGAATGTTTTGGGTCTCCCCTCACCCTCTGAAGGGTTTTTCTTCACCCACAAAGCGGCTGTGAGGATGCAGTACTCCAAATCTAGGCTATAAGGGATGATGACTGGTTGGAAAAATGACTTGGAATTCAGGTTTTATACTCCTGTCCGTGCTTGGAGTCCTCTGAGGGGAAAGAAAGAGATGGGCAGGACCACAGGGCACCTGGACACTGAGTGGGAAGAGGAGCATAGCTCTCAGCTGCCAGAGGAGAGGGCATGTGAGTGTACAAGACAGAATTGTTCTCTGGGAAAACCAACCTGAACCTCATCCCTTGAGTTGGATGAGGACTGGGAATGCTGTTCAGCTGCTAGAACCACCCCCACATCTCCTACGGTGCAGGTCAGCTGAGCTCACAACCCCCATCGATCTAATATCCCTGGGCTCAGAGTTCACACAGATAACAGGGTTCTTGTTCTGATGTAACCCTCAGCTTGGCTGAAACACCTGCCCCTGCTGTAACCCTGCTCCCCTGGGAAGGCACTGAGTGTTTTCCCTATGGCTTCTGCCACTTCTGAGCAGATCCACAAATGCTCATGCTTAATACTGGCCCTGTAACTCCAGGAGATAGGGAGGAATGAAAGCAAGGACCCACTTCTTTGGCAGGCTGCCTCAAAGAGAAGCAGGCCCCCCACCATCTCTTCTAAAACTAAGAGGCAATGTGGGGAAAGACTGTAGCATTTCACCCCCCTGAAGAGCCTGGTAGCAGAGACCACCTTTCACTGTGTGCACTGAATGGCACCATCCCTTCTAGAAAAATGAAGTGGCCTAGAGCTGTGTTGGGATGTGGGTATCCACTAAATACAGCACCCCATCTAGTGCTCAGGTGATCTTTTATTCTTAGATCTGGATTTAGAGTTCAACAACTAGCCCTGGAGCTCAGATCCTTATCTAACTGCAGCATGAAACAAGGGCAGCAGCCCTGACAACATTTTACAGCCAGAGCATCTCATCTCTGTTCAGAAGAGGGTGAATGAGAGTAGTCCCTGGAGCCAGCTGTGATAGTAGCATCAGTGTCTGGCATAAATATCAGGTTATCTCCTGTAACCCTATGGTAGCTTCTTCAAAGCTCTCAGTTCAGCTGAGAATGGTGCTTCGCTCAGACCCCAGGAAGGCAGGTACTGGGACCAGGTCTCTTCCTAAAGTCACCTTCTGGCAGTGGCAAGTACCTTCCTCGTTGTCAGTGGGGACTGGAGGAGGGCAAATGAGGGAACAGAGCCTAGGAGGCAACAACTGTGTTCTAGATTGTTTTGGAGAGGTCTGATATCCTATTCCACCTTCTGCCCTACCAGGAGCTTCACTACTCCCATCTCATTCTTGCAACAGGCAGTGATGGGCCGTTCCCTGGGAAGTTCAACAAAGTCATTGACATGGAAAGTGCCATCCAGACCTATGAAGACATGGTTAAAGAGGTGAGGAATCAACTTATTTCCTTGGAAGCATTGCCTGCCTTTGTTCAGCTTCCCGGTCCCAGGCAACACTGTGGGTATCTGGAGCCATCAGGCCTAGGAAAAAGAGACCACAATGGCTGCATGGACAGGCCAAGACGAGGAGCACAAGATCTTCATGCCCCAGGAGATCTGTCTGTCCCCCTGTCTGCACAGGGAGAAACCTGAAATGCTGAACAGTGTTAGTGTACACAAGAAGAGTGCACAGGGTTGTTTCCTAATAACGAAGTAGGGGGTTTATTGCTGCATCCCAGAAAGGTCTGATCACAGATTGGCTGAAAGTATCCAACTTCCTGCACTTCACAGTTGTCCTATAACACAAGTTTCCTCTTACTTCAAGATTGAGAAATCTGGGCGCATCGTGGTGGTGGGAGGTGGTTCTGCTGGAGTCGAGATGGCTGCAGAGATCAAAACAGAGTTCCCAGCCAAAGAGGTAGAAGATTGTTTGTTACAATTAACTTCATCCTTGTTTCTGAGACTTCTTCTGTCATGGTCCTGCTGGAGGTGTCTGAGATCATTGCAAATCAGGAGTTTCCTTGCAATGGCAGCCCTTCTGTCTGCTCTTCTGAGAGCACGCTATAGTCTGTCACCAGCAATTGTTGGCACTAGATGCCTTTCACTGGCTCTCTCCTTGTGCATTAAGTGGGGTTGGAAGAAAGCTAGATACAGCTGCACCAGCCCAGCACATAATGACTCCTATCCCATTCCTGTGTTGACCTGTTTGCTGTTTTGTCCCCAACAGGTCACCCTCATTCACTCAAAAACTGCACTGGCTGATGCAGAGCTGCTAGATAGCGTCCGTCAGGGGGTGAAGGACATTCTCCTCAGAAAAGGAGTTCACCTCCTATTAAGTACGTACTTAACAATGCTGCTAAAGACCTAGGCTCCGAAGCCTTAGAAGCTGCTCTTCCTTTATCCAAAGCACCTTTTCCTACCATCCTCTTTCTGACTTTTTTGACTAAGCATGGCTGCCTTGCGTTCCTGCTCCTCTAGATACATCTGGGCTAGCTGAAGCAGCAGCCTGGTAAAGATCTGTGACCCAGGGCTCTCTGTCGCAACAGATGAAAGGGTCAGCAACATGGAAAACCTCCTGCCAAACCAGTTCCAGAAGGACATAGTAGTAAAGACAGAAAAGGGCACCGAGGTGGTTGCTGACATGGTGGTCCTGTGCACAGGGATAAAGATTAACTCTTCAGCATACACTGATGCATTTGGTAAGTGGAAAAAGAAACCCAAACCAAAACAACGAATCCACGGTTGGGGAGAAGCAACAGTTCTTCAGTGTCTTGTACTTGAGTATTGTGAGGTTAGGGATCAACTTTATACGGCCTGGGGTGATTATTCCATAATACAGCAAATGCTCTAACATCACATTAAACACTTACCTGTGAGATGTGACTGTCAGAAACTTATAGGCCATAGGTCAACTGACGAAGTCTTCTCCAGCTCTTTCTGCTGATACCTCCAAGAAACCTTAGTAGGTTAGTTCAGCATGAGGCAGATGACACCTAGAAGTTGATGGCAGCTCCTGTTGTCAAAGCCAGTATTTCATTTTAGATAGAAGCTTGATGAGTTCTGAGCACAACCAGGCCTGGGACATTCAATGTTCTTGCTGAAGTATCAGTGTATCACAGGGCAATCAGCTGATTAGTCATGTCATGACACATCTTCAGCCTGAGAGCTCTGACAGCCCAGTTTTGGCTATGGCACTGCAGCTGTGGATCAATATGACCATTATACAGTCTCTTTCTCATGCTGGGAACAACAGCTCCTACTGTTTCTTGATGTTTCTACTGAAATATCAGAGGATGATTCATTGCAGAAGACTGCAATAATTAACCTCAGCAAGGCAAAATGCATCTCTTCCTCCACATGTGGAAAAGATGGTGAAAACCTGACTCCTCACTTTTTGTCAGTGGCATGGTTGATAACACCATCATCCTTTGAGGGTTTCAGGCCACAACAAGCAACACAAATCTTCTGACAACTTACTGTTTTGCAAAACAGGGGACAAAATGGCAAGTAACAGTGCTCTGAAAGTTAACAAGCACCTGCAGCTGGAAGGCTATGAGAACATCTATGCCATTGGGGACTGCGCTGATCTGAAAGAACCAAAGATGGCTTACCATGCTGGGCTCCATGCCAACATTGCAGTGACAAATATCTACAACAGCCTGACACATAAGCCTCTTAAAACCTATGAACCAGGTACAGTAATCTCCTGGCACCTGGCCTTAGCTGCTGGGCAGCTCTTCTGCAGAGAAGCAGCTGTTTAACCACATACACATAAGAATTTGCATGGGACACCGATTAGAGATGAAGAAACTCGAAACTTGAGTTGACTACATGAGCATTTAGCTCAGGCTTCTTCTTAGTTCATGTTGAAGACACTGTAGACATAAATTACCTGAAACTGGAGCCATGGACCTTTCTATGTGTCTATGTGATCTTTCTCTACTAATGTCTCCCTGACTGCTGGGTGTCTGCTCTTCACATTTGTTTCTTTTTCTTTAAATTGTTCCCAGTCTAACTGAATCCTAGGCACAAGAAGAATTTCTCCCCCTTTCTCCCTGAAACTATACAACAAACACAAACTGAACAATCCAGTCTCAAAAATCTTGCTAGGTCATGGGTCTCATTAATAAGCAAATAATGTTAACACCATAACACCATAAGCTGTTTCACATGGATGGGGTATATCTTGACAGCAGTTTGTTTTTTAAAGGCTGCCCTGTCTAATTACATTTCTTTCTACTTAAATTTCATTGCCTACATCTTGAACTTTCTCTTTGAAGGGGAGAATCATTCTACACATTCACACAGCCCAGTCCTTCAGCAATCCCATTACTGAAAGAGGTAGAGCAGATGGCAAAAGTTGTCAGTAGTTCTCCTTGGGCTTGTTTCTTTCCTTGTGTCACACAGCACCTGGGTCCTGCACTTAGCAATTTGTATGGGTATGAGCTGGGGTGGAAGGGAGGGATTGGAGGAAGTGCAACACCCACAGGCAGTAGGGTTTGATACTTATCTTTGAAACTGCTTAACTTATCCTCTACATCTTTTTTCCAGGGTCACTGACATTCCTGCTTTCAATGGGCAGGAATGATGGTGTGGGCCAGGTGAGTGGTTACTACGTGGGACGTCTCTTGGTGACCATTGCTAAGAGTCGAGATCTGTTTGTCTCTAAGAGCTGGAAGACAATGGGACAGACAATGCCCTCTTAGGAGGGCATCAGTAACAAGGCATACAACAAGGTATACAGCAACTGGAAGAAGGTGAGGGTGCACTTTTTGTGTCAGTCTGCCAAAGCAGAATCCTGCCGCACCCCCCTAATCCCGGTCAGCGTGCTGCATTAAAGGAGTGCCCTACCTTGATGTCAAGGGGAAGGAGCCACTTTCCACATGAAGTTCACAGAGGTTCTTATGATAAAAACCAGGGAAGGAATGTTTATTTTACTTCTCTGTTAAGATAGCTCTGAGCAAGAACTTGGTTTACCTTGATTTGTAACAATAAACACTGTGGTTTTCAAAATCTCTGTGGTTGGTTTGCTATGTGTTTGTTTGGGTTTTTTGTTTGGGTTTTTTTTTTTTCCCTGGCTTTCTCTACTGTTTCTTTTCTAAGAAGCAGCTGCCTCTTACAGATCTGGAATCTGCTCTGCATCATGCAAGAAGAAGGGCTCACAGCACTGGCTGAGGGAAGACTGCCTAAAGCCTTGAGGAGGCAGTGGGAATCCTGGAACTCCACAGAATATAATGCAGCTTTGTGTCAACATCTCCAAAGCAGCTTTAATTATGTCACTTCTAGCCTATACAGCAAAAAGAGACAGAAGAGTTGTGTGCTAAGTGTGAGAGAGCAAGCACCTAACTACAGATGCTGCTGTTGGGGTTTTTTTGTTGGGTTTTTTTTTGTTTTTTAGGTGAGAAATTCCTAGAGTAAAAAGTAGAGTTTATAACAATAACCACACTTGACACATCGTTTTCTTTTTTTCTTATAAAACAAACAAAATCACCACGAAATATTCTCAGTAATTACAGAGATTATTGTGAATTAAAAGCAAAACAGAAGCTCCTCATGCATCACTTCTAAAATCCTTTCCCCCTCTCTGTGGCCTGGAGGCAGAATTTTACCATCTGTTCTCAAGGGAGGGGAAAAGGGAGCAGAACAATTTCAAAGAGCTTTCTTTTAAGTGTGTGTGGGTGTGTGTGTGCATGGAAGATTCACCACTACAAGTCTAAAATGAGGTTACTCTTAAAAAATTTCTAAACTAAAGTAACAAGGGACACTAAACAAACTCCTGAAAAGAGATCGTAACTCAAGTGCTTAAGGTGATATAAATGGCTAGAGGAAGCTGACAGCATGAAGAAATTGGACTAAACCCCTCTCATCTCTAGTCACAGTTCTTCATCAAGTCACAACACATCACACTACTACCACTCCCCCTCCTCATCACACTGAAAAAATAAAACCCACCTCAAATGCTTTTAATACTACTTCAGTTTGTTGAAAAATAAAGTTTCATCTGGCTGCCACTGCTACTTAGTGTCAAGCTTCGCCATTTCTTGCACATAGATGCCAATACTTTCACTGTCGAAGAGCAGAAAGTAAATGTTCTTCAAGGAAGAAGAGCTGGTGCTGTCAAAATGGGTGGAAATAGCTCTTAGAGTCACCTGGGCTGCCGTCTGTTTGGGGAAGCAGTTTCTGTGTGGTAGGGTAAGAAAACAGAACGAGTGAGTGTCTGCCACCTGTGCAAGCACTTTGAACATGTGATGCTGAAAGGAAGAAGCCAGAGCTGCTGCCAAGGTCCTACCTGCCACTGGGAAACGGGGGGAAAGCCACGGATTTCAACTTCTTGTCTTCTGCGGCTGTTAAGCAGTTCTTGACAGTCTCCTCAAGCTGCTCTTCACACTTATCTGAGCCCCACTGTGGGATGTGACAGTGGATGACAAACTTTGCTGCTAGGCCGCTAGACTGAGTAAGTGCAGCTAACACAAATGAAAATACCGCATTTAGTTTTGAACAGAAACCACCCTGCAATGACCTCTCAATCCAAAGTGATTCCTCAATTATATTACCTCACCAAAGAGACACATAAGCCACAATGGCTCCTTTGAAATTATGAACTGACTGTTGTGTCATCACTTTTGTGATCTATTATTATTTCTTTGGAGGCCAAAGAACCCGGGGCTCATTTTGTTAACACACAGTTATTCAATGACATTTTATAGCTTCCTCAATCAGCAGAGCTCCTGGATTTGTTATATGCAAAGTATCAAAACATTGCACGGAACACAGGGTCATTAATCCCCCTACAGATATTTCTGCAGTGCTGTCACAGCCCTATCTGAATATTTTGAACAGGCAGCCTGCATCATCATTACAGCTCCAGAGTGTTAGGGAGTAATATTTAGATCCACTTCACAGCTTCATTTCACACTTTCCAGACAATGACATGAAAATCAAAAATGTATGTTAAAGGTCTCCACCAGTTACGTCCAATTAGGAATCTCAGATTGATTTTTCAGGAAATATATTCTTTCTCCAGGACCTAGAGGGTCCACAGCATGGCATCAGTTTGCTTTTGTTGAAGCTGTGACTATTAGGACTTCTGAAAAGGAGTGTCTTGGGAATCTCAGCTTAAACACCCTGAAATTAGCTGTGCAAGTAATGCCCAAAGATGAAAAACTTTGATTTTTTTACATATCCACCATCACAGAGGAATTCTGTTGAGAGAGGAAACTGGTTGCAAACAACACAAGTTTGCTGTGAGCAGCACCTGAATTCTAGCCCATTAGGCTGGAGCTCAAGTGTTGGCAGCAGACCACTTGTCATTAACAACCACCTATTGTCATTTGTCTCCAAACCAGTAGAAGGGGCAATTTCAAGCACAGCAACAAAACACAGTGCTTGAGAGTGTACTTTTTTCGTATCTATTAAACTAAGATTATCTTCTTTCCTAGTACTGCCTTAATAGCATAATAACATTCTCTGGTTAGGTACTGATGTTGACAGAGAAAAGTAGCTTACTTTGATGTTACAGCATCTATTTTTGATTCAATGCAAAAGCAAAGCAAAGTAACTTGTACATAATTTTTCCTGTCATTTGAGATTATAAAATGAAGCTATTAATCTAGGAAATGTAAAAAACTAGATTATTCAGTGCACTGAAGTTTCTTGGGTACTGAGATATTAAGACAAATAAGGCACTGGAAGATGTATTGCAACTTTGCTCCATATGCCTCCAGCCACACTTAGCCCACATGAACTGGTTTACTTTTTTTGACAAAGGAAGACAATCTCAAAACCCAAAGTATTCACTACTACTGATGTGTTAAACATTTTCAGGGAGCTTTTCTGTAATTTGTATTTCTATAATGCAGCTGTTGTGTCTGGGAGAAGAGCAGGAATTACTCTTCCAAAAAGCATGCGAGTTCTAAAGCTCATATCACATCTTCATTTCTGTTCAAAGCAAGTTAGTTGTTTGGATTATACTGTTCCTCAAATATACAGAAAGCCAGACAATTTATAAACTATGTCTGTTCTTACAGCTCTTATCTTAGACTGAGAACTGTTTCTGATCCTCACTAAGGAAAGCAGTGCAAAAATAGAACAGGGAAGATGGCGCACACGTGACAGCACAAGTTTTTTCTTCATTTTTGGACTCTCACAGACAGAAATTAATCAGCTTGCTGTAACTTATGGTGGACTGAGGAGATCAAAGACTGGATGTGCACAGCACACAGGTATCCTATTCTACTCCCTTCTTCCCTAAGCAGGCTGTCCATATCAGCCTGTACAAGATTTGTGCTCTATTTGTACCAGAAACAGAGACAATTACATCACATAAGCAAAGACACATGTACAATCAAACCAGACCAGAATGTCCAGAGAAAAGAACAGAAAGAATGAGCTGCTATCAAAAGAAAGCACAGTATCCTTTTTACCTTCTGCAACTTCCAGAGGTCCTTGAGATTTGCGAAGCTCTTTCACTGTTTCTAAAAACTCCTTCCCTCCAGCCTTTTCCAGTGCCTTGCCTGCAAGGACACAGAGCAAGAGGCCTTGGCTTCAAAGCATAAAACAACTCTATGTTATTTAAAACATTGTTTATGTGTTATCCTGCTCCCCCTTATCAGCAGCAGATGAAGTTTATGTTTACCACTGTCCAGTCACAGCTACAGTTTACTTTTTACATCCCTACACAGTTAATTCGTGAAATTAATTCATCATTATCTGTAACAATGTTACCTTACTCTGGCTTACAGCTAAAACAATGAAGAGTGAGGTTTTTGGGACTCAGATTTGCAGCCTCCAAAATCAGCTCAGCACACAAATTCTACTACTTTCCAAAATAAGCAGAGATGGGTGCCAGTTAACGTCTTGATAAATTACTACATAAACAATGCTCCAAAAGCCTGCTATTGGATTCTTTGCCTCTCTGCACCTGACTGCTTATCTCTTTACCTCCCCCTTGTACATCAGCAGTAATAATATTTCCTTTTTTTTTTTTCACATGAGCAGCATAAGCCTTTGTACATGTGTATTTCAGTGAATTTTTCAGTGAAATTTACAGTGAAAAGCAATATTAGAAGTGTTATTAATATATAACAATATAATATATATAATCCAATAAAGGCCACAATAATGTTTATTACTTGCTGCTCATGTGCCTCAACAAATTATCTGTGTTTTGATTAGTGTAAGACATCACTAATAAAAGATAAATTGGTAATTAGCCTGTTATACCTAGTCAGATCCAGCCTGCTTTTCAGAAGTGTTGTAAGCAGTATTTTATGGCCTGGGGAAGACTCAGATGAAACAGGACAGGATCTCAGGCTACAGCTCCAACTCTAGATGTGTTTTTTCTGCATGTAGCAGAGCCTCACCTATTTCCTCCTTGAGGTCTATTTCAGCAGTGGTGGGGTGAACAATGCCTTCTACTTTCATGGAGCCAATATGGCTGATGTCACTCTGTGTCAGAGAAAGCTGTAAAATAATAATAATAAGAGAGCAGGAATAAAAATAGTAACCCAAGTGCAAACACATTTTCATACTTAAAAACTAAAAGTCAAAGAAGGCTAGATTCAGTCTTTCAGAGATCTGCAGTTTTATTGTGTTCAATATGTGTCAATCTGATTTTTAGCCTTTAATTTGTACACCACTCACTGTTTTGTGATATGCCCACAGCTTGAGAGCTTGATCCAGAAGATGTTACAGCTAGAAAACTCCTGCTCTAGCACTTCAGAAAAAAAAAAAACAAAAACAAACCCAAAGCTAAATTAAGAAATGCTTTTGTTTCAGGAGAAAAATATTAAAAATAAAGTTTTTCTCCTATAGAAAGCACTTGCCCCCACTAAAATACTTTAGAAGCTGAGGAGAAGGGCTGAAGACTATGCTGATCTACTAAGTCTTCAACACCCAAGTAATTAATTTCCCTTTGACTTCCTGGCATAAATAAAACAAAACATAAATAAAAAAATAAATTTACCACCCACACATCAGGATACCAGTAACTTGCCAAAAATTGATGCCTGAGGGTGCTCAAAAAAGGCTGCTCCTCTGATTTCACAGCCTTTTCACTTTGAACAACAACAGAGGACAGAAACACTATCAAGAAGACTCCAGAGTTGGTGATCTTGTTCCCAGCACACCTCATTTCTTCCAAGATACACAGTAGTGCACGTGTCCTAACCAGAACAATAAGCCCTGCCCATTTTAGAGAAGAAAGAGCAATTAAACAGATTCTCAGACAGGACAGAACTCTAATAAAAGAGATCCAAATTTCATTTACCTAGCCAAACTACTCCTTTCAGCAATCTGGTGGATCTAGGATGTGTCTGGCCCCATTCTAGACCACTGCACTAACAAGAGATGGGATCAGGTGGACTGAACTCTTGAATGCTGCTTCATACAACAGGATATACTGAGGGCTTACAGAAGCAGCTTCAGGAAGAACACTTTTGACAGATCACCTTACTATTGGTAATAATTATAACAGTAACAGTGTTTTAAAATCTTGACTATATCTCCAGAATTAAATTTGTAAGAAAAACTCCAGTTTCATTCAGAGGGCCCCAAAATTAAGGCAAACTCTCTCCCCTGTTGGTGGGTACAGAGGGAAAAAATAATGAAAATGGAATAGACAATTGGCTGTACACAAAGGACATGCAGGTATCTTAGTGGGACAGTTTTATAATTCTGGCCAGGGGCAGTCCAACAGTCTGTGCTGAGAAGTAGGCATGCTCTGCAGCTCTGGTGAAGTCCTCAATTTGAACAGTGAGAGAACAGTGCCCCACAGCCCACTTTCAGACAGAGCACTCAGGCTTCTGGCACAAACCAACACGTAGAAGTTCTGAGTGATCCTGGGACCTGGCCCAGAAATACTCTTTTATAAATAATAAATAGTCTAGAAGGTTAAACCTGGTTTGGCACTATGTCAGGCACAGCATAGCCAAGTCCAAACTGAACAAAACTTCCATACAGTTTAGGCCAAGAAACAAATCAGTCTGGCACGCTATAATAGAGAATAGAGAGCCAAGCATTATTCTTGCTAATCTTTTATCTGCAGACATATTTTTGAGACCCTCCACCACACCCATGACTTGAATGAGATTTGGCTCAAAATTTGGGACCACTCTGAGAGAATGTAGAGAAGATTTTGTATTGGTGTAACATCAAAAGCATCTAGACTCCATTGCTAGACTCCCAGTCTGTTGCAACTCTGCATTACCTTTTGTCCTGGCACAAGGCTCTTAGAGGACAAGATAGTGAAACCATCCCCAGGTCCATCTTCAGACGTTGAATTTGAAGCTCCTTCTTTTTCACTGTCCTTTTGTTTGCTCTATTTGGAGGGGAAAAAATCAAGAACTCTCACAGGACAAAAAATAGAAATCAACATTTACCATTATTGAGTAAAGAACAGATTTAATCAGTTACAACAAATCTCATCTCCTCCAATCAATAAATTACTCAGAGCCTTTTAATCCCCAAACATTATGTAACAATAGTGTTTTTCTCTGTTTATGTAATGCTAAAACATAAGTGGTTCATCTGAGGCACTGCATACATCTGTAGTCACATCATGAGTCGGGGCACCCACACCCATCTGGAGTTTTTCTGACAGTGAAGGTTGTAGTTACAGGTGGGTGTGCTAGTTTATTTTTGCTGCTAACAGAGCAGCAAATCTAACTTTGTAACTTAGTAACCCAGTCAAGTACTCCATTCTGAAGCAAAAAAAACCCTTCATGAGTTAAAAAAATGATCATAAATCTCATTTAATAAATCACAGATCTGAATCTATATTGAGAGGAGCAAGCCACCATACCTGTATAAAAGAAGTTGGAATGACAAGATGAAATACCTAACAGCTGAGGCTGGAATGCAAAATCCCCCATGTGGGACACACTCCTTCATGCAGACTAGCTCATGAAGCTGCAGACCTGCATCTACCAGGGCTGCAGGAGTATCTCCTCACATCTCTCAATATTTGCTTTAAGGTATGTCAAAAAGATATAAATTCCTAGCAAGCACAAAATTCTGCATGTACACAATTAAATGTAAGCTGGTAGCTGAGATCAATACACAGAGGCATCCTATTAAGCATACTACTAAACAACTATTTTCTTTTTAAAAGTCCTTTCTACATATTCTCAGCTATTAAAACGTATTAAAGCTCAGTGGCCTTCAGGAAGACATGCTTAATCCAAGTTTAAAACTTCTATGTCAAAGGTTAATATAATTTAATTCTAACCAATCAAAAATTTAGCAGTGTTTTAAGATGCGTGCTCTGGAATTACAAACTAAGAGCACTGATCTGGGGTACTGCTTTATCAAATTTAACCATTTAGAATGGTGATAGAGGATGGACAATTGTAAGGGAAGATGCAGTGGTCAAGTTCTCACTTGAGAACTCTCTTTTAAAAAACAGTAACAACAGCACACCTAAGAATACATGCAACAAAGAGCTTGTTAAAAATGACAGTTCTGTACCATGTCAGGACCAGTTCTCTGGACAAGGAAAAACCTCTAACAGCAACCTGGTAACTGTACAAGGCTGAAGATGTGGCATCTTTTAGGCAGAAAATGTTTTAAAATACAGCTTCCTTCAGTTTTAAAGCTGGAGTTCACTGCCATACAGCATGGAGATAAAGAAATTTGACACAGTTACCAAGAAAGTATTGCAATGGGTGACATGGAAATCTGAAAAGTTTTCCTGAAAGCTTTCAAGGTTTTTGTTACAAAAATACATTAGAAAAATACAGCGTTTGCCTTTTTTCAGAAGTTCAGAGTAAAAAACTATTACCAACTCCTGGCTCCTATTCCTAGTGGTTACAAACAACACAGAAGGGCTAACATATTTCTCCTTAAAATCTTATGTTGGTTTTGATCCACTCCCTCTCCCACACCTCTGGAATCCTGTATCTGACTCAGGCTTACCTTTTTGGGTGGCCGGGCTTTGGTAGACTTTGTCTTCTTCCCACTCTTTTTGTTCACCATGGATTTCCTTCCCTTCTTCTCAGGAGCAGGTGAAAGGATGGTCTCAGACTTGCCTTTGGCACCCCGTTTCTTGGCTAGAAGCTCTGGCTGGATTCTGGGTAGGACACCTCCACTTGCAATAGTCACACCTTTCAGCAACTGCAAGGAGAAGCAGCATAAAGAAGCACATTACAGATGCTCAAAGTCTGGACTTGAGCTACCTTTGCTATATTACATCCATGCAAGTAAAGTCTACACTCCTCAAAGTGTTGTCTCTCATCCCTTTGTCATGAACAAAACCACCACCAAAAACTATGAGGGAGAAAATCCACAATAGCAAGAAACCTGGAAGGTCAGCCAGCACATCCCAGAGAATCCTGTTACTGTACAGGTCAGTCACTCTTCTCTCTTTTGGTGCTGGTCTTTCTGCATACATGTCCTTGGTGACTAACAAGCAGTGAATGAGGGTAAGAGGAGATGATAGGCACCTGCAGGCTACTTTAAAAACAATTGCACCACAGCCCTGATCAAAGAACAACTGGTTGTAGATCCTTTTGTCAGGGAAATAAATTCAGCATGAGCCCTGAGAACCTGCTTTGCAGAGCTGAACAACAGGAATGGGCTGTGTCATTAGGTGCAGGACAAATCTGGCTAATTCCTGATGGACAACAGTAGATCTAGTCCCTAATTCACAGGCCAGTGAGCAGGGAAAGGGCTGGCAGGGTTAGCATGCTTTTCCCTCTCTCCTGGCCTCTCTTTTGACTTCTCAGTCCCCCTGACTGGAAACAGAGCTTGATGACTTCACATGCTCCACATTTTCAAGTGCAGGAATCTTTCAAAGTGTGAATGATGTCATCTATCATCATGTGGGGCCAAACCCAAGAAGAAATCCTCTGATGTGGAATGAACCATTCTGGAACCCCTCAATGCTGCAATTCACAGCCCATGCCATGATCTCTCTTCCCACTCAACAAGTTTAGCAGAAACAACCCCACAAGTGATCCTCAGAGTCAAAGCACTACAAACCACAGTCTGGGTGCTAATGGGGCCTGGGCACACAGAGCAGGAGTCAGTCCTGGAGGCAGCAATAGCAGAAAGTGAGCCAGAACCCTGCCCAAGATGGGCCCTAACAGATTGTATAATAGAAAACACACATTTCTACAGCTTTTGAAGAAAGTTCTTCCATGTGGCACATTTTCTTTACATATTAGATGCCGCCAAGTTAAAAATTAAGCATCAGGTTTACCCTGTTCAACAGGACTCAAAGAGTTCTGAAAGAAGCAAAAATTATATCCAGAGGATTTAAGATGAAAATGTTGTCTTTTGCTTGCTTGCAGAACCTTCTTTTTTGCTTTTATTCAAGTGGGAACAATCTTGCCTTCTTCTACTATAATCATTGTCATCTTATTTATGTGTCAGGCTAAACTGTTTCTTATCTTCCATGGTAGCAGCTTCTTTCAGGCCACAGCAGGTGACTCTCACACTGAAATACAAACAGGTACCTGATTAAGTTCCTCATCATTTGCAACTGCCAGGAGGATGTGTCTGGGGGCGATCCTTCCTTTCTTGTTGTCCCGTGCTGCATTTCCTGCCAATTCTAGAATTTCAGCTGTAAACACAGAGATAAAAAGTAAGAGGTAAAGAGTAAAAAAACCGTAACTTATGTACACCCCATATCCGTATTTTTATTATCCAGCTACTTTTTCAGGGGTGTTTCACAATTTAAATGGCCTTTGCTACAGAAAGACAGAAACCAAACTACGTTAAATATATTTGTAAATTTATGTGTAATAATTTGTCCTTCCTAATTCCCTGAAGGATAGCTAGCAGAAAACACAGTAAGCTTAGCTCATGTAACTTCTTCCTGAAGTCAGAGTTATTTCCAAAACCCACAAAGGACCTTATAAAAATGTACAGCAGCAATCCAAAACTTAGCACTAACCCTGTAACAATAAAACAGTAAAGCATGCAATAAAACCCCAAATCTAGTGCAGACAGTTCAGACAAAACAGCAAGGATTCTCAGGACCAGGTAAGACGAAGACTGAGGTGCATTTAAAGAAATAATTTGAAAGCCAACAAACCAGCCAGGCAATGCTGCAATTCTGTATTACAGGGCATTGAAAATCTGTGAGAAGCTTCATTTCAGAACAAAGTATAAAAGGTTTGACTTAGAGGCAAGCAGAGACAACAGAAGAGCTCCAAATGCATGAGCTGTTGATTGAAATTTCTTTCTACATCTCTGGGAACACGAGGTCATTTCAGAAGTAGTTTCTCTAAATTTGCAGTAACATTTATTATGTGACTAGAGTCACTGAGCTTTTCCTAATAGTTTTACAGGAAACACAGACACATCTTTTTGAGTTTATTTAAACCAGTATAATTCATTAACTTACACAGTCTGGGCCCTACTGAGAAGTTATTTCTCAGGTAAGAATTCTACTGAAACACTGAGAAGGAAGAAGGGAATGTTTTGCTCCAAATGATCATAAAAATCATATTCACATCTTGTTTCATCTTGCGTTTTTTTTTTTTTTTTTTTGTATTTACATCTGTCAGTAACAGGGGTGAGAAAGTTACAGCCTATCCTATTAATGATACCTTACTCCTTTTTATTGAATAAATAAACAACTGTAACTTTTATAAAAGAAAAAACTAGTCCATGAAAAACCTAGTGGAAATCCCCATAATGCTCTCTGGCTAAAATCCAAAGGATTTCAACAAGAGATTTATCTCTCGGTTCATGGGAAAAATACAAGCTTTTGATTTCACTCAGAATAACAGAAGTGCATATTTTGTCATACAATTCTTATTCCTATACAGCATAGGTACTGAACTCCATGTTGGAGATGTAAAATCCATTGTTTAGAATAATGTGCATATTTGCAACGAATTTTGGTTGAAAACTTACAATTATTCATGCAAAGCTTTCAAGAAACATTATCAAATGAGCAAAGAGAAGCACTTAATTTTAGGGAGCATGGCATGTTGTAGCAATAATTAGGGCACTGCCATGAGGAAAAAGCAGCATGTGATCTGATAATCAGAAACACTACCACGCCATAAATACACACTGAGTCCAGTAGCACTAGGAGTTAGGGTGGGAACCTCTGTCCTAACTTTGGAATGTTTGACTCGGATTTCAGAGGAGACTGAAAAAAGATTCTGTGCAGTCCAGCTATATTCACTGCTGTGGAGTCTGGAAGTTCTCCCAGACCTCTGCAAGTGCAGCTAAAGCAGCAGCAGCCAGCAGGAACAGACTGCCATCCACTGGGCAGACCAGCATCAAGCAAGAAAAGAGACTCAAGACTTCCCCAGTGAATTTTGCAGTTTGGTGCTGATAGCAGAGCAAGATTGCATGGGAAGGGGCAGGGTGAAAAGCAAACCCAAAAAAAAAAAAAAAAAAAAAAAAAAAAAGGCAACATATACTTACCTGTGTGGTAATTCTGAAGTTCTTTCAGATGTGCCAACAACAGGCACATCCTGCTACCTGTGTGCTCACCCAGGTTCTGGGTCCTTTGGCCAGCAGCATCCTGATGGTGCACTCAAATGTCCTCTGCCTAATGTTAAGAGCAAAAAATGCAGAACGCTCAAATGCCAGCCCTCTACCACGGGACACTGGTAAGAAGGGAATCCAAGGAGAGATGATGTATGGCAGACTGAGTAATATGCATATTACTTATCAAAGGATGCCAGTTATTTGCATGGGTAAATAATTGCCTTACCTCCTTCTACCAATTGCCTTTATGCATATTGTTCTAATGCTGAAGGCAAAGATTCAGTCTTAAGAACATAAAATGGCACTTGCAAAATGCAACATCAAATCTGGAGGCCTCAGTTATCACACCCTCTGCTGATAAGAACAAATCCCTAAATAACCAACCCTTTCAAGCAGAAACATCTTGACAGTTGAGGTTACCTAAACTCTAAGGAGACTAGCCTGAGAATATAGAACCTGTAATGAAGTCCTCTGCTATAACAAGCTCTTTTGAAATTGATCATCTTGATATTCTCAGACATGTTGGTTTTACTTTACATCCTCTTGGCAGCAGCCATTAAGAACCAAAGTGAAAGGTGAAATAATAATCCTGCTTCAAGATTAGTTTCATCAAGATTCAAAATCTACACAAGAAGTCTTCACACTGGGAGCATAACTTCAAATTCAGAGATCTTCAGTGCAGACAGCTAGAAGCTCATTTATGCACTCCACAGTTAAACCTCAAGCTCAGGCAGACATTGAGGGTATGCCAACAGCACAATGCTCAAATCTATCCACTGACACTACCCAACACCCACTCCAAAAGAGCCTTTTATCCTGTCTGACAAACACTTGGGACCAGGGAAGAACATAACAGTCTTCCATCTGACATAAGCAGCAGCCAAGATGCATCTTGAATGAGATTACATTTTCTTATCCTGTGACATACAGGGAAAAATGGTTTCTCTAGCTGATGGATAAAAAAATTTGGAGTGTCTGGCAAATAAAAGCATCATAGCCAGACCAAAGTTATTTGCTCAGCTGAGCACAGCCTGCTTCTGTCATGTGCTCAGCTGGACTGGTAAGAAAGGTATGTGAGAACTACTATCAACAGAAAGATATCAGACAGGTTATCTTGTTCACTTCTCCTTTAGAATAAGGTTTGGCAGTTGCTGTTCCATTCCCATGTACAAATCTACCCAATAATACCTTTGCTCTGAAAAGATATATCAGATGTTGGAGTCCTTGGTCCTCCAATTGCAAGTATCTGCTCCATCTGCCCCTTGACAGCAAATGAGTGAAACAGACAGAGGTGTTTGCCAGCTGGTGTCCCTTGAAGGAGAAGGTATTTGTTGGTGTGGTTGGTATTCTGCCCCAATTTAGAGAAGGTGGCATTCCATTTGCACTTTCTGTGAGTTCCTCTGACCAGCACACCATCCACGTCTTCTGCTTCCTAAGCAAGAAGCATCTGTATTCTTTGCCTGCATTTTGGGAAGCTGCATTAGGGGACACATATAGCTGATGTTTCATTTAGATGACCATTGTCTCCCCAGAATGTTACAATCTATTCCCAGTCTCCTCTGACCAATGTGGAACCTGTTCCTAGCCTCATCTGCTTCTCCTGTTAATTCCAGCCTGCCCTTCCCACTTCATGACATGCTTCAGCCCATGAGGTTTCTTATTTAATTCATTAATTTAATTAATACCTTTAGCTGAGAGTTTGGGGCATGCTCCATTGCTCTGGGAGGGCATAAGCAGGCTGGGCAGCACTGGGAGCGATTGGAGCATGTGCAGTGAGGACTAAGACTCCATGGATTTTAGCTGTTGAAATCAAAGAAGTCTCTTCATGAGCAACCTGTCATTTTTGCAGAGTTAGTTTGGCCAAACCAATTTCTCTGGGGTGGCAGAGATCACCCTTTTCATGAAGCATTCTTTGCTCAAATGCAGAGAAGAACCCAGGTGAAGAAAAGTTTTCAGGGATGGTTTAACAAAAAATCATGGTTCAGCTGGCTTCTGTGAAACAGTTTAAGAACAAGAATCCCTTACTCCCACCCTCACAGATCTAGCCTGAAGCAGCATCCCTGTAAGCAGGAGTTCAGCCTGAGTAGCCACCATTTCAGAGCTGCAGGTCGATGAGAGAAAACTGGAATTTGCTAGAGGAAGTATCAGATAATGTTAAAAAACATTAACAGTTTAATATGTAATACCCTGTTTGACAACAGCCCTGGAAAAGGACATTTTGTGTCTAAAGGTTTCCCAAAACCAAAGACTATATTCACGTATATATATCAGGAATAAGGATATCAGCAGGCTTAGATGTTGCAACATTGGTTTTTTAATAGAACTATCCATCTTTCTAATCTTTACAAACAAAATTCTGGATGGAGCACAGAAACCTTGTTTTGGAAAGCCCACTGTCAATAAGCAATAGGTGTTTGCTCAGGTGTTTGACTCCGTTTTGTTACAGCTCATGCAGGGCTGGAGTGAGAGGGAGCCAAGCAGCTTGCAATAATATTCTCTTAGAGTTTATATGGGCCCCCAGCCTACACATACAGCAACTGTCTTGCTTGGTTGACCACACATTCTTTTTTTTTCTAAAACAAAATGCAGGACCATTATCTGCCCTTGCCATGTTAAAGATTTAAATTAAGCTGCACTGACTAGCCAGAAGCAGAGCCAACATACACACTGTTCTACTTCAGGTAATAGGTAAACAGTGCTGCACTGTATGTTATAAAAAGATGTATGTTATAAAAAGATGACCATAACTCAGGCTGCACTATCAAAGTGCTGCATATACCAGATGTGCTGCTGACAATTTATTACTACACCTTGAAATAATCACCACAGCTCAGAACCAGCATCTCCAAATGTTTATCCTAGAAACTCCTTTGAATGCTATAGGTCCCTGTGGAGTGGGAAAAGGGAAAAAAGCCTTCCTCCCCAGACTGAAGGTCAGCAGACTCATCAAGCAGCATGTTATTCATTTATAAAAGTTAGTGTAATTTGCAAAACCTAGCTAATATAGTTTCCATCTTACAATACCCAGACATTTAGAAGTCTGTAGATGATTTCTAAGGGATTTGACAATAAAGTAAAGCAAACACATCTGGCTATAGAGAAATTTGTATTTATGACACTCCTGAAGAGGCCTGAACCTCCACTAGAAAACACACAGAGGCTTACCAGCAAAAACAAGGCTGAAAATCCCTGTGGTAGAGCAGTGGAGCTATGAGAGCTACGAACCCTCCACTTTTCCCCCTGCCTGCAGCCTCTGAAGCATCTCTGCTGAGCAGCACTCCAGGTTGCAGGCAGTAAACAAGCTCTGCAAGTCATGGACTTCCCTGGTACAGCACATCCACACCAGCTCCACTGAGAGATTCCTGCAGTTACAAGGCTTCATTTTTATTGTACAAACCAGAACTGTGCAAATATGACTATATTTATGCTCTTAATGAAGTAAAAGATCTCCAAAATCACTTGGGGAATCAATCTGTCTCTATGATGAAACAATCTCAATACATACATGTTTGTTCTTACACAGTAAAACGATGCTCACCCTCTGGATTTTGATACTGGTTTTCAGTGGTGTTTTGTTTTATTTTAATACCAGTTCCTTTTTTTGGACTTAGTACTTGAAGAGCTGGGGGTGAACAGAAATGCAAGCTCAAACACTTTGTCCACATTTTTTCCACGCAAGCAATACTTTTTCTCTCCAACTCCAGAAGCAGCCTCAGAAAATAAATCCTCATCCCACAGTTAATGATGACAAGTGTGGAGGTTTCTGTAACATTCTATCAGGCATCATCAGAAATTCAATTTATTAATAGTGAAATAATTACTATTTCATATTTTGTCCACACCTTTGAAAGCAAATACTGTTTTTATTGCCCGTCAGGAAAAACAGCCTTTTATATGTAAAAAAGACAGCAATATTTGCACAAAGACTGTCATACAGTTACATGGACAACCAGATCCCATGCAAGCTTCTTTTGTGCCACTCTGGAAATAAACTATGTTGCTGAAACACAACCCACTCAACTAATTCCATCCAGGCTTGCGACTCCTCACAGATTCTCTAATGCACCTCAGTCTTGATCTCTAACACCTAAATAGCCTGAACCAGAATCCTCTCTCCACTGAGTGTTGGGATAATTTGCTAAGGTGCTATGTTCCACAACTACACTAGAAACCAAGCAGATACGATCATGGGGCAGTCTGAAACATTGCAATACATCACAGTATATTGTATCACCATGTGATGCCTGCCCCTTCCACTGCAGTCAGCTTCAGAAGGAAAGAAAACACAGGGTATATGGAAGGACTTAAACCCTGACACAGTTTCTTTACACACTCAGGCAAGCCAAAAGGACTTTTTAAAATATTAGTGAACAACCTTAAAAGTTCTTAACACTTTGACACAGTTCTGCAAGGGGAAATGTAGAGAGCAAAAGGGAATTTGTTTGCTTAAAAAGCACAATAGATGTATAAGGTGGGTTTGTCTGTTTTTTTTTTCATCTGGATATAACAAAAGCCTAATTCATACCAGTTTTTGCTTGTACAGAAACTACCTAGATATGACTTCTCACTCTATAAAGCAGTAAAAAACCAATCCTTCCAGCTAGTGATCAAGCATGGTGCCTCTAAAGGAGAAAATTCCCATCTTTAGCCTCTTCAAGAAGCAAATTCATCTCAGCATGTTAAGCAAATTTCAACAAATCCTGCACTTGCCGAGCCTGAGTTTCAGAACGCACTCATATCCCATCCCATGGATATCCCTGGCTTCTGTGTGTGATCAGCACTTCCAGGATGAGGTTCTTGGTTTACCTGCAAGGTACTCTATGACAGCTGCCATGTAAACGGGAGCTCCAACCCCTATCCGGTACTTGTAGGTGCCTTTCTTTAGGTACCGCATCATCCTCCCCACCGGGAAGATAACGCCCGCCCTGCTCGAGCGGGAGAGTTTGGACATTTTCTTCTTCCCACTTCGCCCCGACATCTTCCAGCTTTGTGCTTCTCAAGTTGCTGGTGATCCTTATCCCCGTGCTCGAATCCAAAAGCTGCAAGGAAAAAAAAAAAAAAAAAAAAGATGGGATTGGTGTTCAGCGTGTAAGAAACATCTTTATACTCTATCTTGTCCTTCCAGTAGGAAAAAATCCAAACCCATTCTCAACACCTGTTAAGGCTGAGACATTACTCTTTAAAAGCTGGAGAACTGGAACATTTGCTATAGGTTTTCTTTTGATTACTACACTGTTACTGTAGCAGTATCACAGAAAAAGTGGTTTTGAGAATCTAAATAAAAACTAAATAATCCAATGTACAATACATTAATCTTTTTTTTTAAATAACAGAAAACATACAAACCACGAATGACACCAAGGCAGACATCCACTGCATGGAAGACTGCCATGCTGAGTGTTAAATTTAGCAAGTTAAAGACAGTTGAGAAGAACTGGAAGAGTGGACAGCTTTAAACAAGCTATAAAGCAGATACTGGGGCCACCTCTAAGCAGAAGTGGTGCTGCTCACACACAGGGAGCCAATACCTACCCACAAACACACTGCTTCCTTCACACATCTCTTAGACAGGCAATTCCACACTCGGGGCTGAAGAGGAGAAGCAGGCAAGCAGCTCTGCTTCCAGTACCTCCTCTCCCACAGCCAGAGCCTCAGGAACTGAGCCCTGGGGGAGAGCTCACAGACTTCACGGCTTTCATCATCTTCCCCGGATCACCTTGAGAGCAGCTCCTGGGAGCCCCTGAGGCGCCCTCCTCGGGTTTTTAATCCCCCATCTTAAAAGGACTGGCTACCAGGTGTTTCTTCTGTCCACCAAGCCACAAAAGAGGTGGTGTTTTTTCCCTGTATTAAAAGCCAGTCTAATTTATACACAGGAGCAAAGAAAACAAATTTAATTTTCTCCTTGTTTTTCTGACAACAGTGAGATTGCAGAACACAAACCCTGGAGTCAGCCACTCATTCACATTGTGGATGCAACTGTAGACACACCCCTGGTTCTGACTTGCAACCACAAAAGAGGAAATTTTCACTATGTTTCCAAAAGTTGTTTTTTAACTCTATTTCGCTAGCTCCCCTGGTGGTCTAACTGTGATCCTGGCTACAACACAACAGATCAAGATACACACTCTGAAAAAAAGAAGGAGTATGTCTGCCCCAGATGGCATTTCTGCCACTGAAGGCACAGATGGCTAATTCCCAGTATCCACTCCCCTCTTTGAAATAAGGACACAAAGGTAGGGAGGCAATTTGAAAAATTCAGTTTATTACGTGGGCATGATAACAGAAGTTGGGAAAAATTTTAAAAATAAACCCATTACCTCAAAATTGATGCTGCTCATCATCTCACTGCGAGTTCCCTGTGAACAGCCTGCAAGGAACTGCGAGTGGTGGTAAAAGAAGACATGCAGCAATGAGAATCCAGAAAGGTGATAAGAATGATCAGATGCCTGACAAAGTAATAGGGACAGAGAAAAGAAGCTGGGAGACATTATAATAGTCTTTAGAGACATAAAAAAGGCCGATGGAGTTGTGCTCCCTACAAAAATGACGGGAAAGGCAGGACTCTAAGAAAAGCTGTGTAGCAGGGAGGAGAGGGGAGCTCTGGACTTGGTCTGACAGGGAGCTGGCAGAATCTTCCCACCAGAACAAGTTAGTTTAAAACAGTTAGAGAAGGATGTCAGAAGTGGCACAGGCAGTGCTGGATTTGCCTCGGGACAGGAGGCTGGATGAGGGGATCTCTCAAGGTCTCTCCCTCCAAACATCTTGCTCTATGAAATGTGCAATCTGTGACCAACCCTTTTTATTTTAAACTTTCTGTTTCCTATTATGCTACCAATTAACCTTTATGAAGTGTCCTCTTCAATTTGTGGTAACTGACATTCAAGTTAAAGAAGAAATGTAGGCTGGGAATTAGTTTTCTAGCTGTCAAAGGAGCAAACTGCTGGAACAGCCTTCTCTTATGAGTAATACGAGCAACAATAACTCAGTTTAAGGTGGGACTTAATGTTTGCACTAGGATATCATCTGATTCCTGTAATGCCAGCAGCACATTTTCAGTCCTGCACTGAATTCCCTACAGAGAGCCAGGCTGAAAGAGTGCACAGCAAGCAACCACACATCAAAATAATATTAAGCTAATCTCTCTTATACGTGAAAAAAAAAAAAAAAAAAAAAGCAAACACCATGAGTTTTGCATCCAGATAAAATACTGTGGTGGCACTTGATCTCTCTGATAGAAATCCAAAACATATTCATACAGCAAAGCAGACTGGGGCATGCTGTCACATTATATACATTTTTGTTGAATTACTCACTTCTGGCTCAGGCTTCTGTTGCCTCAGCAAACTTTCCACCTCTGTCTCTACCCCTTTATTTTTCCCTTCTCTCTCACAGCAAGTCTCAGTTGTTTTCTCCCTGCTGCTAGGGTAAGCTTTGGAATCCCAAAAACATTTTTCCAAATTTTGCAAGAGCCTAAATACAAAAGAAGTTTCAAAATTCCAACACTGCCTTTTGCTTCTTTGCAATTTACATGGACTAGGGTGTACTGGGGAGTCACATATGTAACAGCATGGTCTTGTCTCATCTTGAATCCCATGGAGGCAACTTCAGGTAGAAAGCCAAGGTATGGCACAGCCACATCCACTAGAATACAACTCATGTGGACCTGGACAAAGAAATGTGGCACACTGGGCTTGCTACACTACAGCCTACACTAGGCACCTTGGAGGGTGGACACCAAGGGGATGGTTCACAGGCTCAGGTGACCACCAGTCCTTGGGATCTCAACTCTTGCACAGAAGAGCTGTGTGTCATCTGCAGCAAGGCCCCAGGAATGTGGGCTCTGCTAGCTCACTCCTCCCCCAGGCAGGGATTTGGTTTACCTTGGAGGGTGCACATCAGCTCAGCCCTGACACAGTTATGTGATGCACTCACCTGAACCATTCCAAAGCTCTCTTTAGATGCTATTGCTGATCAGTTGGAAAGGACTTGAGTCTACCCACACTAGTTCCCCCACTGCCAGCTGATTCATCAGCTCTACTTTCACACTAGCTATAAACTACAGTCTCCATGAAAAAACACAGCCCTGTCATTTATGTGAGGTCCATCCTCAGTGAGTGAGAAGAACTGCATCTATATCTGGCTACCACAACATCATGAGGCTTGGGCAATTTAAAGCAATTAATGTTTCCAATCCCTTAGCTGGTCACGGCACACTCCTACTCTGCCATGGCTCCAACATCCCTGTGTTGCTATGGGGAATTCAGTAGACAGCACATCTCCCACAGCTCCCTACAAGATGATGAATGTTGGGCAGGCTTGTGCAAGCTGGGCCTTGCTCTGTGATTTACACCTTCTTCAGAGCCCCAAACAACCAGCAATATTGCCCTTCTTCCTCCCTGCCACTCTCCAGAGGGTCTTTCCACTAGAGATCCTAACACCTCATTTTCTTGCACCATGGTTATACATGAAGAGTGATGACTGCTGCACATGGACACTGGAACAACAGAGGGACAATTCCCCTCACCACTGCAGAACTTGCATCCCACAACACACCCTGACAGATCAAAGTTTACCAAAGTAACCTTAAAACCACCTTTCAATCCTTCCCACACAGATGCTCAGGAAAACAAAATATCATCATCTTCTTTAGGCAGTAACTGCACATTTAATTTTTTAAAAGGTAAGAATAACCTTCAAACATAGAAACAGACTGTGACCTCCATCTGAGGCTGAACTTGAAGATCTGGCAAGGAAGCAGTTTCAGAGATTATCAGGTCAAGATCTGGCAAGAAAGCATGGATACAAAATACCTAAGATACATCAAACCTAAGTCTTCCTCTAAAGAAAAAAATCACAGAAAGCAGTTAAAGAAAGCTTAGTTTGCACAACATAGCACCAAAACTCTTGAAACACAGGTGGAAAGAAATACATTTTGACTGTTGCTCTTAATATCATACACAAGACAGAGCTAAGCTAAGCTAATAGCTACACCAAGTACAAAACACACACTAGCAACTAGTGTTGCCAGCTAAATATTTGAATGATTAGGTAAAATCCCAGCCAGACTAAAACAGCTGGCATTGCAGTTTATCCTTCTGGCCTTTACAAGTGGCTACATCATGTGGGAGACTAAAATTGCTCACAGCATGTCAAGCACAGCTTGAGGTTCAGGAGCATTGCATTGGAACCTACAGCAGAAACTCACAAAAGCTGAAATCCTCAGGCACAGCTGGTGTCCTGGCTAACAGCCTTCACCATGCTTGGTACCAGAAGCATTTTTTTCTGAATTTATTCACCAATGACAGCTCAGCCACCACTTCCAGATGGTTCACCTCTGCTCAGCATCTAGGAGTCCTCACTTAAAAATACTGAGAAAACTTTAACTCAGCAGGCAAAAGACTAAAATCAAGGGTGTGCAGGACTAGGAACACACCTGCACTTTCCTCAGCTCCAGCCTGGGGTGGAGGATGTCCTTGTTAGGAACTGAGAAGCAGTCCAAACCCATTCCACATGGGGGTGAACACACGGCTGCTCGCCCGCACACAGACACTGCATGGAAATAACCTGGGAGCCCTAACGGGAACCTTGGGGCCTGAACAAAACAGTACGAGGCAACCGGTGTTACTCAGTGGGAAACCAATACACCTCCTGGACTTGGCCTACTCCGAACTGGAGCCACGGAACACCTTCCTACCAAAAGCCGCTTCACGGACCCCGCACTCAGCTCCCCCCGCACAAACCGGAGCCGCCCTCCCAGCACAGGAAGGCTGACGTGAAGGGCCCGGGCATTGACTCGGCCTTCTTTGGACTTTGCTGAGAGCTGCCGAGCTCTCGGAGACCAGCCCGGTCACTCCCAGTCCCCCAGAACCACAGCGGGACCTCTGAGGAGGGAGCCCGACACCGCCCGGTACCGGCAGCCCCGCCCCGCGCACGCCGTTGCCTGGTACCGACAGCCCCGCCCACTCCCCCCATTGGCCCACACGCGGCGCTCGCCCCGCCTCTCCCGCTGATTGGCCAGCGCGTAGCCTCGGGCGTGGACAGAGCACGCTGATTGGTCACCATGCGGTGAGCGACGGGCTGGAGGGGGTGCGAGGGTGCATCGCATGCGCGCTCCGTGCCCGTCCGCGCAGGCGCCCTGAGGCGCGGCCAAGGGGAGGGGGGGAGCGGCTGTCGGCTTTCCCGCGCAAACGCTCCCCCCGCACCCCNCCCCCCCCCCCTCCATCCCTTCTCAAGCTCAGGGCAGAAAGGGCTCCCCTGACCCCAGTCTCCACCAGCCATTGGGCTGGCATGCGGTGGGAGCATAAAGGAAGCCAGCCCGGCTTCCCATTTTTCCCCTGGATGAAGGACTTTGGGAGCCGTAGAGGCATCGAGGCACTCCCAGCACGGGCTCTCCAACATCAGCTCCAGGATAGGTTTTGAGGTGTCCTCCGCCCACCCTGCCCGGTTTTTGTTAGGAACGGAGCCGCCCATCCCTCTATCCCTTAGGCAAGGTGACCTGCGCAGCTTGGTACCGCGCATCTTATCCAAACGTTCCCGCATCCCCAAACGGGCTTAAAACTGCCCTAACAAAGCCTGATGGCAGTTCTTTGTGTCTTGGTAGCCTTTAAGGCATTCGCAAGCTTTTGAACTCGCCCACGAGGGCTGCAAACGCAACTTGTTCTCTAAATGAAAGCTGAGGGGGTTAGTTTATTTTTTTTTTTTCCCCTGCAGTTGCACGGATTCAAGAGCTTGGGAATAAGTGATTATCGCTTGTCTCTCAGTGTGGCTGTTGGCAGCACCAAAATCCACGGTCACAGGCTGATCCAAACAAAAGGGTGCAGGGCTACACCTCTTCAAATCGTATCAGATATTTTTACAAGTGTAGACCATCGTTTTTGTACAAATATTTTGTATCATTGTACTGATGACACCTCGGGTATTTGGGGGCTAAAGTTAAGCAGTAGAAGATGCAGAGTAGTTTAAAAGGGTAGCTGGGAACAACAGAGCAGAGCAATAAAGAGGCATCCATGCTTTGTCCCTCTAAAAAAAAAAATAATAATTATAAAGATTCACTGGCTTTGTGGGGTTTGTTTTTGACTCTGCCAAAGTAAACTTTTGTCACCTTCAGTAGGGGGAAAAGCAATGAAGTATTCCTTCAGGTTACAGTAATCGTGGGCCAAGCCAGCTCTGGAAGAAAGGAGGCATGAATTGAGAACCTTGGATTTCCTCAACTGTGCAGCTGTCCTGGGGAAATCATTTCACTAACAGCAACTGTATTTTGACTGTCATTAAAATGGAAATAAAGCAGCCTTCCCTTTATTTAAGCAAGCCATCCAGTGAGTAAAAGGTCTAACATGTTTCTGTTTATTAATGCCTTGCAGTCTGTTCTCTCCCATTTTTGAAAGCAAGGCCAAAAATCTTTGAAATCATTGAAGAAAAACTCATGTACGAGTTTGAATTATTTGTCATGTAAGAATAAGTCTTTCCTGTTTAGACTTTGAACTTTGCAATTGAAAACTATATACTAAATTGTAAGTGTGCTGAACTGTATCAAGAATATGAAGATTTTCAAGTACTAAACCTAAAAATGAAAGACTGTTAAAGCCTGTGCTGGGTATCTATGGTGGCCCCTCAAACCACAACAACCCCATGAGAGAAAGGAGATACAATCAACACTTCCAGATACAAATAACTGCATCCAGCAATCCTAGCAATCATGGACGTGATGCATAGCTTTGAAATTAAAAATAGTTTGAGAGGAGACAGGATAAAAGCCACAAATTCTTGAAAACATTCCCAGTTTGTTACAGATTAACATGGAATAGGTTTGTGAAAATAACGTGTAGGAGGTTGTTAAAGAAGATAAAATCGTGTCTTCCACAGAAGGCAAACTCTCAACATTAGGACAGCTCATTGTGTTTACATAAATATTTTTCTTTTCATACAGAACATGTTCCTTACCTTCAGGACATCCCAAGTTGTTGCATCCTTGAGCAAGTCATAGTGCTGCTGGCAGTAGAGGAGGGATAAGAGAAGGAATCTCTTTCACATCTGGTTTCTATTACTGCTTACAGATGTCTGAATTTTAATACCAATTTTCCTGTCTGTGTGGTTTTTAATTGTCCCACTATAAAGTAAACTTCCCCTTTTTTTTCTTTTTTTTTTTTTTTTCCCCCCCTTCTCTTTCTTTCTCCTGCGTATGCAGTTTTTCTGTAACCTAAATGTTAAGAATATTATATGTATGTTTAATATTGCTTCACCTATTTCTGGGAGATTCAGAGTTGCTTTTTGCCACAGGAATATGAAATTTTGGAATAGAAATGATCAGACCAAGGCAGCACTTGACGGGAGTTACCACATGTGCCTTCCTCTGCAGGAGCTGCACTTTGGGAACTGCCTGTTTTTCCAGAGCAGCTGAGGCAGACAGGTTTCTCTCTCCAGTATTGAACACAAAGGCTGCAATGGAAAATTGACAAGCAGCTAAAGCACATGGCTGGGAATTGCCAGGGTGGTGGATATTTTGACAAATTCTGTCATGCAGAAGAGGACTGAAAACTCTGAGATTTCTGCTGACAAGAACTGTAGGTTCTGGCCATTTAGATGGAATCGTTCAGGGAAGGATTGTTACTAACTACCATTCTTCAACACAAAAATTTGCAATGCTGGATTGGGAGAGCTTTCCCCACCAGCAGGAGCAGTCTGCCCTGGCTAGGCTCTGCAGAGCCCATCTGCCAGTCGACTTCCGAGTGCAAATACAATCTGTTACTTTGTCAAAATGAACAACATCTCTATTGACAGAGCATTCATAGACTGCTGACTGCCTGACTCTCCAGCTATTGCAAAACCAGCCTGTTTATGGCACTCTCACTTTTAAGCAGAAGCTGTTATATCTCAGACACTGTAATGAATATTTCATAGCTTGGTGCTGACACCAAGAGATAGGGCTTTGCTCTTGCTGGAGCTGGCAGGCAGCCTGGCAGTGCAGTAAGGGCAAGCACCCCGAAAGCTCTGTCGTGTGGGCACACAGAATCCAGGAATTTTATCAAATCCATGTAAATACTGTCCTGTCATTAGGATAACCTAATACAATCAAAGTCATTGTGTTACTATGTTACAGCAGTGGATAACAGATGTAATAACCGAGTTGTGCAAATCTGTATTTTTGTAATGACTTCCCCCGGCCCCTGAGCCGGTTTTTAACCTTTACACACTGCTGATGGAATTATGCTTGTAGGTTGTGTGAGCTTTTCTTCTTATGGAAATCAGAAAATCTAGATCCTAACTTTGTGGAGAATCCTCTTATAATAGGATTTTTAAAATTAAATCATCTTGTGCCCCTCAGAAGTAAACATTTTTGTGTGTGCCTGATTCTGACGTGGTGTTTAAGGTGGACTAAAGGTTAGTTTTCTTCAAAAGTCTTCCCTGCATAGACAGCAACTCATTCTAAAAGTTAAGTTCTGCTTACAAGCTAAAAATAAATAAATAAAAAAAATGTTTTAATCCTTGTTAGTTATCCTTAAACACATCAATTCAGACTGCAGAGATCACTGTCTTGACAGTTATTTCTCAGTCACATAAGGGAATACACTAGATTCATACAAATATTTGAATATTCATGATTATTCGCTGATTTTTTTCAAATGGTTTATGAACATATCAGAATTTTAAAAAAATAAAAATAATAAAAAAAAGGAAACAAAACCAAGAAAATAACACTAAAAACTACTTAAATTCAGTTGAGAAACACCATAGGGTTCATCTCTGAAACAATACCAGAAGTAGGTAAGGTATAGGGAAAAGCAGTGTGGTGATCACCCAAATGGAATATTTTCTCTAAAGAATTAGGACACCTGACTAAGAAAACTCAGGAGAGATATGAGAAAGGGGACAGCTGATTCCCTGGGCTTGCCACTCCGCCTCCAAAGGAACGCAATTTTGATAGTAACTAGTAACAAAACAAAACAAAACAAAAATCTATTTCAATTTCTGAGTTTAAGGAAAGCTGGATGGAAAAAGTGATACAATTTGTGAGCCATGCATTTGGCCACAGATTAGTATGATAATCAAGCACTGCCAATCTAAGAGGCAGGAAAGCCTCCATCTCTGTAACACATTAATTTCTTGAAGCAAACTACTTGCAACAAAATATTTGTGTCTTTATTATACCACAGGTTTTTAGTGTAGAAAGTGACACATCCCAGCAGGTATCTGGGGACTTTGGTTGCAATTATATTTTAGCATTTGTAGAACTCCATTTCTCTTTTGGAGGAGCAAAGCTGTGGCAGTGGCGTTGCACCATTTGCTCAGCAAGTCACTCATCTACAGATCACCCCAGGATGCCTTCTTAGCAAACTGGCATCTCCAGTGTAAAGCTACAGCACATTTCCCACTTCTCACAATTCTGCAAAGGCATATTTTGTAATTATGTCTGTCTGATCGGTTGGTTCTGTGCTAGGATTTTGTCACTCTGCAGTTACACTCTTTGGTACAGTTTGCAGCTGTGATACAGAATTCCTTCCTCCTCTGGTGACATTTACAAGCACATTGTCTTCCCGGATGGGAATATTAAGGTCCAGTGTTTTTTTCAGAGAAGCTTCACAGCACAGGACAGCACTGCTTTGCCTGATTTCAGTAACTTCCTCAGCTTGATTTAAAACAATCTAAACACAGTCTTAAAACACAGTCTTAAGTTGTGCCAGGGGAGATTTAGGTTAGATATTAGAAAGAATTTCTTCACGGAGAGGGTGATCAGACATTGGAATGGACTGCCCGGTGAGGTGGTGGATTCTCCGTCCCTGGAGACATTTAAAAAAAGACTGGATGTGGCACTCAGTGCCATGGTCTAGCAACTGCTCCGGTGGGTCAAGGGTTGGACTAGATGATCTCTGACATCCCTTCCAACCCGGCTAATTCTATGATTCTATGATAAATCATTAGAATAAACAAATTACTTTCTTCCTCCTATACACAGAGCCCCCAGGGGGAAAAATATCTCAAGGTGTGATCTATAAGTAAATGAAGAGGCACTGACACAAGCCAAAGACACCTTCCCCTTTATTACCATGTGTTGCCAAAACCAAGTTCCCAGGACAGATTCTGCTGTCCCTGGACTATTTGGCACAGTCATCTGATCCGGGTTTCCCCCCCACTTCCATTAGCAGGGATTCTTAAAAACTGATCAATGTTTTCCTTTAGGTCGGGTCCCTTAGCTAATAGCTGCTGACGTTTGGATTTAGAGATAGATGTACACTTTCTTACTGATCCTCTCTATTTTGAGAAAGGACAATACACAAAGCTGATAATAATAATAATTTCAGCATGGGCATAACTAGACAGTCAATCTCTAACTTTCATCTGGTCTTGGCTCTGTCTCCTCTGCACTTGCTCTCTCTGTTCCACAGTTCATGTGGATTTGTGTTTTATGGTTGATTAACTGAATGTCTTAAAGAGTGAGCTCCAGTAAGGCTGTTCATACAGCAGGAGGAGGGGGCTCAGGCTCTTTTTGTCCCATGCAGGTTTCCTGGTGTCTAGCAATATAGCTGAGCTGAGGTTGCTGCCTTTCTCTCTGTTCCCTGTCCAGCTGTCTGTTTTCATGGAGCTGGAGATAACAGTATTTTTAAGAGTTATGTTCCTACACCAAATCAGTTTTTCAAATTTGCTGCCCAGTTCTGTAGTGACAGGGGCTGACTGGCCAACAGCAGATGGCATGATTTCTTTAAGATATTATACTAAAAACCATCCTCAAATGGAAAGACAACACATGTAAGTGAATTTGTGGTTTATTACTTGCATGAGCTGTCATTTACAAAACACAGAAACTGTGTAAGTAAACAGGAATTTTTATAAAAGGGAGAAGAAAGTATGTACATCATATGTAACAAATGCAACTTGTACTGGAATACGCATGTCACACAAATTAAAATAGAAACCTCACTAAAACATTGACACAAAGGAGTAAAACTTCAACACAAGGCACAGGGAGTTCATCAGACTCCCACTGGAAAATGGTGGGGTGACACTTTCAATATGCTGTCACGTTTACTATGGCAACAGCCCTCCAGCCCCAAACATTTATCACCACCTGCCTGATTTTTCAGCCCTCCTTTGGTTTTCCAGAAGTCCACTGCCCAGATTACCTTCCTGCTGCGATCTCTCATCATGGATTGTTCTCATAATGATGTTTCAACAGGCCAAGGCATTGAAAATAGCAATATACAGCTCTTGCATAGCAATTTTCATCATAATACAAGCCAGCACCTCAGGGTAAGAGGATTATTTTCTTTATCTGACAAACAGACACTTGATGATTGAGTATCTTATTTTTCCATCTTTTGTTACTAAGTAGGAAAGCTTTAAAGTTACAATAATAAAGCAGCAGCTTGCTTTTACAAAACTGACATTTACTACTGAGCAATGATCAGTGAGTTCTTTAAGCACGTGTCTGGTTTCAAGGACAGTTGTGGTTCCACTGAAATTGCTGATGTAGTTAATGGGCACAGCTTGTGTTCTGACCAAAATTAATAAGCTATTTTTCATTCAGACAGATGGAAATCATTTAAGTGAATCCCTATCACCACACATGTTAAGTGTTTAATCCTCTAGTGCCTTTTCAATTTTTAATCACACTCAGAAAAAGATTTGTTTAAAACCTTAAAAGCAGAAAAATATTTCTAAAGGAAAACAAAACAATGACAATGTTTCAATTCTCTTAGGATCAGTAACTCCTCATGGCACAGCTTTCTTTGCTTTTCTGTAATATTGCTAGAAATGGTCTACACTGAATTCAGGATTTAAACACAGAGCAAATCAAATCAGTGTTCTCATGTTTCCAAGGAGAAAGTGCAAAAGAAAATCCTCATTTTGGCTGAAGAAGCTCCTACTGAGGTTGAAAAGGTTGTGAGAAAGAACAGCCCTTTTGTTCTTCTCATTATGGCAATTGTGTAGTGTGGAACTACATCAAAAGGAGCTGAAGTAACATATTAGATCAGTACTACGACCCTAATCATTACTGGTGATGCAAAAGTATATTACAGCACTTACATTGATGAATGCCAAATAACACTGGCTATTTAATATACAGGCTGAAAACTTCAGTTTAAAAAAACCCAACATGTAAATAGTATATTCAGATTTAAATGTCTCAATTAGTGTTTTTAAGAGATATGTAGACACAATGCCCTATGAAGATTTACTTATAACTCATGACTTTACTACAGGTATATTAAATATTGTACATTCTATGCCACCAAAAGAAAAAAAGTAGTAAAATCTCTTGTAAAATTCAAGGAAACCAGATATATATTTCAACAGATTGCTTCAGAAACCAGTCTCCTGCATGAATTAGGTCATTAATATTTGACTGGTGTTGGCTGATGGCCAGATGTTTGACAGAAAGTGTCCTGGTATCATAGAAACTGGTGCCCAAATTGTACCAAGGGGAGAAGCAGGACCAGTGCACATGACACAAGAATTCCTGGTTTGGGAAAGTCCATCAGGAAGGTGGTTTTCTCTTGCTGTGATGACTGAAAGCTAGGGGGGTACCTGCTTCACCTGGATGGGGCGTAGTCTCGCACCCACCTCAGAAGCCAGGGACAGGGAGCAGTTTCTCCCTTTGACCTGATGTGGTGTCAGGTGGACAGGACCCAGAGCAGGCTGCCAGCTGTGGCTCAGCCCAGCTACATCTGCACGGTGTTCCCTGATGGTGTGCTTTGAAACCAGATCTCTTTCTCGTGCCCACACCCTGTGCTTTGGCTCAGAACACAGTCACTGAATATGCAGACTGGGTTCCCCCTGGATAAAAAGCATCCGATGAGCTCCAGCAGCATGCCTCATCCCCAGACCACTGAGAGCAGCTGGACCACAAGGCCAGTCCAAAGCAGTCAAAAATTAAACCTCCTGAAATGGGGCAGGTCTTCTGTTCTCCAGACCTGATCTTATGCTGCACCAATTGGGGACACAGGTAAGACCTGTAACCTGGGCACTGCCAGCTGGATAGCTGAGGAGCCTGTGGCATCTGCAGGCTTTCCCCATATGCTAGAAAGGCCCCTCCCATCACTGCCCAACATCTGTAGGCCGTTTTGCATCATTAGAAACTGTGAGAATGTTTTTTAGAGAAGCCATGCCACCCTGCACCAAAGGGCCACCTCCTTTTAGCAGGGGGTGCAGCACACAGCAGTGACAACGCTCTGCACCATCTCCCCCCACCTTGGTCTGTGGCACTGCTGGGTGTGTGCAACATCAGGGGGAAAACAAACCTTTGCTGGAGAGTAGGAGGGGAGATTTACTGAAGCAATATTTTGAAACAATACTGTGAGAAAACAATGGAATTATCACAAAATGGAATTTCACTCTCCCAGCAAACCCTCACCAGTGACAGTGGGCTGACAAACGGCATGCAAGAGAAAGCAAGAATACAGGTTCTGCCCCACAAGTTTTACAACCAGTCCTCTCACCCCTACCATCAATACATTTAATCTACTCAAAACTGTGTCAGACAGGAGTTCAAAGTCATGTTTTGCAGAAAAAAAGTTTAGCAATTTTTTCCTTTTAACACTTCCACAATATTCTGACTAGCTCGAGTCTGATTTAAAAAGAACAAGTTTAATAAAAAACAAGCAAAGTCATAAGAAAGGTATAAAGCTGAACTGGTCTTGCTGCCTAGCATTTTCAGTGGTAAAAGCTTTACAGCCAACTCAAAAAACTAAGAACAAACATTGACAATCTTTATCCACGTTGTGCCATGATGTTGTCATCAGATCAAAATGTTTGACAAAGAAAGGGTAGGAGAAGGGAGGAAGTATAGCAGGAAGGACAATAAAGGTGAGTGGAAAAAATGATGAAAATGTGAGCAACAGCAATTTTCTGAAAATGCAGAAGAGGAAGTAGCCATTGTGTCTGGGACAAAGACATCCAGAAACAGGGACAAAAACAGGGCAAGGGAAAAATACCAAGAAAGCGTAAAAGAAGGGGAGACCCTCATCCAGCAAAGCATTTGCATGTAGGCTCAGTGTGAAGCAAAGCCTCAACATAAGCTCAAACATGGGCACGTTGCTGGATTTAGAGGTGGGAAAATAATAGCAAGGGACAACAATACTTTAGTAGGTGCCTACCAACTGCTTTCAAAAAAACCACCATCTTTCATTTGCTATATCAGAGCTTTCTAGCTAAGCCTGAGATTTCAGGCTGTAGAATGCTCCTGAGGAGGACACAGAGACTCTTGCCAGACTTATTTCTTTGCAACAGACCACTTAAGATTGGAAGAGACCATTTTCAATCAAGTGGTCCCTAATATAGCCCTTTTGAATTCTGTAAACATAAAGGAAGAGTTTCAGAGAGACTATTTTGTCTGGGAGAGGTCGCAGGTACCTGGTCCCTGGGCATGACTATGTGGATATGTTTATCAACACTAAAGACTGGTTTGCTTATGGAAAGCACCATTTTACTACTAAATTTAGGGAGAAAAAACACAATAGGAATGTCCTTAGGACATTTTGGGTGAGGAACTTTTACAAACTTATTTCAAAAGCCCATTAAAAATATATCTAAAAGGATATACAAGAAAACAAAGAAGAGCAAACAAATCGCCCCCGGAAAATAATTAATAAAAAGTAACATTCTCAAACTATATATATAATTGTTATCATTTAAAAAAGAAGGGAAAAAAGCACACCTACCGCCTGCAGTTCTGGTCAGGTTCTCCCCTCCCCCTCCACACCCACATCCCCCCCCAAAAAAAATCCCAACAAAACAACAAATAAATTAACCCTTCCATCAGCCTGGTTCCTAACTGAAAAATTTCTTCCCCTGCTACCCTATTGACTGAATGAATCTGCTAGAAGTCTTGAGAGAAAAACTGCAATTCTTCAGATGAAACTGAAAGAAATTTTTTTCCCTTTGCTATCCTGGAATTATTTTAACAGTAGACTTTCCCTGCCCTAGTGAGAGGAGATGGTCAGGATTATTCCAGGTGAGCCATCCAAGGCTGTTTTAATGAAGGTTATTGCCTTTCTGGGACTTGCTTCAATTTAAAAAGATATCACTTTGAACTTGGAATCAGCACTTTCTCTCTGAACTGTAATGTGAATTGCTTATAATTTAGTTCTGCCTAATGATTTAGATGGCATCATTCATTAACTCTAATAATAATGGCCCTTATTAACCAGAGTACTTAAATATGCAGATAGCACAATTTAGGCCAACAGGAATCACACATTCCAAGTTAAATAAATACATGTTTCAGTGCTTGGGCAAATAGGATTCCCAACACACTCAATGAAGGAGAAGTGTTGCAAGTCATGTTCATAAGATATGTACTTAATAATTAATGTTAAGTTTTTTAATATATTGCAAGAGCTGGGGTGGAAAGACACCACAGAATCACCATGAACAGAACTTAACCTTCAGCAGTGGGAACAGAGTAAGGGATGCTGGTTTTCATGGCAGTTTGTCCCAAGTATCCAGGGTTGGAGATCCTGCCCTTCAGGCAGCTGGGAGGCGTCCTCTGCACCCTCACCACTTTGCTGAGTCTTTATTTCCCTTCAGTGAAAGTATTAGAACACGTAACAGCAGAACTTAACCCTTGTGATCCTTATTTTCCATCTGGAAGTACATCTGGTGAGAGGTACCCACAAAAAGGGCCTGAATGGGCCAGCAGAATAATACTTCTG
This sequence comes from Florisuga fusca, assembly GCA_038090715.1. NCBI lineage: Eukaryota > Metazoa > Chordata > Aves > Apodiformes > Trochilidae > Florisuga > Florisuga fusca. Next base: position 15,450,712 of record JAAWXA010000010.1, read on the forward strand.
GAGGGCTCCAGACAAAATACACACAGTATGCACGGTGGACAACAAAGCAGAAGTATAGGAAGCAAGGGAATCATTTGGTGAAACCAGATTTTTTCCACACTTCACATTTTCCTTTTCCAACAAGTTATTTCATGCCTTTGAAATCCAGATTGGTTCCCCCCCATCCCCCTTTTTTTTTTGGGGGGGTGGGGGAAAGAAAGAAAAAAGAAAAAAAGTAATTTCTTTATAACTTAACAGGAGAAAAAAGTTTTTGATGAAAAGGTTAAAAATGGAATCATCAAAAATAGAGGTGGAAGTTTGTCATCTGGTAGCCAGAAACAGTTGCAAAAAGTTTGATCACATCCTCTCCGAGCAGCACTCCAAACAGGACACATGGGGTTCAGTTGATTTTTGTAAGGGTAATTGCTCAAGAAGGATTTCTTGGATAAAAGGTTGCCCCCACAGAAATATTGTCTGTCTTGCATTCATTTATACAGCAGCTGCTGGAAAACGAGCCCAATTCTTCAGGTGAAGAGTCTGAGCGCAACAGCAGAGCGAAGTGAAAATGACCAAAGAAAAGGCATAAAAACGGTGTCATTTTCAAGCCCTGCTGCTGCTGGCCTCTGGGAGAAAGCAGAAAGCAAAGCAGAAGCAGAAAGTGTTGGCATGCTGTGCTCCTGCAGCCCCAGCAGGCAGCATCTGGGCACAAACTCCTGGTGTGCAGTTGAAGGAACTCTTCCCAGGCTCCAGGGAGGCAATTCTCAAAACATCTCCAGCAAATCTTCAAGAAGGTCTTCCTTCTCCTCTCATTCTGCTGTCATTTCTCAAGCTTCTCCACCCACAGCCATGCCTCACTTTTTGGCTATCAGCCACGGAGTCTGACCCTTGAAGTGGCAGACAAAGGGTTTCAGGTGAAAATGGACAGACAGTTACTAGCAGTGAGGGGAGCTACAGGCTTTAGGAGGAACGGACCCTGAAACTACACTGTCAGACTCAGGGTGGTGCAAACCCAGCATTTAGCACGTGGGCTTTTCTTGAAATGCAAGGCACTTGTGTTTGGGAAGAGCAGCTCATCAGTCCAGTCTCACTGACTGGCAACCTTTGGTTTACCCCTGGTGGCTGATGAGATGGAAGTGTCATCAGCATTTTCCTACCTTTATGCCAGGTGAACAGTTCTCTCACATATCCTTTTTTCCCAGTGCTAGGTCACCTGTATTTCATCTTCTATACTGCACTGCATCTTCTGCAAGTAACCCGGGGTCCTTTTCCTCCCTCTGTGTGTGCTGCAGGTTCTTATTAGTCAGCTGCAGGAGGTGCTTATGACTCAATGCTCAGAGGCAAAACAGACAGAGCATCACCACGGGACTGCCACCCCCACGCATGCCAGGTACCCACCTCTCAGTGTTAGCATGAACGGCTGTGCTCACAACAACTTCTAGGTGTTCCTTTCCTACTTAGGTGCCTTTTTCCTGGAGAAATCTTTGGGAAAGAGCTACCCCAGTGCCCTTGAGGTCTAAGCTGAATTTTGTCCACACTGAGGTCTTTCACTCCCTTTTGCAAAAAGGGCTGCTGGTTTGCAAAGGCAAGCAGAAATTAAACCAGTTTTGAAGTTTGGACTTGCCTCCAAAATATCAGTCTCAGAAAGGTTTTAAAATGGGTTTTGCTGAATTACGGTCAGCTTGTCTCAGGGAACCCAAAAAGAAGCATTAAACAAGCCTCCAAAGGTCATAAAAGCTTCTGCCCACAATAAGCACCTTTAAAACCCAGCTGCCGATTTAAAGCCAACCAACACTACAAACTGAACTGTCAGAAATACAGAAAAAAGAGGTAATAAGGATAAGAGTGTGAGTTGACACCGTGTGTGCATGTTTGTGTTTTGCTGACAGAAAATACACAAGTCCTGTGGAAGTTGCAGTATCAAAGCCTCCCACAGTTTGCACTGGTTTATGTTGGGAGCATCTCCACTGCTAACGCAACAATTGTGCTGGAGCAAAGCTGAGATGAAGAAAACCAAACCTCTTTTGCTTAGACTGGCCCTCCTCCCCTGCCTCTGCAGACCTGGGCCAGGTCCTTTCAAGAGCTCTGACAATTGCATTTCAAGGTCCTTCCTGCCTCAGGCAAAAGGATACAGAAGTGAGAAATACGTTTCTCACTAATGTATCAGTTGAAAAAGCACTCAAAAAAAATAAAAGGTACAGCATCATGTCAAGATACATTTACCTTGCAGCACTTGTGTCAAGACAGCATAAACAAATGTACATTTTTTTGCTTTTAGAGAAAACAAACCCAAGCAAAACCAGACCCATGCAGTGCAATCACAAGTAACGCTCACAAAAACACAGAAGGGAACAGGGTACATTTCTGGGGATTAAACATGGCCAACATTTTGAGAAGGGAATGAAGCAACCAGCCTACCTACCCTGAGGCCTGAGGAGAGACTCCCTACAGCCACTGGAATCACCTTCCCAAACCAACCTGCCTCCTGGCTGAGGCTTATAGTGACTGTTCTGTGTTTAACAGGTGGGTAATCAAAACACCAGAGCTGAGTGGCACCAGTTAAATAAATGCTGTTCCAATTAGCTAAATTAGCAAAGCCTTACAGCAGGGAGCTGGGTCTTATATAAATGAGATCTACTATTGAGAAAATGTCCAAGAATCTTTTGCTCCTCTGCAGTTCATTTTCTTTCTGTGCTATTTTGGCTCCAGCACCCCAAGCATTTAATGAAAACATCATCCATGGAAAAGTTTCATCCAAAGGACAATGTCGCCATGAGAAGAAATGGTTGTAAATATCATGAGTTAATTTAGGTTTAAAGTTACATGGAGTTTCCTAACTGCAAGAGCAATCTGAGCAGATTTAGCTTTCCATCCCTTTGCTCATTTTCTAAGCAAAGTATGTGGTGATGTTCACTTTAGCCTGATAATGTAATTTTTCTTCATGGGTAGTTTAGACTTGAGACATTAACAAAGGCAGGTCAAGAAGGATAATTAAGATACACAGATGCAAATGACACACTCTGCAAACTTGCATGCCACCTTTGGTTAATATTAAAAAAAAAACGTGGATTGATTTATCTAATAAACATTCAGTAGGCTATCATTGAGGTATTCTGCCATGTGCTTAATTTTAAAAGAGTCTTTAATTAAGCTACTTGCAGGCCTACAAGTTAGAAAGATGTTAGAACTTCTTGCCAATCAATTTCTTGCTTGTTGTCCTGAGGGCTACTCCAACTCATTGGAGGTGCTCTTTTTAATTTATGATTATTTCCTGTTGGAGAATTTTTGGAAGAAAATGGACATGTGAGCAATCCTGACTATTTAGCTTTAGCCAGAGTGAACTGAGGCCCTTGAGGCCCAGCTACAAGGTTACTAAGAGATCAGCTATGTGCAAAAAATAAGGGAGTTGGCAGCAGAAAAGAAGAATAACAGGATGGGAAAGCATCTCATAAACAACACATAAAGAGTTGTATTTAACCAGTTAGATAGTGCCCTGTGGCATATGAAGAATGTATTGTACCAATCAGCAAGATGCTTCTATTATGTTATCAGCCTGACTGTGTATAAAAGGGCTACTGCTACTCTCAATAAACAGCAATACTTTGATTATATTAATCTGTGTGTTGTCCACTGAGCTCCTGCAAATGGTGCCTGGAACAGGGACCTTCTTGCTGTTGCTTCCCAGGAGCGATGAAGGCAGCTGGAAGGAGAGGGCAGCGGGACCCAAACAGCTCGTTGCCCCCACGGCTGGTAGCAGCACGTGCTTGCTGAGGGAATCTCACCCTGATCAGGTGAGCGGTTGGGGAGGAGATGGGGTCTACACTCAGTAAAGAAGAAGAGGCTGTAGTTAAGCTCCTTTAACATATCCTCTCCAAGAGAGGGATACACTGTGAGAGTGGCAGTCTGAAGTAGCTGGTACAGTGGGCTAAAGAGAGAGCCCTGATCCCCACTGTTGGTGTAGCTTTCGAGCTGGAATCATGGGAAGAAATTAGGAAGTCCCTATGGGATGAAATTAGCAAAGGATCTAAGGAGGCTGGAAAATTAGCCACGTTATGGAGACTGATTTGAGACACATTAAAAGAAATGAAAAGTGAGAGGGCAGCAGCAGCCTCAGCGTTCGCTGCCTTAACGCCTGATCTACCAGTACCAACCAATGCTCAAAATATGGACTCGACCTCTAAACAGTTACTTGAGACACCTAAAATGCCCCCACCAGCACCCACGGGGGCTGTACTGATTCAAGCTCAGCCAACTGTGCCGTTTGACCCTGTGGTTCTGCCAAAAAGTAAAAATGGGTCCGAGAAGCAAAACCAAAAGTGACCGAAAACACCAGCGCCACCAGAATCGTCAGAGGACCCAGAGGGAGACGAGGCAGAGGACAGGGGTGAGGAATCTCAGAATGCAGATCCCCCCCTCCTGCCCGCTCCGCCACCACTGCCTTCCTCCCCACCTCTGCCTCGTGATTTATCTTCTCAACCACCATGGCCATCAATCTACCCCCCACTTCCCCTGTCAACAGCAGCAGTGCCTGCTCTAGAGTAACAACCAAAGGAAGAACTGGGACTCAGAGACAAGAAACTAAGGGAACAGCTGAAAAAACTGAAAGAACTGGAGACCAAGGATGAGTTCACCCCTGAAAAAAACCCCTAGTTTTTGCTCTGGGGAACATCCCGAACAACCCAGGGACACTAATCCATTTTTACCCCCTGATCCGTTCCCTATTCTTGCTCCTACTTCCCTTAACCCTTTAACACCCACTGCTCCACCTCTTCCAGATCCAACATGGGGAGGGGACGGTGGTGCAGGGCCTGGTGGGGGGGGTGGGACTGTGGATCCGGTAACTAGATGGAAGGGAATTACACACAAAGAGTTGTATTTAACCAGTTAGATAGTGCCCTGTGGCATATGAAGAATGAGTTGTACCAGTCAGCAATATGCTTATATTATCAGCCTGACTGTGTATAAAAGTGCTCCTGCTACTCTCAGTAAATGGCAATACTTTGATTATATTAATCTGTGTGTTGTCCACTGAGCTCCCGCAATTTCCAGCTCATGGAAGGAGCTCTGCTTTAGCCAGAAGCAGGAGACCAAGAGGTTCTGTTTGTACTTGCCAGCTCCACGGCCCTTTGGGAAGATATTGGTGTTCCTGCACGGCCAAGGAGCAGCCTCTAGAGGAGCCACAAGCCTGAATTTGATCAAGACAGAGACCTTGTTGATAATTACTGATCACAGAACCTCTACCTTCCCGGTGTACTTTGACTACTGTGAATTTTTCCAGCAATACCGTAATTTAGGAATCACAAAATGTTGAATATTTCACTTTAATTAAAAATACACAGTATTTTGAAAATAGTCTTGAATTGTTCCAGCTTGAAAAATGAAAATGACCTTTAAATCTATACAGGGCAGTTCCTCTGGGCACTTTTAATGCAATAATTTATTAAGTTCCTATATTCATCATGTGTGCACAAATATGTAAATATTACAGCTGTACTCCATGACAAAACAAGCATAATGCAGACATAGAATTATACAGAGAACTGACAAACGGGGAAGAAGGGAGATGTGGTATTTTCTGTACAAAAAAATACGCAGCCTTTTGATAATTTCTGAAAATGCATAACTTTTGGCATTTCAAAGAAGAACACTGTATAAAAATAAATATCCTACGTACAGTAACACACACAGGCCAGTCCAGGGTTAGAAAAATCACTGCAAAAGAAAACATAAACAGGTGTTAGTGACAATTCACTAACAAATATTAGTGACAGCTCAGCAGGAGGAAGGACCTGAGGACTCAGCGTGAGATGGAAGGACAGTGGGACAGTGTTAGGGAAGCTGGCTCTGGGGTTTCCAGGAGGAAAAGAAACAGTGCTGGATCTCAAGGACCCTTTTCTGCCAAAAGCAAGCTGTGACCCTCTGACCCACTCCCCCAGACCCCGTGGCACCCCAGTTACCTGGGGTATGCCAGCTCCCAGCCTCTGCTAACAGAGCTGACTGGGTGGGAATCTAATCTTTGTCCAAGCATTGAAGCACTTTGAGGGCAGCAGCTCAAAGGCCACAAACAAAATTTTCTCTCTCTTAGCCTGTAAAACTAGACAGCAGCAGACAAACAAGGGGTATGGTCCTGGAAATCCCACACATGCTTCCACACTTAGTTTGCTCTTAGCCAGGCTCGTTGAAAAGCATCAGCAGGACCTGTAGCACTGCCAGTTCAGCAGTCACATTGCCAGGACCACTTTACCTTATTCCAGCAACCTTGAACTGGAAGGCCATCTTCCCCCTGCAAACAAACACGATGAAACAGCAGTTTAGGACACATCAAATAGTGTAGAGAAGGAGCAAATAAGGAGTGGGTTAACTTCTACAGCTGCAACAAACAGTCTGAAAGACATTCCTCACCCCTTTTCAGTGACCTAGGCTTATGGCTGACATTACCAGGGTAGCTTGGAGCAAGGGCTGGGGCTGAAGAGGGGAGTTGCCTGCAGGCTACATAGGGAACTTACATACACAAGGGCTGTAGACTTGTTCTCATTCCTTACTGAGGAAGGTTTTTAGCCAGGCTCCCCTGAAGGAAGCAGAGAACACAGGAGGACTCAATCAGCCAGAGAAGTATCACTGGAAACGGATGTGGAAAGTGGAAAGCAGGAGATGGCTGGTCTTGTTTTTGAGACCTCAGGCTTGACTCTGTAATATTGAAGGTTTGTGGGAGGGGGACCAGCTGTCCCCTCCTCAGGGAAGATCCAGGGAATTTCCGAGCCTGTGTTGGGTGAGGATGTCTCAGCTAACTTCTTGAGAGGGGGCTTCTGCCTCAATAAAGTGAGAGAGATTTCTGTGAAAATTCCCTGGTATCCCTGCAATTCTTGGGCTACACATCCCAAGGCGGGCATGTGTTGGGGTTTCTTTAACTATTATTTTAATGTTGAAGGAGGTTTGATACTTTAAGCGTGTTCTACTTAAAGACTCAAGACTATATGGTTGGGAAGTGCTTTTTAAGCACTTAATTCACTTTAAGTGAATTACTGCTATTAGTTTCATCATAGTGCAGCTCCTACTCGATGTGAAAAAACAGGAAATTACATCAATGATAATGTGCTCGAGCAGGAGATAAATACTTAAGGAGCTACACCTCTGGCTTAAGAAGTCAAATACTTCTGCTGCATGTGTGTCAGGTTTGTGGGCTACTCCTATTTCCCTGGAAAACTCAAAAGCAGGGGGTGAACTTGTACAATGCATGATACAAGCACATTTCCTCAGTCAGCGACTCAGTTATCACTTTCAGGAGTACCTGTGAGAAATGCACAGTGTGTGTCACCCCATCTGAGAAGGGCAAGGGGAAAAATCCAGAAAAGCAAATGCACAGTAGTGTATTCAAAGGAGATGCACTTTTAAGGGACTGATGAAATTAATGTTGCTGTGATGCAACAACCGCACTGCTTTTCAAATGCACTTTTCAGCCTGTGGTCTCCTTGTGATATTTCCTCTCCCTCCCCTCCAGCATGTGGAAATTCTGAGTCAGGGGTTAATTCTGGGTAAATTGTGGCGTTCCCATTGGTAGATGGGTGGTGGTAGGAATGACTGGTGGAGTGCATGGCAGGAGGAGATGGGAAGTTAGGTATATGGTGGAGTGGTAGGCCAGGGAGTTACAGCTTTGGGATCAAAGGAAGTCGAGGTCACAGGAAAGTGTTTGTTGCAGATGAATTTGCCAAGAACAGAAAGGTGACATGCTTGTTACTACCAAGTGCCTCCTTCCACATAGCTTGGATGTGTTAAGCATTAGCTCACAGTCTCCAGAATTTACACACAGATGTGTCAGCTGGATGCTAAGCTTTTAACCTAGCTGGATCAAAACACGTGCTTATTCACATTCCCAAGACAGCTTGCATGCCAGAACACTATACATATAAAAAAATAACACCATCTGTATTTCAGCAGATTTTCAGACACATTTCTTTTAACAAAAAGGTAGGTATGAAGTGTCTGTGCTAATATGGCCACGTGGGGTGAATCCTACCCAAGAACACACACAGAAAGGCTGTCTTTATCAGGGCACTGGTAGAATCCTTGCACCTGTGAAATTAGGTGCTTTATTCAGCAAAAACTTACTCCATAGAAACCTGGCTACTATCAGTGGGAGACAAAAACACCTGGCTCAGGGTTTCTTCTCCATTATGGACTGTTCTGGGAAGGTATTATTTCACCTGTGGGAGTGGCAGAAGAGTTTCTATTATGCAGATTTAATGGAGCAGCAGCTAGGACTTTGCAAGCAGTCTCTGTTACAGTCAGTGTCCCAAAGGGACAATGACAGCACCCAAAGGAGTGGATGCTGGAAGACAAGGGCTAGCTCTTCACAAAGATCAAATGATGAGGGCTTTAAATGGCAATTTTAGAGCAGGTTTCCTCAGGAAACTAGAGAATACCTGCAAAAGGAAATGTGGTTGTTTGGGGTTTGTTTTTCCTTTGGGACACATTTTTCCAGCTAGTTGAACTAAGCGATATCCCATCCCTTGTAAATGGCATCAAGTATCTTGAAGTGAGCATAAGGCTTGGGATGACCATCCTCAAGCAACCTAGTCATGCCAAAGTGGGGCTGGAAGGGTAAGGGAGTAAAAGTTTCAACGTGTTAAGGAGCTGTTGAGGGAGCAAAAACCTCACCCAAATGCTCCATCTCCAGAAAATATCAGAGTAAATTCATAAATTAGTGAAGTTGAATGGGGTACCTAAAATCATCTGAGCTTAAGTGTTCCTTGATAGCCTACAGGAGTAGGGTTAGCTGAGGCAGTAAATAAGATTATTATCCTTTAATACATGAATAAGACAGATATCAAGAATTCAAAATTCAAGTTCCTTAGATGCTATGGGGACCATTTTGGATTCTGGGAGTCACAAATAGGAATTGTCTAGCAGGCATCAAGGGAGGTAAGTGTCCAGTTAATATGTTTTACGTGGGCTTGCTAACAGGATAACTATTTTTCCAGCCACCTTAATGTATAAAGTGACTGTGGCAATGCCAGGCTGTGCTGGCCATATACAGGCCCTTAAAACCAGAGTTAATAAAGGACAGGATCATTGCAACTCCATGCTAGAAAGCCAAGCCAGTGCAGAAGCAGGTCTTCATGCATTAGTCTACTGAAAGTTCTACAAATGAAGGCAAAGGAAGAATTGAAGCAGTTGTGAATAAATTTGCATTCCCGTGATGTTTTTCCTCATGCCACAAAGTGATGTTGACAGCAGCCCTGAACCACAGCGTGAAGGCCAGGGGCCTGTTTCTGGCAATGGCAGTGTGAGGAAGGTAGGATGGAGACAGGTAAGGAAGGAATCGCCAGGTGTTTCTAGAGCATGCAGCTACTTGGAGGTACCAGAAAATAACAGCCAAGATCCAAAAAGCAAACGAGCATGCAGGAAAGGGAAGGTACGCCATACCAATGGGCATGGGGCATCCAGGCCGTCCAGCCCAGGTAACCCCGGCTCACCCTTCTCGCCTTTAAAACCTCGGAGACCCTGTTTATGAAACCAACCACTATCGTTATTTCAGGTGATGCCAGTCACCTCCAGGTTGTGGGAGGAGAGGCTGAGTTCCCCACCAGGACTGTGCAGGGCACTCTGCTGCATACCCAGAGGACAGAGGGCCTGTGTTATCAGTTCAGTTTTGACCGCATAAGCAGTAGTAGCGGTTGCCTTTGTTTTTCTGCAGTCTACAAGTCATGAGGTACTTATTCTATGATTCTTTGATTCTCTGAGTTAAATCTGAGAGGGTGGTAGCTGTGTTTTCTCCACTGTGCAACCATCCCTCCTTCCTACCCTCACCAGGAAACCAGCAGCTGGATTGTTGATGCATGAGCCACCAGTATTCCTATGATTTATGGCAGCACTAGAGAATTTTGGCAGTGTTTGCTGCAGCATACCAGTTTATATAAAAGCATATATGTATTGCTGAATTTATGCATTTGTCTGGATTAACAGACAATATATTTTGATAGAAACATATCCTATTTTAAGTAAATGAGAATTGTTTTCCCTCTGGGTAATGCAGCTCGAGTCCCCTGTGTCTCTCTCAAGTGATCCCATCAGCTGTCTGTTGTTCCAAGGCAGGGAAAACAGCATTCAGGTTTTGCTGTGACACAGGCACAGTGACACCACATGTTTCCAGGGAAGAGCTGTATCTAGCAGTGGAGGGGACGCAGGGCTCTGTCCTAAAAGGAGAAAGCCCTGGGCTCCCAGGACATGGGACACTCCCATGTACCCCAAATCTTCTGAAAGCTCTGAAAGAAGAAGGAACATAACAATGATCACCCAACAGCCTGATTGCTCAAAAGATCAGTGGTTGTTGCCCACTGATGAAAGAAGACTGTGGTGGGAACCAGGCTGGGCCTTATCTGAGCATGTTACTTTTGCAAGACCATTATTTATGTTATGATTTCCTTCTTTCTTCCCCACCAACAGATCTTGAAACAAAACATTTGATGAAACAGAACATACCAAAGGACAGGGTGCATCTAATCCAGGCGCTCCTTGGTCTCCCTTATCCCCTTTAGACCCTCTAGAGCCTTTCTTGCCCCTCTCCCCCTGTAAATAATAGTTTAGTCCAAGAAAAAAAGAATACACAAAAAAGCTTTAGGATCATCCATTTCAAACAAATATCAGCAATAGTTTGAAAAAAGGATAAACATTTAGGAAACATTTTAAAAGAAGGGAGATTTCTCTTTGAGCTGCTAAATGAAAAACAACGTATGGAGCTACTAATGGTTCCTTAGCTATATAAACACTCTGGCCATTCCTAAAATCCCACACTGATGGAGTGTAAGGGCTTTGCATCAAAGAGATTACAAATCCCTCAGTTGATTTTACTCTTCCTACTGCTCTGAATTCTCCTTTTTAAAAGACATTCTCACACATGGGAACATTTTTAGAAGCCTTCCCTTACACTGTGTAATAAACACTGTGTTTGCCACTAGGAGGGGTTTCATTCTACAATTTTTAGGCAGGCTCCAGGTTGAGTTAGACCAGAGACAGAGCAGGGGGAAACATATTTAAAAACTATAAATTAAGAGAGGGCTTGCACTCTGGTGGAGGGATAGCATCATATCAGTAAAGGGAAGCCACAAAAGGGGTTGAGGGAGCACCCAGGTGTCCCATTCTGCCTCCTCACCAAAGGAAGCTACATCCCACCCACAGCAGGTCAGCCAAGGCAGGGCACTGGGGGGCTATCTGTCAGTTCTATCTATACCAAATCTCTCCTTCTAACAGAGGAAATTCTAAGCATAAAAAAGGTGAAGGGGACACTGCACAGGGAATTGAATTTAGGGTCCTTGTTGGGAAGGTTAAGAGAATTACAGGATAAGATCAGACAGCACAGGTTGCTGCTTCTTATTAAAAAAAATGAAAAATAATTAAAAAAAAATTGTTAAACCCAAAGCTGGCAAGAGAAATGGATGGGAGAGGAGAAGCAATGAGAAATCACCCAGACCCAAGCACTGGAACAGAGAGGATAATCCAGGAAAATGCAGCATGGGTTGCTCTGCGGGAAGGAACCGGGAAGAAAGGCAGAAAAGGACGAAGGGATAAAGGGGACAAAGGTGGACCTGTGGGAGCGAGGAAGATGCACATACACACAAGAAAAAAAAAAACAAAAAACTAAACAACAAACAAACCACAAGCATTAAAATAACAGCAAAAATATCAGCTTGGGAGCACAAGTTCAGGGTTTACACTTTTTCAGCTGGGTCACTGGAAAGGCTCAGTTCCCACTGCCACCTCCCAGTGCCAGGCTATGCCGCACTCCCACACCAAACACAGGGCAGCAGGAACATTTCTGGGATTTCAAAGGCATTGCTCTGGCTACAGAAACAGAGAAGGTTTGGGCAAACTATCTGGGAGTTTAACAAAGGTGCTGTTTGACTCCTGTTAGTAGTGACTTGTTCAGAGTTTCTGAAGAGGGGCAGGGGTGGGTGGAAGTACAAAAGCTCAGGGGAAAAAGTGGTATTTTCTAGGATCCCACCTGTGAAGATATCACACTCACCCATTTACAGTCTCAAGTTTCTCACACGTTTTCATTTCAAAGCATCAGTGAGGCCAAATGAATGCATGCTTCAAGGGGCCAGGAAAATTTCTCACTCATGCCATCCAACTCATCTTCAACAATGAGGTACAATTTTTCCCAGTTTTCATTTGAATTTATGTGAGAGCTCAGAGAAATCCTATCTACAGGTACTCAAATATCTTTCTTTTAAGTAAAACGCCTGGTTTAAAATCCAGCTGAAAAAGTTTAGGAATTCTGTAATTCTGTTGGGTTTTTTTTTTTAGAAGCCACACAAACAAAACCAAACAAAAAACATTTCTTAGTGGAGAGGATGTTAAGAAGCAAAGCTGGAAATGCAATGATTAAAAAAGGGGAGAACTTTGGATCTCCCATAAAACTTGGACCTTTCTCCCCTAGTTTAAGATTCCAATTGGACACTGCTTTCCAAAACTGTACATTCTGTGCAGAGCAAGGTCAGAAACATGTTGCAGATAAAGGACAGAACACTCACTATATATCAAAAGCAAATTTGTATAATGAAAATTACCACTCATGCACTATAAAACTTTACATTTTCAGATAAATTTAGGTGATACCAGGATCTTATGAAGGTGGATGAGTAAGTACATGCACAAAGATGTTCACGTGTACTACATTGAACCGCTTGACATATTTATACAGCTGCCACCTTACAAAGACTGTAATCCAGAAGTCATTTGTATTTCGAAGTGAAAATTATATTCAACTATAGCTCTCAACTGCATTTATCTCAAAGATAAATTGTTGTGGAAAATCTGATGAAAAAGTGAACAGCTTCTCAATGTGCACTTCTTAGTGATTCCTATCTTTCTATAACACAGGTAGTATGGCAGAAAAGCAGCCATTCATGTTACTGGTTTTGACTCAACTCTTCAGCTTTACATCCATTCAGGACAACATCTGAGGTGATTTCATGTCTGATTGTTTAAGGAAGGCAAATTGGAATTGTCTTTTCTAAATTTCCATCTTCCAAATTCTCTTACATGCGAGCTACTTGAGGTTGCTCAGGAGTTAGCCAGTCTACCACTGCCTGAAGATGTTAGTAACTGAATACAAGTAGTTTGCCTGGTAACTTACCCGGATTCCTTTGTCACCAGGTAGACCTTGTAAACCCTGAAATACATCAACACAAAAAGAAAGATTTTAAAACAAGTTGGCCCTACTGCATGCCCACTCAGAAAGAGGAATGTGTGTTTTTTCCATTTGTACCAATTGCTCTAGTGTTAAAAAAAATATATCAAAAGTTTTCCATCAGAGAACTTCATCTCCATTAGACCATCCAGGCTGTACCATCACTACTAGTCCTCCTCTAAGGGGTTCTTCAGATTAAAAATTAACTACTCTAGAGAAGGCAATCCCTGAAAAGATCAGCAAACTTCCTTTTTGTGTTAAAGAACAAATCAGTTTCACAATTACATGAAGCCAGAATTCCAACACAGGCTGCATTTTGCAAAAAGTAATCCAAAACAGTGGAAGTAACCTCAGGGAAGGCAGCTTTTGTCACTGCAGCAAGAAGACAGGACCTTCTCAGACAGGGACCCAAGCTGTGGAAAGGTAAAAGGAACAGATGTGCTCAAAGGCAGCATTTTGGACTCAGGTACGTATCCTGGGAGTCCCATGAAGCTTTTTTCAGGAGTCTGAAGACCAAAGTGCATTAACAGTTTCCCTTCAGCTTTGTTCACATCATTCTGAATCATACTACGATGTTCCAGTACTTAAAGGGCAGATACAAAGATGGAGAATTCCTATTTACAAGGAGCCACATGGACAAGACAAGGGGCAATGGGCATAAGCATACATAAGCTTGTGACATTGGTTCCTGAACACCTAACCCAGCTGAAACTGCAAATGCTGTATTACAGAAGCATCTTAAGCCATCGACCAGAGCAAGGGAACAGGCACTATGGGTAACCAGTCCCTGCTACTCCCACACTTACGGGAAGCCCTGCTGGCCCCATTGGTCCTACAACTCCAGGATCTCCTTTACTGCCCTGAAACAGAGACAAGAGAGTAGAAATCGTTACATTTCATCTAGTACAAAGTGACAGCACAGCAGTGGCTACAGCAGCACTACAGAATAAAAGTAAGAGAGATGTTTCAAAGCACCTAAAAATCCCAGGGATGATACTCAAAAGTCAAAGAGGCCCAGCTGAGGATCTTATACCCACAGGTAGAGGAGTTCCAGCTCTAGAGAAACCTAGAGTTTCTCCAGCCCTGGAAGCTGTTGTATCTTTGAAGAAGTTATAGAGCATTGGTTCAGTTCTGAAGCAAACTCACCCTTTCTCCTTTTGGTCCTGCTGGTCCTGAAACCCCAATTGGTCCTGGAGTGCCCTGTAGTTGTAGGAAGCAAAACACATCAAGATGTTTTTATTCTGGGGCTTGATTAAAGACAGGAGACACTGCTGCTTCCTTAGAAAAAAGCACAGCTGGGAAGGTCAGTCTGGTGGTGTAAGGCATCTAGCACCACTACAGCTTTCAGTGTTGGTGGTGATGGATTTGTAGTTATTATAGACAATTTGAAGAATGTGGGAACTTCTCCATTAGGTCACACCAGCACCATTTTACAAAGCCTTATTTTTAATTTGGAAACTCTCTCTTGACAATGGTTACAGCAGGCATTTCTACCAGCTCCACAGGAGGGATTTTTGTCCCTCTAGTTTATATCAAAGCTGAAAGCTGTAGCAGAATAAAGGCCATTTAGATATACAGTAAGAAATTTTCTTTCCTTTTTATTTCTTTAATCCCCCCAGAAGTCAGTTGAGTGAAAATAAAAGCATCTGGTTACTTGGTGGCAGGCAGCCAGTCATGCAAGCTGGAGGACACCGTGCTGCAGAGGTGACTGTAGATGCATATGTACAGAGATGCAAACCAAGGGGGTATCTTTCCTTCCCAGTCCCTCTGTCCCCTTTTTGTCATTTACATCACCCCACCAGGCTCCCAATCATGCTAGCCAGAAACCTCAGCCATTTTGCTTACCCTCTGACACAGGGCCCAGAGTGCAGTACACCCAGCTAACTATGCAGTATAGATACACATAACCTTCCTAACCCTGCATCATATAATTTAAGTTGGCAAGAACCATTTGGGCATTGATCCACAGTTCCTCCATGGAGCTTCTGTAAAGGGACACTTTTGAGGCCCATTACCTGCATCCTAGCCAGAACAAAGGAGGAACAGAGATATATTTTTTGAACAGCTTTTGAACTTTTGAATGCAAGCTTGCATTAAATACTTAGTCACTAAAGTAACCCCGCAGATGTGAACAGGATGACTCATGGGGCTCAGAAGAGATTTTCAGATAAATTAAATCCACAGAATGTAAGTGTAGAAGTAGTTCACACAGCACACGAGTCCAGTGCAGCAGGAAGTGAGAAAAAGCAGGCTCTCCTTAGATCCGTGCACAGGAGTTCACATCATGGAAATCTTAATTGCCTGCACATATGCATAATTTTAAGATCACTTAGGGCCATGAAATACATTATCTCACCTGCACATTTCTAAAAGTTAATTCTACAATTTCCTGGAATGACCAAGACTATAAGCAGCCATTCAGATTCTGTTCAGAAGTTAGAGCTGCTGAATTATTTCCAGTTATGCTGAAGAGAAATGTATTTTTAAAATAGCCAAATGGACTATACATGGGTGATGCATGATTTCCCAAGAGGGATTAAAAATATTTGGCCTTTATTTAACAGCTGCTACCCCAGAATAGCAGAATGGTTTGCAGACCCAGGTTTGTTTTACTTGTCCCATTCTGAATTTGACAGACTGAGAAGCTCAGACACATGGGAGTTCTCTCCTTCACACCTCACAGTGAATTAGCAACAAGGGGTAGGAATCTTGCATCTTTCTGCTCCACTATGAGATCTCTCTACCTCTCAGGTGCATGCATAGCCCAGAGCACACCCCACACCCAGATATCTCGGGCTAAGGAAAGCAACTCTAATTGCAGAGTTGCTGGAGTTGCATTATTCTCTGCTGCTTGGAGGTGAGGAACTCATCTGCTTGGAGAAGTTCTTTTAGATGCAACTTCTCCTCATGGTGCAACGCTTACCATGCTACAGAGAGATACCTCTGCACACCTGCAGCCCACAGCAACACAGTCTTAGGTGCTGCGTGTGAAAACAACACGCAAAGCCTTTTGCTCATAGGAGAAAACACATGGGCATTATCATGCCTAAGGAAACTGAAGAGCTGCTGTCATGGGAAGGCAGCAAGCAAGGCTGCCATGGGAAGCAGCAGGAGGGAAATGCTATACCCCTCCCCGTAAAGAGGGCAGAAGAACAGAGCATCATGGAACCATGCAGATATTTCATTCATCTTGTTATTGCAAAAAAATGGAACAAATAGGCTGTGATCCCAGGACCAGGCAGACTCAGAGCATCAAAAAAGACAAGCGTGTGACGTCCATTCTCAGTCTAGGTCCAGCCCCCCTCCCAAGCCTGCTCTGGAGAAAAGAAAGTTATTCCTGTTGTAACAAGGCTGGTAGAAGAGACGAGACAAATCACAGTACTGGGGAGGAGGAACATAGGGTAATGGAGAAATGGAACTCACCGGTGGTCCAGGCCTGCCGTCTAAACCTGAAGCACCCTGAACAGATGGGGGAGGGTTAACAAAAAACAAGGCAAGAGGAGAGGGGAGGAGGGCAAGGGGGGAAGGAGAGAGGGGACAGGTGAGTGAAGCAGTGACTTGAGACAAACATATGCTTGCAATAAACAAAAATTCTCAAGGACAGGCGATGGTACTTACAAGCAAACTAACAAAAACATAGAAACACTGAATACATATAATATTGACCTGCAACTTTCAGGTCCCCTGGTGGCCAGGAGAGAAACCTTTGGTAGAATCTAAGTTGAGCTACCCTCCATTTATGAGCATGACAAATTCCTCAGCTTGTAAACCACACAGAGAAATCCACAGCTACTGCAGACAATCAGTGCTGAAATTCTGGCATGATGTCAAGCCTTAAGTCACACATGAAAAAGCAGCAGATACAGCTGTGGATTTTACG
Source organism: Florisuga fusca (assembly GCA_038090715.1). NCBI lineage: Eukaryota > Metazoa > Chordata > Aves > Apodiformes > Trochilidae > Florisuga > Florisuga fusca. The sequence goes on from JAAWXA010000010.1 coordinate 15,467,757, forward strand.
AAGTCCATCTGAAATACTTCAGTACCTATTTGGCACTGCATCTAATCTGACAGGCTAAAACCACACTGGATCAGGCAAGGAAAAGCTTATGAAGGAAATCAGGTACCTCTGAGCAGGGACACAAGGTCCACAGTGTCTCTCTGACCTCACTAATTGCTTTGTAACTGTGTTTCCTAGCTGGCCAGCTGATATTGTTGATGCAAGCACAAAATATTTCTAAGAGCTCATAAACTCCCTCATATATATATTTGTGAGCTCATCTTTCCCCTGCAGAGCTCCAGCACAGAGATGTGAAAAGCCAAGGGACCCTGCTTTCCCACAGGGCTCACTGCTGTAGAAGACCCAGCTAGCACCTCCCCTGTGACTGATGAGCTTGTCAGGATAACTGCTGGGGCATCTCCTGTTCAGATGGTCACAAGGACCTCCTTCCCCTGTCCTGACAGCACTGACAGACTTGAGGGAATAACTGTTTACACAGAAAGCTGCTATTTGCATTTCTCAGGACAAAATGGGGCCTGGGTTTTTACATCTCTCTGCTTCATTGAGGCACAACCCTTTGCCTTTGAGCCTTCCAAAAGCATAGCTTTTTTTCCCCACTGGCTCTGTGTGGAGCCACAGTGAATTCATTCCTGATGAATGCACTCAAATGACTAGGTTTAGATGAAATGCATCCAGGCTCTGGAAAGCAACTGCTATACAGCACAACTAACAGAGGAAAACATTTTAACAAGACACACATTTCAGCCAAAGTCAGGGACAAGGGATCTGGATGATCGAAGACAGGTTGACAGTCACACAGTACACAAGATGTGCTTTGTGGTGCTTGTTTCCAAGAAAGTACATTCAAGAAAGGAGAGGGAACACTCTGCCACCAGTGCTTGTTATGAGGAGAGAACCTGGGGGCTGGCAGAGCAACTGGATGGGACTGAGTTACCACTGATTTATTACCAGCTGTCAGCTCAGACAGCAGGTGAAGAGGTTTATAGAAATGTGAGCTAACAGCTTCACAAAGTCTTCAGGTTTGTACCTGAAGTTCCTGTAGCATTCTCATAACTCTGACAAAATCCCTCCTTGCTAAGCAAAGCAGTGCACTAACACTGGTCTAAGGTGACTAAGTTCACATGCAGCAGGGAACACAGCAGGCTCCTGCCATGTCAGGGGAAGCAACGATAGGAAAGTGTCACCAGTGAAGAAGCTGGATGCATTCGGAACCACCAAGGTTTTGTACAAAGCCAGGTAAAAAACTGCTGGGGAAGTGTTTCCTTTTCCAAGGTTTTGACTTTTTCTGGTCTTGCCTCATGGCCCTGAAGTGCAAAGAACCCACAGGAAAGCTACTGCTTGTTTTTCCCAGTCCTGACAGAAACAGGAAGAATTGATCACTGAGCCATTTCATAGATCTAGAAGATGAGGGTTCTGTATAGAACTTGGTGCTTTAAGTCTAAAAAGCAAAAGCACAGTTATTTATAGACCATCTCTTTCTTTGACTTTACATATCAAGTCCCTTCATCTATCTCCTATTGAGGGATCTTTTTACAGCTGATATAAGTTTGGCTTACGAAGCGCTGCTTGCTTCCTGAATACTTACGGGTAATCCCAGTGGCCCTCGGTCTCCTTTTTCACCCTGGGCACCCTTCTCTCCTTTCATTCCATCAATCCCTGCTTCCCCCTAAAGGAAGGATGGAGCAGAAAATAAACCCACCATGACACCATTTATGTAACAAACATTCCTCCATTCGGAGCACGTTGGAGCAGCAGAGAATTCAAGAGGCAGCAGAGCAGTGCTGGAGCCATCGTGATACTCAGCCCACTCTGAGGAAAACCAGTACCAGTGAGGTAACTTCTGGTTACTTTTATCTACCTGACACTCCTTGCACAGGGAGAGCAACACAGAAGTGAGCTCACTTCCCCTTTGACCATCTTCACCCACTGGATCTGAATCTCCTCTTGCTGCCACTGACATAAACCAGGTGCTCACACAGAGGTAATCTGATCAGTTGGTTTTATATTTTAAGAAGTGGATTAATTGGAAGTGAATGACAGGTGTCTACAAGCTTTTAGAAAAAAAAATCATACTGATATTTTTGGAAAGACTTTTGTAAATGCAAAGGCATCAATTTCAAAATCTGGGAAAAAATATCATCTTTTTTTTTCCAGTTGTATTTTATAAATTCTGTATCAGAAGCTACAAAGCAGTATTAACATATTCCTTTATCAAAATCCAAACCGCATCTCAAAGCTTTTCCCCCTTCCCATTTGGGTTCATAAGGCATTTTAAACCACTGTCTTGGTTGCATTTTGAAATGGCCATGTCAGAACCAAATTTGCACAGAAACAGTGAGGCTGTTGTACTCTGCTACAGTTCTGTGGTCACTCCAGTTTCCACACAGCCACGTCTCACTGCCCTACAACACGGTTTAGCTCAAGCAGTTACTTATGCCTGACATGTCTGCCAAAGGTGTGACATGTTCTTCCTTGGCACTACTGAAAGCCTCATTACAAAGGGAATTATTACAAATTGCAGGGATGGAACAAAAACGTCCACACTCAGGACACCTCACTGCACCTGCTAATTAAACCTACATGCATCCTCTGTTGAAGCAGAAGCTGGTGCAGTGCTTATGCCTATAATCCAGGCTGTGCCATGCAAGACTTTCATCTGTGTTTGACTGGCACGTACTCCAAAGACAACTGCACCTTACGGAAGTTTCCCAGACACTTGATAGCCATGACTAGTGAGTTATGGACAAGCAAGGCAGATAACTGTGTCTGTAATCAACACATAGAGAAAAGATGAATTGGGATAAATATACCACCTCCCTCAGCACCCAAATACAGCTGGCAAACAAATACTAAGCAGAATCAGAAGAACTAAGACTCTTTCCACAATTTCCAATCTTTGGTGAGATGGTCAGAGATAAAACAGAGCTCTCCTTGAACAGCTCCAGTCAAATATTTTTTTCATCTGTGTACTGTTTTACAGCAGGCAAAGCAGTGATGCAGGCTGAGTATAAACACATTTAGATGAAGATTAGAAAGCTTCTAGTCACCAAGAACAGGGAAGTTATTGAGTGGCTGTACAGCAGAATTTGCAGCATTTACAACCTGGCTAATTTTAAGTTAGAGCTCAGTTACTTAGGATTGTATGACAGGCTGTCCATCCTGCTGTATAGACCTTCACCCTGCAGAGATTTCAACTATGTTCTCACAGGAGATTTACAAGGGCCAGTGGCTTTCCTCTTCTCTGGGTAAAAACTGGAGAAAGTGACTGATTTTTTGGGTCCTTAAATGAGCACTGCTAATCCATTTCCTTCAAGATATTATTCTGAAGTACTTATCCTCTTACCAAGAGGCTAAGTAACGTTTGCAAACTAGGAGGTTGTTGCTGGGAAAATCTTGCACTTGGGACAGCCTAGTTGAATTTCAGGTTATAAAGATTTGCAGCCTTACCTTCGGTCCTGGTAGGCCCTGGAGACCCTGCATTTGGGATAAGAGACAAAATATGAGCAACTTTTAAGGATGTGTTTTGAAATCCAGGTACCCCACTTCAGTGTGTAGCATAGAGCTTTTGCATTCTGACACAAGCAGGGCACAAATGCTTAGCCCAGAGGCCTCATTATTTGTGTAAAGGGCACTTGATGTACTGTTCTCATCTGGTAATGAGGAGGCTTTTGCCAAGAACAACCTGGCGGTGAGCCAGGCTTGCTATTAAGATCATTTTTGCAGTTGATCCTTTTAATCCCACCCACCCTCTCTTGCTACTGTCTTTCCTTTCATCTCAGACTAACATAACCTCCGCTCTTTACCTACTCAGCCCACCCTAGCTCTGACCTACCCGGGGGCTTGGTTTTGGAGGTGATACTAAGCCCGTTCCTCTCTCAACACTGCAGTGTTCCATGGTGGTTTTCTCCATCCAGAATCCTCCCCAGTCCAGTCACTTCCCCCTCTAACCTCATTCCCATTCCCTCGCTCCTCAGGTGAGCAACTCAAAACTTACTGGAGGTCCTGGAGGGCCTTGGGGTCCAGGGGGCCCAGATATCTAGAAAAAAATGCAAGAGAAGTCAGTGTCATAATCTGCTCCTTCAGAGGTGAAGGGGAACTGCTCAGAGGGGAGCCAGGGTACAGCTGAGCTCCAGTGGGCTTGGAAACCTGTACTCCCCTTAAAGAGTGTGTAAGGAAGTAGCAGCAATCCAGGTCAGAGTGGCTGAGAAGCAGCAGCAGGAATCTAGCGAGGGTTATGCAGCGGTTGCAGAGTCAGGAGGAAGGAGAGAAGCAACTTCTTTTTCTTTTTTTCTTTTTTTTTCTTTTTTTTTTTTCTTTAAATAAAACCTCACTTCCACTACTCTACCACTGTTCCCACAAGAAGACACAAGATCAACATCTAGTACCTTGTTTCAAAAGATAGGAAAGAAAGTGGCTGGCTCCACACATGCGGAAGAGCGTGTGGGACTCCTTGCTGCAGGATGGTACACAAGCCAGCCTCTCACTCTGGGGGGAGAACAGGCACACTCAAGAACCCAAAACCTATTGACATCTATATGCATGTGGATACATGCAGGTATTGTTCAGGAAATCCCTTTGCCCCAAATGCAGAGAAAAATATCTGTTATGCTTTCCATGATCTTCTGTTCTTCCCTAGGGCATTTGTTATTTATTGCTTGTTGTGAACTACCCTGTTCTTTTGTAAAGCAAAAGCAGGGCATCAGGAGCTAGAGCAATTTAGTCCCACAAAATGAGGCTTGCTGTCCCAGGTGTATCAGAAGGGGTGGGATGTGCAGGGTCTCAGCAGCACTGCTGCCAAATCATCACTATCCTACTGCTGTGACTGCAGAAGGAAAATGAGACAGGTGACCTATTGATTCTCCCAGATTTCCTTTGCCTCCACATTCCCCCAGGCTCACCCTTCTCTTCCTGCACACAACAGACCCTGTCCTTACTGTCTGAACTCAAGGGTCTTGCTTCATCAGGAGCCATCTGTGAGTGACCCATACACTGAGAAGCAGCAGTTCCCCAAAGGAGTAGGAACATACCAGGTATTTCACAAAGAGCTCAGATCTGCTTCCATACAAAGAGGGAGGCTGCCAGGAGTGGTAGCCTATGGCTGTGCAAGGGGAATACCACAGGATTTGGCATACCACTTTCCCTAACAGTGTCCTGACACCTCTCTGCTGCACAGCCAGCAGGGTCAGCCAGAAAACCAGGTGTTTCCAGTGACTTAGACACACAGGTTCCACCAGAACCAGCACCTCCAGGTGACAACAGGGACAGATACCCAGCTGGTCACTGCCTGCTGCTAGAGACCCAGCCTGATGGACATTTGGTGAAACTTAAGTACCTAATTCTTAAAGGGTCTGAGACTCCCAAGATTCTCTGCCTTTTGGGAAAAGAACTCTTGGTTGTTGCTCTGTGTTGTTTTCTCTTTGCCAAGCAGGAAAGAGCAGCCTGGCTTTTTCACTCTTACTGTCAATCCTGGGAGTCCAATGGGACCTGGCAATCCTGATGATCCTGGCATCCCTTGGTCACCTCGTTCACCTTTCTCTCCAGTGGGGCCATCAAGACCCTATGGATCAAGAAAGAATTGTGGATTTTTTGCAAGACTAATTTAGGCAGACATAAGAAACACCACTGCAAGAGCCAAAACTGGCTCTGGTCATCCCAAGAACACACAGGAAACCCCAGACAACCATCAGGTGCCAGGGAAATTCAAGGCTTCACTTGTCTTAAAATCAGATGTGAAAATGCTTGTACACAGTCCTGTCACTGTGGATGTGCTAGGCCCCAGAGCAGGGCTGGAGGATGACCTTACTGCCTCCAAGTCCTGCTTGCAGTACACAGTTTGCTGGAGCCTGTACTAAAAATCACTCCCCATCAGACAGCTGTTGTGACAGCAGGAATTTTATCCTAGTAACCTTCTAGAGAGGCAGAAGCTTGTTGCATAAAACACTCTTGAGTAGTGCTAGGGACACACAAGTTGTGACACACTGAAGCTGGGAGACTGGGTGCTCTGCCCCAGTTAGTGGCAGGGATACCAGTGGTTTTGCCAATGCAGTCACCCACCTAGAAGGGGCATGTGTGCTGGTACCTCCACTGCCACCCTCAGTCAGGCCTCCTGCTTGCTTACAGTGGCCTTTCAGCTTAAGCAATGTGCCAGGCAACAAGCTGAGGGATCCACACAGTGCCGGCATCTGGGGACAGCCACTCCAGCAAGATGGACAACACATCTGCCAGGCAGAGAGGTGCTCCTCTATTGCTATGCTTCACACAGCAGCAATGAGCTGTCTCCAGCATCCACCTTGGGGGGCTTCTGAGGTATCCAGGAAGTCCCAGAGCCTTGCACTGTATCCTGGATAGCCAGCAGTGCTCTGAGACACTTCAGTTTACTCACCGGTGAGCCAGCTTGTCCTGGCTCTCCTTTATCACCCTTTTCTCCTCTGACCCCCACGGGGCCTGGCTCCCCCTTTATTCCAGGTGGTCCATCCTTTCCTGGCAGACCAGGGGGGCCCATTTCTCCAGGCTTGCCACGTGGTCCCTGAAAGAAATCCACAAAACACAGTGAAGCACTTTCAGATCTGAGTAAGGTTACTCCAGCAGAGTGACTCCCTGGCCCTGAACCTCTGTCACTGCTCATGCTCACTCACAGCAATGCCATTTGAGGAGTCATAGGCAGGACAAAGATTTGCCATGCCATCTCAACAACTCTTTATAAGTTAGGACCTTGAGAAACCTTTAATGCTCATTTCTGTGATGCAAAAAACCTTTCTTCCCCTGTGGGTAAAGCACCTGTGCAATAATAGCCACTGAGATGGAGCATACTAACTCCAGGCAAGACCACTGAAGGGAAGAGCAATCCACAGAGGTACAGAGCCTCACCTTTTCTCCATCATGGCCTGGAGGACCTGGCAAACCAATTTCACCCTGAAATACAAAATTGTTGTTACTTTGGCAGTCTGAAAGCAGCTATTGTGAGAACTTCTGTGAGGCAGTGTGATGACAAAGGGAGGGCACTGGCATTGCAGAAATAGTCTGCATAGCCACAGATAAAAAAGCATGGAACCCCCTGTTAAAAGAGTACGTTGTATGACTTCTTAGGACTCATCCCAGCCTTATTTATCTGACAGATAGTTCATGGCCCCAGTGCTGTAACATAGTCCCCAACCAACACAATTCCCACACAGAGCTCAGTTCCCATAAGCTGCTTCCTAAAGGAGGGGAGGGCCTGGGGTGGGGGGCAAGTAGAAAAGATTCTTCAACTTTCAGATAAAGCATTATCATTGTGGGAAAAGAGTTTTGCAGGATATTGTGTATGAGGAGGAGTGGTAGGGGCCAGTGGGGCAGTCTGATAACACTGGATGGGAAGAATAGAAGCACTGGGGAGGGTTTTGGTGGAGAATTCTGCCTGGACCACTGTTTCCCTTAGCTCTGCAAGTGCTGAGCTGAGCAAATACCTTCTGTCCTGGTAGCCCTGGAGGTCCAGCCACACCCGGAAGTCCCGGGGGTCCCTAGATAAAGAAAAAGTTGTTTTCAGATTATCAACAGCGCTTTTATTTTCATGTTTTGAAACCAAACAGCTTGTCTGAGCTTAAGGGGAAAAAATCACAGGGGAATTTTCCCAGGAACTTGAATTTGCTTGGGACACCAAGCAATAGAGTCCTGAATGAGCAGCAGGACAGTCCAGAGGGAGCTGTAGATACGTATTGCTTTGCATTCTCACGAAAGAGAAGGAAAGTGACCACAGCTTTCTGTTCCTGAAACTGAAGTGAACTTAACAAGGCTTTCCCTTCCCATCTACAGAAGTATATTTTTAGAATATAGACCACAGGAAACACTGTACCTACTGATACACCAAGCACAGCTGAAGCAGTGCTAAACAGCACCAGTCTTTTGAGATTTCCTCATCATATTTGGCAATTACCACTTAAAGGAGACCAAGGGAGCAGCTTGGCCTAGCAAGTCATGCTATGTACTCCTGTTTTGTGGTGCTCTGTCATTCTGCATTTTAATTTTTTTTTATTTTTTTTTAATCTAACCAGGTTTCTTGCCCCAAGAAGCAAAATACAGGGACACTTTTTCCCTTATTTCAGCTCAAAATAATTACTTTGCCTCTGTCTTCAAAGGACTTGTAGTCACTAGTGTCTTATATGAGCAGATTTGTACAGGACTTTTGTCAAGCTGTACTTATTAATGGTGAAAATACATCATCCCCTCCCATCACTGGAAGCATCCCCCACAGACTGCCAGCATAAGCTTTTGCACAAGGCAGCCAAGACCTCCTTTTTCTCTGTTTTGTTCAGCCCCCCTTGCTCTTCCCTGTCCCTTCTGAGCAGCATGCATTACCTCTTAAAGCAGAGAAATAAAGGGCCTGATTAGAATTTAAGTGCCTCGATCAGAAGGCAAGATGAACTCTTCCTTCAGCTGTCAGCTGCCCCAACTTTAGCTCCCAATAGCAAAGGCCAAATGTTTTAGCTGCACCTAAATTGTCAGGCCATCTGCTTAGGAAGAACATATGGCTACTTGCTTAATACCACACAGCAAAGCTAAGAACTCACCATCAAAGCCAAAGTTCGTATTTCCTAGGGAAAAAAAAAAAAAAAAAGAAAAAAAGTAAAAAAGAATAAAATCAAAAAGGAAAACAGCAACCTGAAAAATAAGCTTTTTCCTGAAGGTAGTTTGTTCTACTTTGTTCCCAGTTGTCTGCATCCCCTGGGAAACAGTAAAGCACCCAGCAGTCACCTTACAGGAGGGCAGCTGCTCACCTGGAGAGCTTCACTGATGTTACCATCATAGTCCATAATTTCATCCTTCCCAGGCTCTCCTTTGGGACCCTGCAAAATACCAGTTCTTTAGCCAGGGCTTGGGGATTGCCCTTTCCATAGGATACTCAGAGCTGTGATTCACCCTGAAGAAGGGGTCTCAGAGCAGCCTGTTTCAGGAGCCTCCAGTTTTTCAATTATTAAACAAAGCCCCTAAAGCACATTTTACAGATAAACCACTACAGGAGTGCAGCCAGACAAGCCCAGATCACTGTGACATGATCAAAGCTGGCAGGTCTTTAAGTGGTGAAGTTGAGGGCAGAACCCAGGAATTGGATTGCCAGACCTGGCTTTCAGACTTGGGCATGTACCAAACACCCTCCTGCTGCCCATTGCTGATATGCCAAGAGCCTGAGTTCAAACTGGGGTGTCTAAACTCACCTCCTCCTACAAATGAGCCCAGCATTCCCCCCAGGATGGATCAGAAGACTTTTCCCCTAAGGCAGCAGTGTCTTCTGATAAGGGTATAGAGTAGAGAAATGGCTGTCTCAAACTTAGCCATTGCCCAGCTATAAGAACTTTCAATTATAGTGAGAACATGTGCCAAGAAAGAGAAGGCCCAGCCTGTCAGTGTGGTCCCACTATCTTCATACCCCTTTGAGAGACCAAAACCCTTTAAGTGTTAGTAAAGGGACACCTACCCTTGGGCCCATGGGTCCCTGGTCTCCTGGTGAACCAGGTTCCCCCTGTAACAAGAACAAGCTGTTAGCAAAGCCTGGCTGCTTCACTTGTTTGAGCTCCAGGAATCGTTGTTCTCTACAAGTCCTCTGAAACAGTCTGGGAATAGACAGCTTAGTTTTAAATTGCTCCTTTTCAGCTATGTTTTGTACAAATTTGCATCTACTGAACCTGGAGCTGGGTTGTGAAGAAGCACTCTGTACCTTTTGCCCCGGTGAGCCTGCAGCACCAGGACGGCCAACGTCACCAGCTTCTCCCTGAAAGAAAAAGGGAAAGGGATGGATTTGTATTGCAAGAAGGGGGTGTGATTCCATGATTGGTTTTGCATTTCCAGGAGGAAGAACTGTCCCAGCTAGGTACCTCTGCTGTGCCCCCTTCTCCTTGAATAACCCAAAGCTCCTGCCTGAGTTCACACCAGGTGCCCTTCTCTTCTACCCAGTGGGGAGGGAATATTCATTGTGAAGGAAAGCACACAATTCAGACCCAAAGTAAGTGCACAGGAGGGCTATTCCAAGGACATCTGAGATAGGATTTTACTGATCCTTCTCCTTGAGGAGGTAGAAAATGTAGGGGAGACATGGAGAGCCTCCATTCTGCCTTCCCTGCCTCAGGTACCCCAGGGACTGGAGGCTGTTATTGATTCTGAGTGACAGGCTTCTCACAGAGCCTGGAGAGAAAGTACTGGAGCACAAGGAGGGAATTTTCCTCCCAGAAACACATTTCACAAGTTCTGTCACCTTCAGCATTTACAACAAAAGCACTAAGATACCCTTATGCAGAAGGGTTATGCAGAACCCGATATCCCTTTTAGCAGGTAATCAGAGGTGGGCACAGACAAATGCAACTTTTGGCCCTTCCCACACCCTTGTGCCAGGCACAGTCCCTCCCAGCACACAACTCACAGAGGCAAAAGCACTCACTTTTGGTCCAGGGGGCCCAGGCAGACCTGGAGGACCAGGTTCTCCTTTACCTCCCACCAGGGCATTCTCAGTATTTCCTTTCTCTCCCTGTTTGTGAGGAAGAACACAGTATGCATTACAGTTCTGTCTCTCCATCTCCATAACTCCACTTACCAAACTGTTGGCTTAGAAAAATGGGCCCAAGACAAGGTGCATCATCTGGACTCTTGGTCACCAGTTGCCCAGGAACCAGGCCAACAGAGTCCTGCCTGGGAGCTCCTCCTAAAGCATTGCCAGCCACTACAGCTATCCTCACCCCTGCACTGCTGCTGCTCAGCCCTTACTCCCCAGGGCCATACAGAGCTTCCTGCAGACAGACAGACCTCATCCCCCAGCCTGCAGTTTGAACACAACTGTTTTCTTCTACTGCTGAAACGGAGCTGATAAAACCACCTGGTGATGGCTTCTTCTGGCAAGTCTCCCTTTGGAGCTGTGGTCATCAGTCAAATAGTCATCCCTGCAGATCACATCCTTTTCACAGAGCAGACACAAGAGCAGCTACAGGAAAGCTCTGTTTGCACCATCTTTACACCCTCATCCTTTCCTGATATGGCCAATGCCATTAAGTGCACTGTTCCCTTTCCCAAAGGAAAAGGATCCTCTGGAAGCCTGACTTGACAGATGTGATTCCTATGCACAGCTTGGAGCACAAGGAAAAAAGCTTCAGTTTCAGAGCATAGCTTTAGCTGACCCGCTCTGGGTCTCTCCAAGAACAAGCCTGCTCTTCCAATCCAGAGCACAGCAGAGCAGCTCCCAGAAAGCCCATCTCCTATTCATGTGTGAATTTTGGAAGAGGAGGGAGGCTGAAATGCCATCTTATATCTGAGTTTATGCTTTTAAACTGGAACACAATTCCCTGGTCATGTTCCCAGGATCAGAGCCTCCCCCCTCAATGCATAAAGACACACAATTCCTCACTTAAAAAAAAAATAAAAATAAAGTACCCTGTGTGTGACTCTGTCACTCCCCTTGCTGGGGCTGCTACTCTGACATCCATACTGCTGAATGCTATGAAAGTGACCTAATAATAGTGCAAGAACTGTGCACAGCTGGCACAGGAGGGAGGAAGGAAAGGGGATAAGGATGACCTTCCTCTCCCCACACCAAAAAAAAAAATAAAAAAAAAAATAAAAATCAGAGGAGATACAAACCTTCAGGCCAGGGAGCCCAGGAAGCCCAGGGTCACCAGCTCGTCCCTTCTCACCCTGTTGGCAAAACAGACATGGTTGAGGCTGACTCTGCAGGATCCCTGTCCTGCAGCAGCAGCCAAAGGATGAGCTGCTTCTGGTTTCAAAGCCTCTTTTCCTTTCCCCCAAGATTTTACTTTAGACATAGACAAGGCATCCTCTAGAAGAACCTGCTCAGGACAGTGAGGACAGTGAACACTTTCTCCTGCATTTTTGACTATGCACATCACTGCCATTTCTCTCCAAAGGAAGGTGAGTGAGACAGTGATCCAGAATCCCTCCTGGATCTTATCACTCCAGTCTGCTAAACCCTTTTCCCTGTCAGTCCTTCAGCATAGGCTCTCCCCAGTCCATATACCCAGAGAAATTGTCACCAGGGCAGATTTTATTTGGAGTGCCCTGATAGAGTTGAGCTCTTTCTTTTCACTGAACCTGTTCACTGCTTGAGTCCACTCCACTTTTCACACCTCCTCATTACAAAGTGAATTACACTTCTTTTCCTTGTCAAAGATGTCACGACCAACACTCCCACACCTCTCCCAAGGGATGTTTTCTTCTCCTGCTCCCTAACTCCCAATCCCAGTCTCATGCTCCTCAAAAAAGCAGTGCAGTGGCTCAGTTTGCAGCCAAGCTCTGTGACACACACTGGTGGTGAAAAGCAGTGCAAACAGGAGTGACAAAAATGGCAGAGGCAGAAGATGATGGTGGAAAACCCCAGATATGATGCTTGGGGAGAAAGGCTGTGAGTGTGAGCACAGTGTGAGCTGTGCAAGAAGGTGCCATGGCAGTAAGAAATGCAGGGCATCCAGCATTCACTTGGTGAAGTGACTTTGCTTAGTTCACCATGACATCTGGGTCACTTTTTGAAGACTGAAGCTCAGCTACTGATCTTTACATTTAAGTTAAGTTCTAGTCAGCCCATTCCATACAGCTGTTAAGCCCCATGGTTTCCAGCTATAGTGGCCTGTTTGAAAGTCTGCATGTTGTGATGACAGAGTGATATCAGAGGTTTCTGTTACTGTGAATGCACCATCATTGCTCTTACCTGCAGTCCTCACATCTCCAAGACTTATCAACTTGTACAGATTACAAGGAAGCCCCAGCAGGTGCCTAGCTCTCTCTACAACAGCAGCACACTGGATCAGCAAGGCTACCAAAGAGGTCGTGTTGGTGGCCATGCCATTGCCCACAGGAGCTGGTGCTGCACCCTAGTCTTGTCAGAGCTCTAGGGCACACATCTGACATGCAGGGAACTTGCATCAGTGCTCCAGGAACAGACAAACACTGGTCACTTCATGGAAAATAATTAACAAGCAGCAATCCTGGGGGGGGGTTTAGGCAATTCTATAGTGCAGTGACCCCTTTCTCTAAGGTAATCTGGCTTCCAGCCACCTGTAAAGCCCCCACCCATCATTCCTTCCCTGACAAGAGCATGCAAATTATTGCCATAAATTAATGTTTCTCTCCCCAGAAAGAAGGAAAATATTTGCAGGACCTCATGTCCAAAGAAAAGGTTTGGCCTCTGTGTTTTTTGTATAATTATAATCTCTAATCCTTTCCCAGGCATCTATGAATGCCTCATTCTGCCTTGCTCAGCTTTTGGCATTCTACTTTGCATTCAAAGACAGGTTGTCAGTACACATGCCCATAAGGGCTACTGAAAACATCCTGCACTGCTTGAATGATGCAGAGGATGTCTTGAGGAGGGAGGTCAGATTACTGAATCCACGCTCAGGGTGTTATTTCTGGAGTCAAAAGATGTAGCACTGTCCTTAGTCGTTCCCAGGACAAGACTACATCCCAGGCATCTCACACTGCCCTGCCTGCAGCTAGCCCCATACTCCAAGCAGGAACATGCAAACACACTTCACCAAGGAGGGGGGGGCAAAGGCCAGAAAAGGACACATAATCCCCTGCAAGCACGCCAACGCAGGGCAAAGCAGGCTCCCAGCAGCTCCTGCTGACAGGGCACACAGCACAGCACTGCCAGGACACCAAGCCCAAACACACAATGTCCTACCCGCTGTCCCCTCTTCCCTGGCAAACCTGGGGGGCCCATCCTCCCTGAGACTCCAGGTTCTCCCTTCGTGGGGAAGAAAAGAGACAGAGAACGTGCCTGTTACATGGCATGCTGTAACATAACCCAGCCAGCCTCAAACAAGAGGAGCCAGCTGTTCAGAAACTCAGCCAGCTGCTCAGGGATGGAGAGTGATGAAGTATTCTTGTACTGTGCCCACCACGGGAACTCAGATCAGGTCATGCTACACTGAGAGACCATGCAGGGCAGTTTGTACAGTTCACGACAGAGCAGGTCCTGGCAGAAACATGGGAAGGTTTCTGCTGGACATAGAAGTACTGGGAGGAAGGGGGGGACAAGGGAAGGAGGAGAAGAAACAATTGTTAAGCAAAGTGTGCTGTGTGCATCTTTTGTGGAGTAGGAAGAAAAGGAGGAAGGTGGCTGGAGGGTATTCCTATCAACACAGACATGAGCAGAAGGGAAGGAGTCTATTTGCAGTACAGTCCCTCTCTCACTTGGCATCACAGTGTGCTACAACCATTTTGCTTAAACTGACAGGTGCTGCTTTTGGGCACTGGAAGTACAGAGCTGTTCCTCATCTCTCTCAGCTTCCCTGGGAGGGGGCAAAACCCACACAAACAAACCAGAAGTGCAGGCTCAGAGCAAAGCATTCTGAGAATACCTTTTCTCCTGGAGTCCCAGGCTCACCCTGGAGAGAAAAAGACAGGAAAATAAAGGGAAAAACCAGGAGGCACAAGTACAAAACCTCTTAGAGCTATGAGAGGGGAGGACAGAACATCCACCTATGGAGGCCTTGGGCTTTTAAGTAAGTAAGGGCATGAGGATGCTTTAATTGCATGTAATTATTTGTGTCTGGAGCTTGTTTGATCTTCGTTAGCCATCTCCTAGGCTGCTGCAAGAAACTAGCAAGCCTCAGACACAAGGCTTTTATGAAACTGAGGAACCACCCTGCAGTATTTCAAGAGAAGGTTTGTCAGATACCAGACAGCATGGTACAACTGTCCACTGGCATCAAGCAATTTGCCAGCTCCTAGCTCTGTGTGCACAAGAGCAGAGCACAGCTGTGGATGCAGCTGGGGTGGATGTGTTGATGTGGGACCACTGGGGCATCAAGAAGGAAAACCCTCCAAACCAGCACTGGAGATAACTTCTTTCTTTCTGTCTTTTTCCCTGGCAGCTTGACCAAATCAGGGCAACAGCTTGTTCTTTCATTTCGTATCTTGGATCCCCAGAGTAACTTCCAGCCCCTTAAATCTACGCCTGGCCCTTCACTCTGTTGCCATCCCGACGCTGCTGCGGAGTTATCGCTGCTTCACCGATTTCTTTGCCCAGAGAGGTGCGAAGGAGCAATGGTGCTGCTGGAGACGGGTCTGCTTTCTCTGCCAGGAGCAACAGCAGTTCTAACACTCCCCGTTAGTGGGAGCTGTGTGACCATTTTCCTGAGCCTTGTGGTCCAGGAACTCCAGCCCTTGCTCTTAAAACCTGCGGTACTGAAGCCAGCGTGGTGTCAAACTGACCTTCATCCCTGCGGTGGCCGTCCCAGGAGCGCCCTGGCAGAGAGATAAGAAGGAACACCTTGTTTGAAATGAACCGAACACAAACTTAAAAAAAGAAAAAAGAAAAAAACACAAACAGTACCAGCCAGGTGGAACTAAAAAACCAAAATCCACATCTTTTCCTTTCCAAAACTCAGAAGTAATGCTGCAGCACCACACAGCACTCATCCTCCTGCCCTGTGCGGGTCGTTCACCTGTGGCAGTGGCTCTGCTTTCCAGAAGGCTCCTCCAAAGGCAGACATTACCAGCACAACCACTCCAGACAAACAGATTACCACCCCCTTTTGCCGGTTTTAGTCCTGTGTGAAGTGAATCAAAGGCCAACAAGCAGAACAGTGTCAAGTAACTGAGGAATGCAAAGACAGACTGAGGACCAAACAGCCAGCTCAGTGCTTGATCTCAGGTAAATCAACTCAAGCATCCCAAGAAAGGCCAGCTCCTACCCCAGAGCCTTAGTCTAGCTGTTTCCCCTAATTCTGTTTTTATCACAGAAAACAAACCCTGCAGTAAAATGTTCTGAGGAGAGCTCTGGAGCCCGCCACCTTAGGGGAAAAAAAAAGACTTCCAAGCACTGCAATCCAGGAGTCATTCCGCAGCAGAGAGCAAGCCACATGAGACAGACCATGAGTCCAGCCTGCCTGCAATCTGGGTGCTTCAAAACCCCAGGAGGCAGCTGCTCCCACAGGGACAGTCACATTTTCCTCAACGACACTGACACAAAAAGCAGGTCTTCCCTATCAACCCTTTGCTCTGAAATCTCTGTATGCCCTGTGTTAGTATCAGTTAGGTCCTGGTGAAAAGGTCCAGTTACAAAAGCAGATATGAGGGATAACAATGGTCTAAGGAGTGGGGAGGAGGCATAATGGTGTTAGAAGGCAGGGAATGAGAAGGGTTGGGATGTAGCACTTGAGGCAGAGAGGAGGACTGGGAGCCAAGTTCAAAGTGAAAAGAGCTTGGAAAAGTTCAAACAAGGAGTGGGGAGCCAGAGAGCAGCAGGATCATACCTCTCAGCTTTCTGAAACAGAAATCAGGGACAAAGCTAAAAAACACAAGGACAGAAGATGGAGATCAGGGATTCTACGCAATAAATGGGGGGAAAAAAGCATTCCAGAGCATCTCAGGGGTCAGTAGGTTTTAGCAAATATGGACAAGTCATGAAAGGGATTACATGCAGCAAGTTGCTTGGGTTAGGCCTTCACAATGCATTTGGGATGCCTGTTCCTCACTCTTTAAATGGCAGCAAATACAGAGGATGTTATTTTCTGGTGTTTATCCTAAAACTGCAACACACACATGCAGGCTTGCTCACACACTGACCCTGATTCATTGCTGCATTAGTCCAGGTTCACACGTGCATAACCCCACTGATGGCAGGAGGCTAGCACACAGCCCTGAGGGTAGAGGCCATCACTTGGGAACCTGTTTCCAAAACACCAACTCCCTAGAAACATTGGCAATTGGCCACTCTGGCTAGCACAAAGCATTAAAATCCTGATGTTGCAAGATAGCACCAGTCTGGGCATGCCATTTGCATTGTAGAACACTTCTTGCCCCGCCATCTCCTTCATAAATTAGGCCCTTTTATTTTGCAATTTAGAAGCAGAACAAATTCAGCTGAGGATCATCACTGTCTAACAGACACACACACAAATCCAGGTGATGCTGTCACATCAGGGACAGTCGAGTGGTGTGGGTGAGATCAGGCAGACAAGCATCACTCCACTGTTCACAAGGTACCTTAGTGCCATGTCTTCCTGGCAGCCCTGGCATGCCTCTCTCCCCCTGGAAGCAGAGCAAGAAACAGAGAAAGACAGCAAGAGACACAACATGAGTCCTCCCAGGGCTCCATGAGGAGCACTCAGGTGATAAGATCTCTGGGCTTACATGGGGTACAACCCTTTTCCTGACTCTCACCAAGCTGACTGCCTCAGCCAGGGCCTTTTCCTACCAGTGGGACATCTCAAGCCTGCTGCATACAGCAGGACTGACCCAGCAACAGTGCTGGCACCAGGAACAGCTTCCATATCCTGCTACAGCATCCCATGCCCTGGGATTCTGTAATGAGAGAGTCAGTCTGCAGTGACTGCAGTATGAACAAACATCTGGAGAAACAGAGAACCCAAGGGTTGCCTTGTATTGTTACCCCAAAATTTATCTGGGGATAAAAGGAAAATAAACCCTCTTTAGACAGTCTGCTGACTGCTGCTATTTTGTTCTGGGTGTTTAGTCCCTGCTTGGAAGGACAGTTTAGCAGGGATACAGGTATATGCTTACTTTAAGGGCACTTTTTGTAATTTGACATCCTGTGAACTGTATTTTGAAAAGTGCTGTCTAGTACTAGATACACATGTCTAAGGTACTGCAGACACCTCCTGCCCTATGCTGGATTCTTAACTAGGCTGTTTTCAGCCACAAGAAAAAGTAGTAATTATGAAGGAGAGGGAACCACTCTCAGACCCTCCTTCCCAACTGCACTCCCTGGTTTTATTCTTAAATGAGACAGAGGACACAGCCAATGCTTTCTGCTGAGAGGAACCCACGCTGCCTGCAGAGCCTGCCCCCACAGAGTAGCCCAGCATGGGAAAGCAATTTCCCATCCCAGAGACTTTCCTGGAAGAAACTGCTTGCCTGAAGAGCTGTTTAATTATTTAGCCCTACAACAGCAAAACCACCCGAGTAAGAAAGAGCAAAGTAGCCCCTTATAGTGAGCAAGTTACAGAGCAACCACATCACCCAATATTTTCCTATGGCTTCAGCTCACCTGCAGAGCCCCCACCAGCACCAGCAGGATCCCACAGGCACTGGGGCTAATTAAAGGGCAGGAGCAACAAACAACACTGCACCAGTAAAGAGCAGGAAGAAACTCAAAAGCCAAACCAAAGAACGAGCAGCAAAAAAAGTTCTCCAGAACATCTCTAAAACCTCATATATTTGGAGGCTGTGTAGCACAGGAAATATCCACTGGGCTGATGCCTTTGGGATCCCCCAGTGCCCTTTGGGACTAGAAAGGGGTCCACAAGGTTCCATAGCCAGGCAGCAGCAGACCACTAAACCAGAAATGGAATGGTGCAGCCAAGCTAGAAGCTAGGAAACATCACCAGGTGTGGATATGAAAGGCAAAATGCCAGTACAGGCCCCCAGGAAGGTAGTCTGCAGCATTCCCAGGATGATTTAGAACATACCACCACACCCCCTCCCCTTACAGCTTGTGTGAGCAGCTTTATACCTACTTGGTGCCTATGAAAACAGAGCATGCCCCATGCCAAACCACTCACTAGCAGGGCTGGTTACAGGCTGCCAGTTAAAAACAAGACCCTCTCCAATGAAAATTGTCTGTAAAGATAAATGTGATGGTTAAGCTGGGGGGGCAGCAAGTCAAATGCTTACTCAAAATGACCCAGGTGATCACACTTACTAGTTGTCTAATGAGCTTCATGGGACACAGATGAAGGTCTCAAAGTGAAAATGGTGGCCACAGAAGACCACAGCTGATAAAGTCTATGTTGTGCTGCATGTGCCACTGGGTGAGGAGAGGTAATTAAGTGACCAGGGTGTCTGTGTGAAACCAGAAACCTCTTCAGGCCTGAAATGTTCTTCCTACCAGCAAAAGCAGAGGTGTGCTATGCAAAATAGGTCACTACAGCTAAACTATGAATCCTAGTGTTTGACATGGGCTCCTTAAAACTGAGAGAAGGTAAAATCTAGCTCAGGTAACTGGATCCAAAGGTGGAAGCATCAAAAGCCTTACAGAGTCTAAAGTAATCCTCCTAGGAGGGAGGACGATAGGAAGAAACAATTTCCAAAGGCAACAAATGCATGAGCTGTGCAGATGTCCAGGAGCTGCTACTGGGTGATGTCTGGCTGCTGATTTAGGGGTACCTCTGTACTTCCCTTGCAATTCCTCTGAGCAAAGAAGAAAGGAAGTCAAAAGTAAAGTAATCTTGACAATAATAAATGGAGTCTCTGTCTGAAAGAGGAGGCTGCTATAGGATTGGGAAGCTGCCCCTGCAAAGCTGCAATTTATTTCCACAAAAAGCATGGCAAGTTTCATCTGCACTCTTTACAAAGTGGAATGAATAAGAGCCCAAGAAGTGAAAGGATGTCTCCAGGGTTGCCCTGAGTCATTGCTCTCTAACACAGAACAGGGAAGGCTCTCACACATGAGTGACCTTGAGACAGCACTGGAAGACCTGGAAAATACCCCTTTGGCAGTGCCCAGATCAAGGGCTGATGAGTCCTTGGACATGGGTGCAAGAAAAGCAGGTGTCTGCTTGCAGTGAAATGTGGGGCTATAGGCAGGGGTCAAATGCAGCTCCTTCTTCCAGGCCAAGCTCCCAATTTCAGTCCTCTAGTTCAGCTCAATGGGAGAACACCTGGCTGTTGAGACACCAGTGAACAAACTCCCAGCCCCCGAAACACATACACTAGCACAAACCAGAAATTATTCCTCTGTGCTTGACAGAGTCACACCAATATGAAGACAAGGGGGAACCTTTGGACTTTTATATGCACCACAGGGTTTCTGAGGAGGTAGTGTTTTCTTGCAGGACAGTCATTGATGTTCTATTCAACTCATAACCCAAAGCCTGCATTCCCTTTAAACTTGATGTGACACATCCATGTTAAATTCTGAAGTGGACTTCTCTCCCTTCAGATAGTCATCCACCCAGATGGAAAAAATATCAAAAGTGTGTATGCTGCATAATAAATCAGATGCATGCCACATGCTAAATACTTTAAATGTATGTGTCACTGTTAATGCCTTTCAAAATGTTAGAGGAGGACCAGTCTTTTCCCCAATGTTTAAAACGTATGGCATGACACAGTATATTCCAACTGTCATGAACAGTTGTCAATGTTGTAATGATTTAAGCACAGTCTATATTGAGTAATATACTTTAAATATATGGATGCAGTCAATTTCAGTCAGATAACATCTGGGCACAGTGTCCAGAAACAGAAAACTCTGGTGCCAAACCTCAGCCTGAGTTGCAGAGATTGAGTGGATTTGTTGCGTCAGCTAACCAGATTTTATGAGGAAACCCCAGCCCAGCCCATCAAATGGAGAGATGTAACAAATCATTAGCAAGCTTCATAGTCAGAGAAATGCCTTTGGTAAGAATCAAATTCCACCAAATGGATAAAGGCTGCTTTTATTGCCTGAGCTAGGAGTGTCTGTCTGTGGTTAATCAGAGCACAGATGTGTACTCCATTAGATACCCCACAGGGCTGCCTCAGACCCAACTTCCTCTTACAACCCATCAGCCCAAGGAGCAGTATCTCCCAGATGATCTACTCTGGTAGAAAACTGTATTTCTCATGCCTACCTTTATGCCAGCGTCCCCTTTTTCACCCTGCCCAGCGAAGAACAGAGAGGGAGGAAACAGAGAAAGAGGACAGTGAACACGGACACGAATCGAGCAAGCAGAACAATCCTAACAGCCAAAGCCAAAGAGAAAGTAGCTGAAGGAGGGAGTGTGTGATGAACCAAACCCTTGGTCTTCAGAGAGAGCTGGCTCTTGCTAACATGGTACCAGGCTGAACACTGGCTGCATCCCACCCCTCCCTGGGAATGCCAGGAAGTTTACATGGCTGGAGTGGATGCTGGAGGTTACTCCTACTAATGCTTTCCAGCATGGTTTGGGTGTAGACAAACCATCAAACTGTTTCATGGACCATAATAACCTCATTCTCCCAGCATTAATGCAAAAGCATCTAAAGGCTGGGTCAGTTTTGTTCTTTAAAAGGGGCCTGGCCCTGTTTCAGAACAGCGGGGAATTGCTCTGGCCAAAAATTGCCCAGGCCCCTTACACAAGAGCTAATATTTCTGTGTACGTGGCTCATACCAGGGTCTAGAGAACTACCTCCAGCCCCTGACTCTGCAGATTCCTTTAGTATGTCTCTAAGCTCTTGTACCACTTAGGCTCCAGGACTGAATTTAAGGGTTACCTTGGGGCCAGTAGGTCCAGGGAGGCCGGGCGCACCAGGCAGGCCCGACTCGCCCACCTCACCCTGAGGAAGAGAAGAAAGAAAACACAGGAAGAACAGTGAGCAGCAAGAAAAGGAGCCTGTGGGTTGCCTGAAGGGTTGGCAAAATGTGAAAGGGGTGTCCCACGCAGAGGTGCCCACCAGACACCAACCTACTGCCCCAATCTCTCGGGGAGAGGAGCACTATTCTGCATCAGGAAAGACACTCACGGTGTGAAATGTATGGATTGAAGAGAGAAGTTCCATGAGCCTACATCATAACAGAGCTAACATCTTCACTCGACTCTTTGCCCTCTTTTCCCTTTCCCCCGACACACTCATTGAGGAGGATTTTCTCCCTGACTTTCATCCATTCCTTCCACCTTTCCCAGAGAAAGGTCACAACCTTGGGCTTATTCCTCCCGGAGCAGTGCAGACTCTTTGTTTGTTTAAGTAAATTAGCCAGACAAGTTGTTCGGTGTAAGAAGAGCTCATCAGAGAGGCCCTCACTGCAAGGTCACTGCAGGGACCCCCTTGCTGCTCCTGTGTGCTGAGAGCCCCCCACCCAGTGCACACAGGACAGGATGGGCTCTTAATGGAAAAACCAACAGTTCCCTGGAAGAAAAGACAATAAATTGTGCCTGTCTGCAGGAGTGGGCTGTGGTCCGTGGGGGCTATAATTTCCACTTCCCGACAAAACAAAAACTTCTCAGTTTATACAGAACTAATTGAAAACCTCTCAGGTCTTGCCATTTTGCTCACAGAGCACCCATAAAGCAATGTGGAGATAACAGGACACAGGACTTCTTCCTGCTGGGTGCCTTGCCTTCCCCTTCTCCAGCTGACATCTCTTTACCTCTTCTTTCCCTCTCTCCCTTTGATCTTCTTCTCTGTCTTTTCCCTGTCTTTCTGTTTCTTCATTACACCTTCTGTGCCTACAACACTGCTGTTAATTGGCTGCTGCAGACCTGACAGAAATGCCAGCTCCTGCCTTTTAACCTGGAGCAGGATCAACTCTTTCCTGCTTTATTCAAGAGAGAGCAATACGTGGGCCAGGGGTCAGTCTTTTTCTACCCTCCTGTTCATGTCTGGAGGCACAAGAGGTGGATTTAAGCCTGGAAGTGGGTGTAGAGAGGCACACAGACAGGAAGATGTCTGTACCGTAGCTCCTGGACAGTTAAAAGATATTTCTGGGCCCATTCCCTCCTTACACAGGTGATGGCAGGGGATCTCTGGGCCTGTCACAGCCCCATGTCCAGTGGGAGCAAAGCTCAGCAGCTGACTCCAGAGGAGCCCACAGATTTGCAGCTGCAGTCCTGCAAGGTGTCAGTGCATCTAAATTCATACTGGAGCTCCCCTTCTTACCTTCCTGCCAGGGTATCCCTGAATCCCAGGGTCTCCCTGCAAAAGGACAAAAGAAAGTGAGGTTAGGCCTGAGAAGGATAAATCCCTGCTCTGACAAATCCCTGCTCTTTTCCCCAGGGAGATGCTGGGATGAAAGGGCACACTCTGGGTGTGACTCCACCAAGTTCCTGAGCCTTCAGACCTGTGGGTCACTGTTACCTGCACTGGACTGAACCCTAGAAGGCAAGGCACAGTGAGGACTGGCAGCTGGATAATTCACGCCAGCACTGTGCCCCAGCTCTGCGGCTCATATCTCCTCACCCTAAGTATTGCAAATAAAAACAAAGGGGAGTGGGTGGTTGCAGCTGAAAAACAACAACAACAACACCCCCCCACACACCCCCCTGCCCCTCGCATTTTGGCAAGTGAATAAATGGGAAACTGTGGTGGAGTTAACAATAGCATTGCAAAATCAGCTCCTGAAGCGCTAGTAAATGCTTTGAGAGTGGAAGAAGCCAATAAAGCTGTGTGTGGCAAAGAATTTTGCAAGAGGGGCTGATGAGGCGTGCCTTGCTCAGTCAAGATGCAACTCAGACATGTCGCCTGGACAAAACCCATGAGTCAGCACATGGACAGGGCCCCAGAGGCAATACTGAGCTGGGTTAGATTCTTTCTCAGCTATTTGATATAACCTCTTTTTCCCCTCAACCACCCACCAAAATACACACATCTCTCCTCTCCAGCAGCATCTACCTCTCCCTTTATCTCCTTTCTCCTTCAAAGCGAAGCCAGACATCTCACCTTTGGTCCAGGAGGCCCCGGTAAGCCCTGTCAATAAAATCAAAACAGACACTGGAGTTGGTAAATATAGACAACATTACATGGACTGCAGAGCACTGTTGACTGCTGTGGTTTGAAATGTCCCTTCAGAGATGTTTGGCACTGGTAA
Organism: Florisuga fusca; assembly: GCA_038090715.1. NCBI lineage: Eukaryota > Metazoa > Chordata > Aves > Apodiformes > Trochilidae > Florisuga > Florisuga fusca. The sequence continues at coordinate 15,491,242 of JAAWXA010000010.1, forward strand.
GCTCAAACATATCTGATCTCTTCTTCATGTACATGAATACTATCTTCACCCACACTTCCAAATCAGTTCATGCCTGTAACACTCCAATCCCTCAGGCCTGGTCTCATTGAATCTGGAGGCTGAAAAGCTGCTTTGCCTCATGTATTATGCTCCAGAATATTTTGTTTCTCTGGCTTTGCTTGGGAAACTTGTTCCCAGTCCACTGTGCAGCTCTGGAATAAATCAGGCTTTTGCAGCTTCCTCTGACAAGCTAAACAGAGAGAATATATTAACAAACAAACCACTTGTGTTTTTTAATGAGAAATAACCAAATAATTTACCTGATAAGAACTGTGGAATACACTGGATATGTGTGTATGTAAATATAAATAAACAAAATATCAGTACAGGAGCTGCCTTGCTGATGTGATCAGAGAGAAGGAGATACACACTGATACCTATGCCCCCCTTGGTGTTGCCTTTTTATAGCAAATCAAATGTTTAATCATCACATCTTCAGCTCCTTAGAACACAAAGACAGATGAGAATGCTTGCACGACACTCTACCACTAATCTGTGTGTGGAGAGGTGCCTGTGCCTTGGGGGACAAGACTTGTTTGTCCTGCTAGCAGGCCTTGAAGACCTCTTGGAGATGGAAACTCCTTTCATGATGCAGTTGCTGCTGGGCCAGCATGCCATGTTTTTCCCCACAGCTCCCAGCAACGGAGCTGGTTTGTGGTACCCACCTTTCCATCTCTGCCAGGCTTCCCAGGTTCTCCTGCTCTGCCCTGTTGCAAGAGAGAGAAGTGCATTAGAAGGATTTTCTGCTCTGCCCCTGGCCATTTAGCAATGGAATTTTTTAAAATGCTACTTCTGATTTCACCCTTCTTGGTTGCTTGATACGAGACTGCGAACAGGACGGAAGCAGGACTTCAAAGGGCTCTCAAGGATTCTTATCAGACAGGTTTCTGCTGTGAGCAGGATAATTACACCCCACATGTTACTTCCTCCCTGTAACCATCTGCAGAGGCTGAGGAGGAAGAAATGGGCCTGGGGTCACCTGCTCACACGAGCATGTCCAGATAGCAGCGGTGCAGGGCACACACCTCTGCCTTCCCTCCTGCTCCCCCACCTTCCTGGGAACTTCTTTCTACCCCCACATCTGTGTCCCCTGCAAATCTGTCTGTGGCTATCCCGGCTTCAGAAGAGGCAACAAAGGACAGAGGAAACTGCCTGCACTCTAGGGAAAGAGGAAGCAGAAGGCTTTTTTCTAATTGAACTTACAGGTGGCCCAATTGGCCCGGGCAGTCCTGGGGTTCCTTTGGGTCCAGCCGGTCCCGTGGGCCCTGGGGGGCCAGGTGGCCCTGGAGGACCTTGGATCCCTGCTTGTCCTTGTTCACCCTGAGGTTTGTTAAAACAAAAGATTAACAGCAGGCAGAACAAACCCTTCACACCACCACCCCAAGGGCCCAAGGCAGGTCAGCATGTCTGAAGCAGAAGAAGTAGAAGCAAGTCCCAGGTTAGTGCCAGGAGAGCTTTCCAAGAGTGAGGCAGAGCCCTGCTGAGGATGGCCACACTGCCTGGCCAGCAGGAGCCAGTACCCTACCATTTGCAAAGACCTCTGAGGCCACTTTGTCTGAGGTCTCTCTAAAAGGGATCTACAGATGACAGAGCAGTCCAGAGATCCTCTTCTTTGTGAGTCAGGCAAGTACAATTTATATGTCAAGGACCAGTGTCTCCTCAGCTTCTCAGGAGGCCTTCCAAAACACTTGACAGTCATATGTGAAGCAAAGCCTCCCATGACCACATGTGGCACTTCCAGGAAGAGCCAGAGTGTCTCACCTCAGCCTATTTTTTATCCTGTGCTATATTTGTTGGACAAAACTCCTATTGTTTTGCCAAGGTCCAAAAGTAGAAATGCCACAAAACCAAAAGAAAATAACATGATCATCATGGCATTTCTGGAGCCTGCCCAAAACAGGCCTATGTATGCCAGGCAGAGCCTGTTTTTGTAAGATTTAACAAGCTAGTGCGTGCAGAGCCACCTGCCATTTTAAGCTCTCTGAAACGAAGCCGTTTCAGCTGGTTCCTCCCCAGGCCCCTCAGTAGCCATTCAGTGGCTGTACTCATGCCTCAGCAATGTCATCTGGCCCCAAGGACCTGGACTTGGTACCAAGCAGTGCTGAGGAGACAGTGGGTTGGAACCGCCACGTTTGAATACCAGACTGCTGATCTATAATTGATGAATCCAGCAAACTCCTAAGGCGCGGTGGCACCCATGCTAAGCTCATAGTCTCATGGGCTCCCCTCCCATTCCCCCTCCATAGATAAAATATCATAACATCCTACTGCCAGGGACTCAAACTAAATTTGAAAAATTCTTCTTGGTAGATCCACGGGAAGAACTCAAATGCGGTAATTTTCCTATGACAAATCAGTGGATGTGCAATTGTCTCTGCTGTGTTTATCCCCTGTACACGGCTGCTGGATAAAACTAAGTCTGCTCTCACGCACTTCTGTGAGAGAAGGAGAATGCACGAAATTTGTCCCTTGCATGTGTTCCTAACAAGTGTGCTGTTTATCTTGGCTGCCTTTGGGAAAACATGCAGATACAGGGATGTTTGCTTTATTTAGAATGATAAATTAAAGTAATAAGCTGCGAATTTCATCCCTTCTGCCATGAGTTCTATTTAAAAGAAAATTTCCAGCACATAGGCCAGGCTCATAGGAAGCTCAGTCATGTGTGGAGCAACAACCCTTCTCCTCATCAGAACCTTGCCACCTCGCTGCCTGACACACAGCCCATGCTGGGAGGCCTGCTGGGCCAGGCAGGGAAGGTGCCCATTTTTTTCCCCATTTTGTAAGTGGATCTCAGCTCACCCTGTGGCCCTTGTAAAGGGCCCCTGGGCCCCTCTATCCTCCACACTCAGGTCTATTCAACCTTTTAAATTTAGGATGGAATTTTCATCAAGAGAAGACAAGAGGTTCGGAGGACATTGGAATATATTTCTAGATTTCCCCCTGTCCTGACTTCTCAGTCCAACTTCAGAGACTTCCCTTTTATCACATCTTACAGCACTCACACTAGGTGTCCATGAAGGAAAGCACAAGGGGCTTTGCCTGTCTCCTTTTGGCTCTCCCTCCTCAGATGCTCTCTGTTAGCCCAGGCCACACTCCACATTTAGGACACTAAAACAGGACATGGAGCTGGGAATGGATGTTGGCATCCCAGCAGCAGATGGGGAGAGCAGGATCCTGTCCCCAGAGTAGGGAGTGCCTGGAAGGAGCTCACCCAAGCCCCTGATTGCATTGCCTCAGCATTGCTGCCTTGGACATGACCTGCTTTGTGTAGGCAAGTGCCTGTCCATGCAGATCCCTAAACACGCCAAACGTTATTACCACATCATTATAATCTTATTAGTGCATTCAGCATAAAAAGACCCCCACAGCTCTAACTGGACAGTAAGAGGATACAGTAAGTTGGAGATCAGGTGTCATTTTAACCAGATGTCACTCTATATTTTTAGCTGTTGAGTGGAGCTATTTCTCAGTTCTTTTAAACACCAGCTAGCCACCCTAATTGTTCTTCAGCAATGCAACATTTGTTCTGCCTCTTAACACAGGTCTCCACTCAGCCCATGTCTCTGCTAAACCTGGGGCAAAGCACTCTTGCTGGTGTGCTCAGAGGAAGCAGTAGGATTTTTTCCTCTCTCAAGCACTGGTGCTAACATTTATTTTGCAGGCTCACTTTTTTTTCCTGGTATTCATATATCAGGCTCCTGGAATTGCTTGGTGCTGGCAGATCTGTTGGAGTGGATTACACTTTGTTGCACTTAGGGAATGAATACAGCAATGGTAAAATGGATCATGGCAAAATTCTCCGGTGAAGTTGTCCTCTGGGGATAGAGGGAATTTGCAGCCCTGGCTGACGACAGGACGTGAGGCAGCTATTCAATTTTCCCACTTCATTCTCTATACAAACTCCAGCTTTCAAAGCCTTCCCAAGAGGTCAGTCCTTGGCCTGGCTTTCCAGACTGTCACTTTGAAGGGCAACCAGCACAAGCCGCTGGGCTTTGTGTGGTGAGAATGCTGAATTGATAAAAACTGCAGTGAACCCATGGGCTCAAGTGATAAGATCAAGAGTTTGCCAGCACTGGGCAAAGACAAGGGACCTCGTGGTAAAGGCCTGTACTGCAGACTGCAGTTCCCTGCTAGGATCTGACAGTCTAGAGAGGCAGGGGAGTGACAGAACCCAGCCACTTAATAGAGGGTGCCCAGCACACTTTAGCAGGATTATTACAGTGGTTTGTCCACACAGGAAAGTTAATCCCAACTGAAGGAACAAGGGAGCTTTAAGTGGGCTCATTAAAAGCTTCATGAACTCTGAGTATGGACACTCTTATCCTATTCATGTGTCCATAATTCCTTTTATGAAATCATTCCCAAACTAAACAAAACTAGACATGAATTATGGCCCTGGAAACCAAAATAAATGTGTTTACTCAAAGATTTAATGCAATTTAATGAAACCATTACAAGAGCTTATTTAAACACATTTTCCCAAGTGTCTTGGACTAGACTAGTCCTTAGAAGAAGCATTTGCCTATTCATTCATCTCAGCTAAGTTTCACAGATATTAGCTGCATTTCAGCAAGAGGTTTCTACCCTCTTCTGGAGATTGAATATGCAGAAACTGTCTCCTTCAGGTAGGAGACTGTTGACAGTCCTGAGAACAGTTTCATGGTCCATTTCTTCAAGTTTTAAAAGCTGGCTTTACTGCATTTCTTTTTTCGCCACATTATCACATCAAAGTTTTCCCCTGCTTCAAAGAAGCATCTTAGCTCTGTCTGAACCTCTTGGAGACCCCTCTGTAGGGGAAGAAAGACAGGTAGCAAGCTGATTAATTGCAGACATCGGGGTAGACTTAGAAACAGGCAACAAGGAGGAGAAGTCTACCTGGAAAGTGCGTCTCTTTATGACCGGAGGTGGAGCCAGCCGCACTGAATTGAGGAGAGGCAACAGCTGAAGAAGATCAAACCAGAAGGTCGCAGGGCAAAAGAGGCCATTAGGGCACCGAGAGTCAGAGAGCAGCCAAGGGAGAGAACAGAGAAGAGGGGAACAGAGATATTGCCATGAAAATAAACCCCCACAGCATGGGTACCTGGCAGCAGACCCCTGACCTCCTCTGTGCTGTGCACTGCTCACAGGGGGACTTGCTGTGTTTCAGCCCTGGCAGATGCAGGGTGACCACGCACCAACTCAGTGCTTCCACCACACTGACCTTTTACCATTTTCTCTGCTCAGAAAGAAAACTTACCCGGGGGGGCTGGCTTGACTCTGCTCCGCTGCATTCATCAGTCACTATTTACTGTAAGACTTCTCCTTTTTGGTTCTGCTAAGCTCTCTAGTGAGAGGACTGTTTCTCTTAATTTCATATTGTCAGATTTAAGGCAACTATCAAAATGTGAATTTTCTCCAAGATTTCCAAGTGCAGTTTCCTATTTCTATCTTCCCTTACAAGAAACAGGGTGTATCTATCTCTTGGCTTCATCCTTCCCTGGGTGTGGAAGGGAGTGGGTCATCAGGGCCTGCAAAAAGGTTCTGGCATGGTCCATTTAGCTGGACAGACACAGCCATCATGGTCAAGGGCAAAGACTAGACCTTGGTGCTTCTGAGCATGGTATGCCTTGGGAGTCTGAGCTTTGCTTTTCCCTGTTTAACAGTAACATCAGCCTCTGCCTGCTTATAGCCAGGAATGCTGCCTTAGGGCATAAAGCTGACCCGGACACACGGAAATCAAATGCACTAAAGCTCAGGAGCATTTGTTCATCCTTCTGCTGTATCCAATTTCCACTTGCATGCATGCTGGTGTCAGCCTGGCACCCACTGTGACGGCTCCAGGCCCAGGAATGCTCCTCTGGCCTGATCCACTTTCCTGTTCCTATCAGTTTTCCATTGAAGCTGCTCTTGATTTACGCAGGGAGAAGAGAAAGATGCTTTCTGTGCTCAGGCACAAAACTGTGCCCCTGCATGCAATGTTTCCCCATGTGAGCTGTGCGCTTGGGTCTGAGAGGTGTGGCCACAGGTCTCCCACCAAAGTACCCGTCTGCATCCAAGCAGTGGGCTTTAATTTCTTTAATCATCATTCTCCATGTTTGCAGTGAAAGCGAGGATCCAGTCCTGTTGCAAAGTGCAGCGAACCCAGTATTGCAGTGTGACCAGGAGGCTGTGTCCCAGTGTGCTGCACCAGACAGACACACCTTACCACAACAGAAAAGCACTGCTGGAAAATCAGCAGGGCTGGCTTTACCCAGAGGAAATCCTTCCCTTTCTAAAAGACAGCACAGGAGGCCCCACAGCTCAGGAGAGCATTCACTGATCTTCTCAAGGGGAACGTTGCTGTAAATCTCCCCAGTCCCATGCTAGGTGTGCCTGACATCTCAGTACGAGTGACCCAGGCCCAGCTGAGCTGGTTTCACCTGGCTCCTCCTGGCTGGAACATATCTGAAATATTATCCTGCTTACAGAAAAGCAGAGAAAGGATCTGTCTCCTCTGTGCCCCAGTGTGAAGTCAATTTTAGAAGTCAGTGTGCAATATTGGATCCGCATCCTCATCCCTTTGCATCAGAACTGGGTCCTGTCACACAGGGACCCACAAACCTTCAGCGTAAGGATCTGGTTAGAGCGCAGGGCTGCAAGGGTGGTACTTAGGTATTCCTGGGGGACAGTGAAGACACAGGACACAATCGGGGTCAGTTAGACACATCGCATTTCTGAGAGCAGCCAGAGCACAGCTGTTCCTCCCTTTCCCCGAGCTGAGTGCCCTTCCCCCGGGGCTGCACTTCAGAGAAGCTTGAACAGCCAGCTCTCACCAAATGGGTGGTCCCAAGCCTGGACTTGTCCCTCACAGCACTTCAGGCCATACAGACTCATACAGAAAAAAGATAGGAAACTACAACATGAGCCAAGGCATACATACTAACCTTACATTTCCTTCCTAAGAAAACAAAGATGGAACAAAACTGAAACAATGTCCCTGCCTTTTCAGGATGCTGGTTTTCATTTCCTTGCCCAGAACATCTGACAAAGGACCTTGTCAATCAGCAAAGCCAAGAACAAATTGTAATGCAGTCAAACATCTAGCATTTTTACAACAATGCTCACCATAATTGTCATTTTGGGAGGGAGAAGGGGGAACTACACCTCTGTTGGCTGATTTGTGCCTGTGACCAGACCCTGTGGGACAGCCCACCCTTGAGCCGATCTGAGGACAGTCACCCTTTCTGAGAGAGTGTCACTGCCTTGAAATGGCTCTTGGGCTTTTAAAAATATGGAGTTTGCTGCCTTATGTGACCAGAAGCATCACCACGAGAGCCAAGGAAACATTGCCAGGCTTTCCTGGGATGCAAGGCTTTGCACCTGCCCTTTCCCCACTGTCACAGCCCTGTGACATGTCACGCTGGGGGTGCCTACAACCCTGGCTCACCCCACTTTATGCCTTTGCCCCCAGGTCTGAGCCCAGCAGTGCCCAGTCTGCATCTCCATCTCCAAGGGTTGCTGCAGGTCCTGCTGCTGCTTTTTACCTTGAGCACTGGGGAATGTCGGAGCCAAGGGCTGTAACAGGAACCCAGGACACCTTTGAGGTGAACCCTGTTGTTAGGTTCCGTTTAACATAACAGTGCCGGATGGCCTAAATAAACACAGCTGACCCGTTGTTATTGTAGTGGGGCTGGCACATACCTCAACCTCACTGCCAGCCCAGCTCTCTCCCCTGCCTCAGCCACACAGAGCATCCAGGGCCCTGCTTCCTCCGGGCCAGGGAACAGAGCCCGGATAATTGTCCAGAGGCCCATCACAAATAAACAGAAAGCCCTTAAGCTCGTCTCCCTGTACACCCAGATTACAAATTCCAGCCTCTTCATATGATGTCATTCCAAAGAATTTCCAGTGGATTTTCAGCACTCTGGTTGTTTTTAGAGCTGGTTAAATTTTGCCACTGTAATCCCCTTAAACCCCATGATGTACTTTCTCCTCTCTTGGCTGCAGGACATGCCAACCAGGCCAGGACAAAAAGGCAAGTGGGGCAACATCCTGGCTTTCATTTGCTGTCATCAAAGCTGTTCCCTCCATCTCTTTTTTGCAAGCAAAAAGACCACCAGGTTGGGGAACCAGCATGGGGACCAGCTCAGCAGGGAAATGCCGAAGCACCATGGCCAGGGGTGGTCAGGGTTACATTTGAACAGGGAGCACAGCCTTTCCCCTTTCCTATATGCAGGGTTGTGTCCCTCAGGAGGGAGAAAAAAAGGGGGAAAACGATGATAAGTTATCCTGAGGTCTGCAACCCCGCATTGCTCCTGTCCATGCCACCCCACTGGTGGCTGTGCAAGGAGGACAGAGGCACAAGGTATGTGCGGGTCACCTGTACTCCTCCAGAAACCTCAGGTTTTGTCGGGGTTTGAGATGATGAACGGACCTTTCCTGCCCCGGCACGGAGCATGGGGGGTGTCCAGGAAGCAGCAATGACAGCGTTTAGCTGTCCCGATGGGCAGGAACAGACCGGAGAACCCACATCCCTCCTGGAAAACCTTATCTGCTGCTTTTCTGCGAAACACATCAATCAGCCCAGCGCTGCCCTCGGGGCCCCAGTGACGCATCTTGTTAATGAAATGATCTGTGTCCCCAACAAAAAGCCATTCAAAGGGAGGATTAACATGCAGGAAGGCACGGGGCAGGTAATAATAACGCTAATGACTTACCCTGTGCGGGTACTCTGCACACTGCCCCTGTGAAAGAAGGGGATTAAACGGAAAGAGTTTACGAACAGAGGAGACCAAAATAAACACACGGGGTCAGATACAGAAGGTGTAAGTTATTGTGGTTGCATCGAATTCAGTGCAGGTATCCAACTTGCACCAGACAAGCACTCCTCTCCCCTGTCCCCAGAGCCCTCTCTTCTCCCTGTATTTCCCAGCCACTCCAAGTCGCACCGAGCAGTTCCAAGCCCACCGATTCCCTTCCCTGCTCACTCTTACATCGAATTTTCAATACATCTCCCATAAAAATTACCTTTTCTCCCTTTTGTCCTGGGGGTCCCTATAAAAGAAAAATGATTTTAAAAGCCCTCAGTAAATGCAGAAGTCAGTGCATGCAAGAGGAAAGGGATTAGGAAGAGATGCAATTCCAAGTGATAGGATACTTACAGGTTGTCCCCTGGGACCTGCAGCACCCTTTGAGGAAACACATTGGTGTGAATGTGAGATGGATTCCCATTAAGGGTGACAAAAGACAAAAACGCTCAGCATACAGAAGAGGTGGAAACTCAGCTTTTAAAAACAATTGTGTAGAAAAGTTTCCAAGACAAACCTGGATTCCCTTTGTTACTCTGGGGGAGTGAAAATGCACACAGGTTCTGGATGCACTCTGTGTGTGAATTAGTAAAAGGATAGGGGGAAAATCATCTGGAAAACACACTCTTATTGTTCTCAGGACCTCAGCTGACAGCACGGATTGAACCAGAAGCAGCCAGGGCTGAAGCTGTAACTGCCTGGGCCAGGGTTGCACAAGGTTATGTCTGCTCACCCCTCTGCAGGGAAGGAGGATCTTCAACATATGCTTGCCAGAGGGTTACACTGACACTCAGGCTCAAAAAACATGATTAGCGTAAGAAAATGTTCAGCATTTCAGTGAGTGAAGGTGACTACAGAGCTGCTAGCTTGGCATACTGGTGTTTGGGGATTTCATCATCAGAGATGTCAAGAGGAACAAGACCACATTTGGGTTTCCATCAGCTGCGGTCTAAGTTTATCATTTTCAACCCAAAGCATTTTAGTGCAATGCACATATGAAATAGAGCTTCAAGAGGAAAAAGAAACATGCTTAATACAAAAAATATGGGAGTTTTTTGTAAGATATGTTGAAAATCATGAGATGGGTTTTCAGAAAACTTTCCATCAACTTTTACTTCTGCTATGACGCCAACCACAAAAAATATCATCTCCCAGAATATATTTAAAGAACGTAGTTGTTAACTGCAAGGAAAACATATCCCATGCATAACTAGAGAGCTGCTGCTGTGACATGATGAATCTGATAGCAATAATGTAAAAATTACAGACATGCAACCCAGCACTGTTATTATGAAGTTACAGAATTAGGGATGCAGCTAACACATTAGCTGAACTAGGATCACTACCCTGCCTATGAGCTCACTTCCAGATGAGAAGCAACATCACTTCAAACCAACTCATAATCCACAGACAAACAAGTATTTTTTTTTTACCATGTCCCCCTTCGGTCCAGGATGACCCTGCAAAGGAAAGAAAACATACATCATCTTTGGTCACTGCAGTCTCAAGAAGATGGTAGCTTAACCTGCTTGCTTCTTAGCTTGGGAAGGTGCCTGCAATTGCTATACTTCCTCAAGGGAGGTGCAGTGACATCCATGTGGAGCTTTGCTCACACACCTAAAAGGGCACCACCCTCCCTGCTACCCACAATAATGAAAACAAAACTCTGGAGGATGAATATGGGATGCAAAGTCTGTATGGTGCACTCTTGGGACATGGTAAAACCCTGCTCAGGCTGACAGAACAGCTTCGGCTGAGTGCATGTGCTGCACCTTGCTGGGGCTTACGTGTCCAACCCCAGAACAGAACAAGAGAGATGCTGCTGGGTCTCCCCAGAGGGTGATGTTCCTCATGGCAAAAACGGGATCCTGCTGTAGGAAATTAAGTGCCAGAGATACGTGCTACCAGCTCCTTCCCCATTGCAGCGTGGCTAGAGGAAGTGGGGAACTTGGCTAAGGAGCTGCCTGGGGCTATGGGCTTCATGTCAGCTGGGTTCATAGGGAAGTAAATACATTTGTACGTGGCTCTCTGAAGGATGGAAAGGACTCCGGTGTCTCTCTTTAGGACAAAGCTGATTACAAGGAGACTCTAAGGACAGCATGGAGTTCTAGGATCAACTTGAAATGAGGCTGTTTGCTTCCCATGGCAGAGGGCTGGTGCCTAGGGGGACTTGCTCTGTCTGATTCAGGGTGAGAGTGCCTGCTAAGGCTTTCCCTAAAGCAGTCAGTCTGTTACGCTTGTGAACTCCTGATTTATAGGTCTGTCTAGAAAGGAAGCAGCTTCTCTCTGCCTTTTCTAATCTCCTGACTCCTGAATCTCCCCCCAAGGCATCTGTGGTATCCTGCTGCTTGCCAACCTTCTAATTTTCTCTTAATCCATGCATGTGCATGACATTGCAAAATAATCCTTTTAAAAACTTAGTAACAGGCAGGCTAGAAGGACAGTGGGACCTAGCAGGAGTGAGGGCAGAAAGCCTTGAGAGAAGATGTTTACTTACCGGTTTGCCGTCCAAGCCAATAGGGCCCTGAAATAAAATGGGAGAAATTATGACAAATGCTTTCACTGGAGAGGAGAGGAGAGGAGGAGGAGAGGAGAGGAGAGGAGAGGAGAGGAGAGGAGAGGAGGCCTGATTCCTGGGTAGCTTGCAAATAAAGCTCAGCATTTCGTATTTTGCAGCGTCCTGTAAATGAGTTGAAAATCAGTAGTTTTCTCAGGACTGATTTAAAAGACACCCACCTTTGGGGGAAGAGGAATTTTTGCACATGATAGAACAATAAAAGTGTCCCAGGGAAGAGGTGACATACAGCCCAGCAGGATGCTGAAGGTTCTGTGTGTGATGAGAAACAGGCTCTGCAGCGCTCTGTCCCACCTGGCACTTTCTCATGAGCTGACCTGAACTGTTTTCTGCTCCTCCAAAAACCATAGACCTCAAAGGCCTGGAGATATCTGCTTCTCCTCAGCCCAGGGGCAGCTCACAGCCCCCCTTTTTGGAAAGGGCAGAGCCACAGAGCTTGGTCAGAGGCTGCCAATTCCTCCTGTTTTCCAGGCATGAGAGTCTCCCCTGCAGACCTGCTCTGGCACATGGCATGTCCTGGAGCAGCTGCTGAGCTGCCTGGCCAGAGCAGGGATGTGAGGGGGTGTTTGTGTTTGTCTTAGGCCTCCTAGTCATCCAGGATAAATGCATCAGAATAAATAGCAACTGTCTGAGTTCTCCAGAGGTCTCAATGCTTCAGAGAATGTTGGCGGCAACTGTAAGATTGAAATGAAATTTACTTTGTCCTCTCTTGGGCTTGTTTTTTGTTTCTCTGTTCATCTATAATGGCACTGGAGAAGAATTCCCCCTCATGCTTTGTGTCCTTTTCCTTTGGCATGACCAGAGTGTTAAGCCTAGCATGGTCCCCAGCTGACCTGCATCATGCAGGGCCCCATTTGGATCACAGGCTCTTGCTGCTATTGCAATATCACCTAAAGGCTCAATTAAAGTTGGAATTCCACCTACCTAGGGGTTATTTTCTTTGTTTGAGGGTATTTCTTAGGATGGTTTTCTTTTCCTGAACAGATCTGGCTTTAACTATGTTATTTTAACACTCGGGTTTTTTTTTAAAACTAATTTCCTTTCAGCATTGCGTGGTTTGGGGTTTTTTTCCCCCCAAGTATCATATAAAAAACAAAACCAAACCCAACCCAAACCAAACCAAAACTAAACAACAACAAACCAAACAAACAAAAACCAAAACAAAAAAACCAAAGCCAACAAAAAAACCCAAAAAAACAAAAAAACCCCAAAACAAGCCAAAACCAAACCAAACCAAAACCAAAACAAACCAAAGAAAGAAGAAGGAAAAAAAAAACCAAAACACAACACCAACAAGCAAAAAACAGAAAAAAAGAAGGGAAAATTATTCTTTCCACTGATATCATATCAGGTTCTTGGTTTTAGACAGAAATGATGAGATATAGTGAGCACTAAGGACACTTCCTAGTAATATTGCACACCCGTACCTCATAAATTAGCAGTTATACTTACTGGGAATCCAGGAAAGCCTCTTGTTCCAGGCTGTCCCTGGAAAGGATGAAACAGAGACAGCAGTTTAGAGGGACTGAAGTGAATTTTGACTGATTCTAAGTAGTCTCTACAGAGCCTTTCCTTCAGCCTCTGCCCATTTATCCTGTGACTCTCTGAAGAATTACCCAAGACCCAATTCCCCTCCAAAGGGAAAGTGTCTTTGGAAGGAGGGGAAATCTCTCTTCCCCTCTCCCATTTGTACAAGGCCAAGAAAATCTTGGAGCAGGTCCAGTTTGGATTGTAAGCAGTTTCCTTGAAGGTTCTACATTAATTAAATGGGTGTCCCTAGCCCATACACTAGGCTTTTGGAGTATATTCCAGAGGCTGAGGTCATTTTATGGCAAGTCTTACTGCCATAAACTGGAGGCGTTTAATGCAGGGTACTGCTCTTTGCAAGACAAAGCTTACAGGTCACTGGTGTCTTAATACAGCCATCCCTCTTCTGCATTTATTTTCCTCATAAATATTTCTGGAGAAAAGATAATTTTTTTTTTCCTTTTCTGTTTTTATCCTCTACGAGCTAAGAAAAAAAAGAGAGTTAGGTAGTGTGATGAGAGGAACATGAGCACCAGCTCCTTTCCCCTCTCTCTTGATGGCTAGCCAGCATTGGCTACCAGTTTGGGATCAGGTACAGCAAAAATTGGCTTGGGATGTGTTTAGCAGCTTCTTCATCACCCACTTAAAAACACTGAAAAAAAGAAAATGTCCTGGCCTTTAGGTTTTCATAGCCCTCTACTTTCTGGGACGTGTGACTTCCCAGGCTACAGTTACCCTAGATTTGTGGGTATTCAGAAAAGACAGCACTTTACTTAAGGATTTTTTACCTGAATTTAAAAAAAAAAAAAAAAGTGTGAGCCAAGTCAAGAAATATAATGGATCAGAGTTCAGCAGCATGCCCATGTGTGAGAAGAAATTGATGTGGATGCACCTCTGCCTTAACCAGAGTGATCCAGTGTGGTGCTGAGGGAAGGGAAGGAGGGGATGGGCATGCTGAGCTGCAAGGCTGAGGTTTGTAGTGGTGCAGTGATGCTAATCCCATGGGAGAAAGCTCAGAGGCAGATCAGAGGGAAAAACCTTCACCCACAGGCTACATCTCCTCCAGCCTCCCTCTGTCTGCAGAGAGACTTTGTGAAGATTTGGCACTTCCCAGATGGGGCCAGGTAACTTTCTTGCAGAGCTTGAGGGTTGCCCCTACCACAAACAGTCTCATGTTGTGCTGAACACTTGTGTTTTTATATGCAATGCTAGCAAGATCTGATCCATTTGTGCTGGTTTTTTAGTTCTGCAAAATTGAACTTGGTTAGCTTCACTTTGCAAGAGACATATAAAACCACCTGGTCCTGTTGGCCAAGGACCAGGAGGGAAGATAGGCTATAAATTAAAGGATCTGTCCACCATTGGTTTCTGAAAAGGGAAGAATCAAGAAAAGCCTAAGCCACAATTCATTAATTTTGGTTCCCTGACGGACACCTCCCTGGACAAGAAGTGCTAAAAAAAGAATTAGGGAGAAAACTTGGAAATTGTGCAATTTGGCTTCCATTGTAAACTACAGACTTCTGCCTCTTTCTCCTTGGAGGACAGCAGAGAGATTTGCATGGTATCAGGCCAAAACAACAGTTCAGCAGCAGGCAATTCCAAGAGACTGTTTTTGTTGGGTGACTGTTTTTCCTTGTCTTCTTTTTAAGATGTTGATCATATGAAGTATGTCATCCCAGGAGCTGCCAAATCCTGGAGACCGTCTGTTTCTGCCACTATCGGTGCACTGTCCCTCCCTGGCCAGAAGTTAAGCAGCTCTTAGCTCTAGCAAAAGCTTTAACCTCCAAACAAAAATCTGGAAACTATTTGTCATCCCACGTCTTTCCGAGTGGCCCCTTGGCCGGGGTTTCCGTGTTTGTCTTCAGTGCTCAGCCATCCTTTTGACCTATCACCAGCTCCCCGGGAAACTGGATCATCTTCACAGGAGGCTTTGGGGGTGGAAGTGTGGAGCTGTGCCAGTCCTGGCACCTCTGGGCTTTGACTGGGGTAGGTAAAAGCCCATTTTACATACCATTTGCCACCTAAGTTTTCTGTTGTTTTTGATATATAACATGTTCTGTGCTTTCCCAAAGAGCTGCAAAGGCAATGAGGCAAAGCAGCAGCACCAAAGCAAACCAAAACTGTCCATCAGATCAGGCATGTGTCCTTCAAGAAAATAGTGGTTCCTCCTTGCAAAACCTACAGCAACAGGGACTGGTGTTTTTTCTCTCCGATTACTATAAACACACTGTCCAAAAGGCTGAGAGATACAGTTTGTGAGAAACAGCAAAAAGTGATGGGGCATTTACCCTTCAAAATCTGATGCCTGTGGAGCTTGGCCCTGAGAGACCTGTCAGACCTCCTCACCCAGCCATGTGGCCAGGTACTGTCTGCTGGGTACAAGACACTTGGGGAGACCCATTTGTGTCCTCAGCTTTGGTTCTGTCACTTCTCAAACACCACCGTGGCGGGCAGGTGGGCCTGGGAACCAGCGAAGCTGTTTTGTGTTAGAAACACTTATCATGGGGCTTTTGGAAAGTTAATTGGAAAGCCAGATGTAGCCAAGTGTTCACACTGCCTAGGTCTCCCTCACTTGACCTCTGCTGTGAAACAAAACTTGCTGGTGGCCCATCCTCTCTGCAGGTCAAGGACTGTGCTCTTCACAGGTTAATTAAAATCGGAAGCGCCCACTGAGAGGGAGAGGATTGAGTCTCCAGGTCTTTTTTAATGGAAATCTCCAGTGTGGGTTGTGCAGGGATGGAGCTGGGAGGACCAGCTGCATCTGCACAAAAGCAGAGGCTTGATGACTGAACCACAGTGCAAGAAACATCCAGAAGTTAGGGCATATAAATGCTCCAGCCCTTCAAGCTGTCCTTTTTTAAATGACTCTGTCCTAGCAAAAAACCTTTGACCAACCCATTGCACCTTGCAGGGACATTTTTGCTGGAAGAGGGTGGAAAATCCTAACTACACTTTGCTCAGCTCCCCAGCCAGCTAAGGGAATTTCTAAATAGTGTAACTGTGATGTCGAAGGTTTTGCAAGATTGTGGGTGCTTGACAAGAACCCCTGGACAACTCTGAACTACCCATCTTGGTGCGTTCTCCATTCACCAGTTTAGGTCTGATCCTATTCTTCTGCAGAACCAGGGAGTTTGTCCTTTACTAATGAAACCAAAGAACGAGATCAGCCAGGCCAAGGGCATATTTTATCAAAAAGTGGCAGCAGCCCTGTTGCAAGTAGGAGGTATACTTCTTCCCTTTAAATACAAAAATATGGTTTCCTTGCAAGGGAAGGTTTCTTCATTTGTTCTGGAGTATGAGCTGTAATTTCATTATATATAGTATATAATAGTAGTATACAACCAAACCTGGCTCAGCATGGGAACCACATTATACAGGGTTTTTGCTCTCTCCAGCTGATGCTGTATCTTGCCACCCCTCCTAAATCTTTCCCTGTAACTTGCCCACATCCTGCATGTGTCAAAAATAGAGAGAAAAGCCACTTACGGGTGGACCTCGGGGCCCAATGATGGACATGCCTGCTTCTCCTGGAGCACCCTGCAGGGAAACAAGCATGAGGAAAAGGGGTGAGAAAAGGAGAGGAAAATATAAAGACAAATATATTCCCATCAAGAGCAGGGTGTTAAGTGAGGGCACTCAAGGTGTGAGACCTTCTGTGCTTATGAGGCAGCTGCTGTTCTGGCCTCCCCCAGCTCTTGCATCTACTCAGATATGCCAGAAAATGGAATCTGCACAGCAAGGAAAACTATAAACACATAAAATATTTTCTGGCAAAACAGAAGTTCTGTCTCATTACAAGTGTGAAAGATGGCTTGAAACCCTTGCTGGTTCCTTCCTGTGAGTCCAGAAGAACACTGTTCTGCACTAGAAAGAAAAGAAGGGACATCCTGTGGTTCAGAGAAATGGGAGGTGCAGGCAGCTCCAGAAATGCCTCACTTGTGTTCTTTTCAAACTCAGCTGGGATGTGAATGAAAGCAGCAAAATCATTGTTGGTAAAGAAAAGCTTCTCCAGTTTCTAGCCCCCCACAACATGCAATGGGCAGGACATGTCCCTGTCTTTGGAAAACACAGTGTATACCTGAGAGGCAGCTTCAGAAGCATCCAGGGCCTGGGAGCCTTGGGATGGAGCATCCCATAAACTAAGCAGCTTGTGAGCAAGCAGAACTCTGCAAAACAAAGCAGGGGGCTGCCGAGGGCCTAGAACTCTCACAGAGGGCTTTGGGGAAGGTTGGGCAATTAAGAGTGGGTTTTTTCCCTTGTTTGTTTGGATCTGTATGTTGTCCCTTCATGCTGAAAGCTTTGGCCAGAGAGAAATGCAAAAACACGCAGAGAAAGAGCAGGGTGGCTTCAGGTGGTGTAATCTTCTTCTGTTAGATAATGTTGGTTGGCTCCAATGAACAAGTAGAAGCTTGAAAGCAAGAAAGGAGAATCTCTGTCCTACCTTGCCCTTTTTTGCTGTCTTTTACTCTGTCTGTTTTGAACAGGAGCAAATACACCCAGTATGGCACTGCCCTGAACAGATACCTTTCTCAGGTGAGTATTCCTCCCTTTCCTACACATTGTTATTCAGTCTTCCACCCACTGTTCTTGTAGGTGGGAGGTAGACACAGCTCTAGAGGAAACACACAAATGCTGAAGTGTCCTAACATGGGGGGAGAGTGCAGTAACCACTTTGCAAACCACTGCTTCTTTGGAGGGCCAGAACACCAATTTGCTGCACAGCAAACAATTTGGGAGATGGTGTCCCACAGACTTAAACCATCCCATTGGGAGGAAGAGGTTCCACCATGTCAGAAATAGGAGAAAGCTGTGCCATGCTCTTCCTTGCTGTGGTTTGCACTGGGGAATTGGGTTAACCTGGGAGGTGGAGGGGAGCTGCAGGATGATTAAGGCAAGCAAAGCTGCCAGTGGGGAAAAAACTCAATGGTTAAAATCCAGGAAACCTTGAGGTGAGCCCTGCATGGGCCTGCTGGCTCTTATGCTGTTAGCAAATTGCCATAAAGAAGCACGGCATCTTTGGAAACTGAGTGGCCTGGAAGGAATTTGAGAAATAAACTCACACTGATGGGGAAGAGAGGGGACAGCCTGAGTGAAAGCCCAAAGCTGGATTCAGCAGCCATGACTGTGATGGGGTGGCTTGGGCTGGCCCTAAAGTAGAACAGTCCAAGATGCTATGGGCTGCAAGGAGCCAACTCACCTTCTCTCCGGGTTGCCCTTTTAGTCCCTGGGTCAGTGGCACCCATCACAGCCACATGCAAGAGGGTGCAGGGGCAGGAGGGGAGAGAGAGAGAGAGAAACAAACACAGGCATCAGCGGCAAGGGCACACTCCCCCACCCCAAATTCTTGGCTATGGGGCTGGGATGAGTAGGGTGACCTCAGGTCCTGCCCCAGTCCTCTTCCCCACCCTCACACTGGGATTCCCAAGTGAAGAGCAGCTCCAAAATGCAGCACTCAGCCAGGCAGGGTATGCCCCACCTTTTTCTGGGCAGGGTTATTTGGAAAGGGCAGCTACCAGTGGCAGACAGGGGTGCATGTTAGCAAGCCCACATTTAGCAAGCCCAGCGTGTGTGTGAGGGGGGCAGCAGAAAGCACCCGACCAGGAGAGATCCTGGACCAAAGGAGGGTCTGAGCCATATGGCAGAGGGGTTGGAAACACCCCCTCTGCATCTATACAGTTTGAAGGGCTGGCCATTGTGCTGCAACCAGGAGATCCCCTTAGGTGTGGGGTAAGGGGGGGTGGCTTTGTTCTGACACCCGCCAAGAGTCATCCTGAAAGCCTCACAGAAATCTTGGGAGTTGGAAAAGGATGGAGAGGACAAGGCACATGCAAGAGGTTTTGACTTACCGGCCGCCCAGGGATCCCCATCGCGCCTTTGTCTCCCTGGCAATGAAGGCAAAATCAGAGGCAATTGGAAACTGGCCAGAAGTAAAGTTATAAAACAGCACAAATGAGCACCACAGACTCAGCTTCACGCTATGATGCAAGTGTCCAGGGATTTTGAGAGAGGGAGAGAGCAGGTTAGAGAGAGAGAGGAAAGTGTGTTTGTGTGTGTCCAAACCTGTCTTGAAGTACACGTGTAAGCCACCAGTGCATTTGTGCATATGACAAACCAGCACATCTCATGACAGAAATGACATGTGGCAATTTAGGCAGCAAACGAAGGGCAAGACTCTCCAACCTAACCAAGCATAATCCCCATTTCCAGCACTTCATAAAATCTGGGTTCTGGGAACTAGCTTCCTGCAGTAGCCAACTGCCACATTTTTCTCTTTCTTTACCAAAGTCATCTGTGAGTTAGCTATTTATTTACAGTTATCACTATAAAACAGGATTCTCTTAGACTTGAAAATACAGCCCTGTCCAGAAGCAAGAGAAAAATGTGGGAAAACAAGCTGACACAGGAAGAAGCACGTCTGGAGGAAGACATACAAGCAGATGTGTTCAGTGTCCTCTACCCCTTTGAGATACTTCCCAGTGCACTGTCAGGGTGTGAACGATCCTGACAGTGATTTGGGGAACAACTTTGGGTCAAGCAACACTGAACAGAGCCTTGTAAACAAGACCGGTGGTAATTTTCTTGAATCACTTGTCTACAAGGCAGTTTTCTGCCTCTTACAATTAAATGTAACTATGCAATTCAAAAGTTAAAAAAACAAACAATGAACATAACACAAATCAGAAGAAAACAAACAACCAACAACGACAGAAACAAACCACAACCCTCTCTGCATTCCTGGTCACCAAAACTGAAGGCTGTGCATATTTGGAAAGACAGCAGCTGACTGCTGAAAGGATCTGGATTATTATGGCTTCAGCAGTCATATAGCTTTTTGCTCTATAGTTTGCAAAAATGTCATGACAATAATCTCTCAAACATTCTGTTTCCAGCAACATTTGGGTTTTGCTTATGTCAAACAGAGTCTCCCTGCCTGTGGCTGCCTGTGTCTGTAGACATAAACCTGGTTTTCTGGTTTTGTGCAGCTAGAGATACCAGCTCCATTGCTGCCACCTCTTTGTGCCTTTCTCCATGTTCAGTTCCAGCATGCCTTAACATCGTCTGAATTTCTGGAAGGGGAATGCACTTAACTCAATTTGCTTTGCTGGGTATACGCAGAGGCTCCTTTGGCTGTGCATCCCAAACACAGATGTTATTATATGGGATGACACCATTAGCTGGGGAACATTTAGCCATTTCCCTGTGCAGAGCTGGAGGGCTGTCTGGTACTGGGGGGAACTCCTTTCCATGTACTTCATGCTTAGACAAGCAGTATATGCTTTGCAAAAGCACCCCATGCAGATGGGTGAAATGCTAAACAGCCGCTTGAGTTAAGATTTTGTAAATTATATATTATGGGAAATGTCTTTCTTCTAGGGTTCTAGGCGAGTTCTCAGTCCCACTAATATTTACCTATCTCTGTGTGCTGGCAGCAAGCAAAACTCCCACTGTCAGCATCTTGCCCGGGGATTACTTTGTGGCTGATGGAGAACATAATGCTGTTTTCCTGTGCTTTAAGTCCCTTAAATGCTACTTTTCTCCAAAGCTGAGCTCAGGATGAGCTCAGTCACAGTTTGATTGATGTAAAAGCTGATTTTGTTCCTCCTGGCCCTGCTGTAGCTGGTGCCTGAGCAGGAAGAGCCCAGGGTCGGGGCTGAGCTGTGTCTGGTCTCCAGCGAGTACCTGGTGTCGGAGTGGTACATGACTGCACCGTGTCTGGTATGTGACTGCTCAGCATTACAGCCCTCCAAGCAATAACAGTGAAGGGGGGAGCTCCCAGTAGGACAGCAAATAAATGCCAGATGTTTATAAGGAAAGGTTGTCTGACAGGGAGCCAAGAAAGAGCACTCATGGGTGGATGATACCATGTAAGTTGGTTACGAAGTCATGCTAAGCTGCCTGCAGCTCCCATGTTAGAGGCAGAGGAAAATGAAAAGCATCAAGCAGCCTCTGCCCTGAGCCAAGGGGAGAGCTGGCACAACACATCTAATCTGTTAGGAAGCTGCCTATTTACTGCTGCTGCAGTCTCCAGGTGAGCAGCAGCCCAGGGAGCAGGGAACCATCTCCAAGAAAGCACACAGCTCTAACTCTGAAACCTACGTTTCTTCTCCACTCATGACTATCTATCTCAGAGGCAAATACTGTTATTACAGTCTTGTGAATTTGTCCCCGAGTGACTCAGCCCTTCTGCATCCTGCTACAAGCACCATCAGCAAGAACACTGCACGCTGCACCTCTTCTTCCAGACCCATAAGCTCACAAAGGCATCTTCAAAAGCAGTGTGTTTTTCACATGCAGGAGGCTTCATAGGGATTATGTTACCCTTAAGTTTGGTCTCACAAAACTCCTGTGGTCCCTACTCTGTTACAAGCCATGTCCTGTTCACAATATGCTGTTCCAAATCAGGTTTGCTATCCAACATCACTGCCTTCTCCCAGCTTACAAATCCTGGAGGCCTATTGATGAAAGTACTTCCAGATAGAGAGCACAGAGGAATAAAAAAGAAAGAATGAAGTATTTATGAGGAGCCCTGATCTTCCTGTAGGGCCCTGAAACAAAATATACAGAAACAACAGAAGTTAGCTTCAAATCCTGAAGGGGAGTCCTGATAAAGAGAGGACATCACATGTAAGGGTTTAGGAAACAGAATAGTTTAAAAAGCCTCCATAGTTCCTTGACCATCAGCTCTGATTGCTTTGCTTTCCTAAACTACTGTTTGTGAAGTTTTCTCTCCCTTTGGCATGGCTTGGCTCGACCCACAGCTCTCTGCACAGTCTCTGAAGGTATCTGCAAGTCCACGGAGAACAAGCTAATTACAGGGCTCTGACTTTCTTCCTTAGGCTCCATCTGCTAAATATTATTTTTTTCATGTATGGAATTGCTGCAGTTGCCACAGAAATGTTGCATGTTCAGAAATGGGAGATGAAACGTCCGTGAGAGGATCTTTTCCTTCGGATGTGGTCCAGACAGCTAAAGAGTCCGGGAACCTCAGGACTATTTCATGATTTCACGATCATTTTCTTCCTTCCTCTGCCCCTTTTAGTCCCAATCTCGCTAAATTTCTTGCATGACTGAGGGTTTTCCTGCATCCACCAAAGCCTTGACTGACTTCAAGAATAAGGTGAGAGCATCAGTTGGCCAAGAGGAGAATCTGAAGGCCCCTTTTGCTGCCGGGGTGTTGCTCATCCATTTCGCTGGCTCTTCTCCTGGTTTTCCTAGATGACAAGCAGGGCTCAGTGCATTTCTAATGGATATTTCTGCCCATCTGCACACTCACGCCAACATCAGCACCAGGGGCTAAGCCCTGCAACTCAGCACGTTGTGTTTTGCAAGCTGGGAAAGAAACCCAAGAGAGCAACGGGGGATTGTCAGCACTTTGGGGTCGCTATCCAGAATATTCTGTATGACAACCAGTCAGGCAGGAGCCCAGGTCTGTTGCACATAAACTTGAGTTTCCATGCAGTCTTAATCACAAGAAAAAGGGGGGGTGGGGAGTGGAATAATTCCCATGGTGACACGGAGGACTCTGCTTGACTCTTGAGCAGTGAACTTTTGCTCACACTGACTGAGCCAGTCTCGCTCGCCAGCCGACCAGAAACCCCAGAAGACCTGAATGAGACAAGGGTGATGTTAGCCCAAAACAAACTCCACCTTGGCTAACAACGCTCAGTCTGCCTGACTTCCTCTTGTTATTTCCATTGGCTGTAGCATTCTTCATGGCCTGTCCTGAAAGTCTGTGCAAGGAGACAGGTTCAGGGGTCTCAATAAGCCGGGATACGGTAGCGTGTATTGTCAGCACTTCTCTGGTGGTCTCATGTGTTTCTGCCAGACTTCAATCTTTCATTATGATATTAAGTTTCCAAGCCTTATTGCTGCAGAGAAAGCCTGGAGTGTACATCTTCCTGTACCCTGCAAAGGCACAGTGTGCTCTTCAGGAGACAGCTGCATTGACCTATTGATTTCTCTCCAATTCCAGTAGAAATGCCATCACTGCTACCTATTCTGTGCCCCTTCCCTTCAGCACTGACATATGCTTGCTCAGGACAGTGGCAGGGACAGCTCTGGATGGACTCCACTAGCAGCCCCCTCCAGAGCAGTGCTTTCCTCCCTATAGCCCAAAGCTAATACTGAAATACATCCACTTCAGCAGCCAGTCCTAAAAGCCCCTGAGATAAGCTACTGCTGAAGGTTTGCACGGATCAGGGCTTCCAGCTGTTAAATACTTTCAGACCTTTTGGCCTGGAAGGTGCAACTTTTTGGAAGATCATTGCCATTAAATCAGGCTGTGCTCTTGTATCTGTGGGAGTTCAATCTCTAGCATTTTGACTTGACGAAAGGGGGAAATAGGTTGTGCAGCAACTACTTCTCCTTGGAATGTCATCTGCAAACTGTTTAAGACATTTTTGCATGAACAGACAAAAGATGACTACCGTATGTTTAACTGCTCGTGTTCCTTCACAGTAACCCAGTATAGTTACTCTATTGCAGATGGATACAAACCATTTCCTCTGGAAGGACCATGCTAGAGACAATATAGTATTTCTTTATAATCCTGAGAGATGTCGATACATGGCTTCATTCCTTGTGTTGCTGCTTCTGGTTCACTGTTAGTCTCTCAATTGCTGTAAGAAAACTATTGCAACAACCTGGTTGCTTTCCTGGAGCTTAAATGATCTGCACTGAGGTTTTGCATTAGCTAACATTTGAAAAGGAAGCTATCAACACAATTTTTCTCTGAAGCTGAGTGTTGTGCAGCTATACCTTAAGGCCCAACAGTTCAGCAGGTCTCTGTGAGGAGCAGGGAGCAAGTCCCTACAGCTCAGCTGCCACCATGTGTCTGCGTTCTATCATTTATTTTTTTGCAAACGTCTCATTCCGTGTGCGGCATCCAACGCCTGTGAAGTGCACACAGTGGTGTGGGGGACAACCTGGTAACACACAGATCTCTGCACCCCTCATGTCTGCCATGTCCCTACCCCTGCACACCTTCTGTCTCAGCTCAGAAGCTGCAGAGCAGCCAAGAGTTATCCCACCCCAATATGAGTCTGAAGCACCCCCAGTACTTGCTGTTTGGGAGTTCCCAGGGTGCCAGGACTGCAAAGGAATCTACCACACCAGACACCACAGGCAGGATACTTTGCTAGTTCATGTCCCACAAACTGTGTCAACAGCTTCTAAAACCATAGAGGTTCAGTACTTACAGGTGGACCTGAAAGAGAGAAGAAAAGGAAACAGTTAGGTTTTTTTAATTAATAAATCCTAACAAGAAGGCCTAGATAAACTCTTTATGTCATCTTTACGGATGACCCTGATGCTTGTCCCATTTGCTGATGTGCTTTTATCTACTCCCTGCTCATTAATTAAGGTATCCCCACAACTAGCAACACCACTTGCAATCACCACCAGTACAGGGCAGCCTCTGAAAGCCTTGAGTTGGAAAGGCCATGTCAGTCAGCCTCTCAACTCTGTTAGATTTATTTTTGGTCCTTTGGCACACAAAGGTTCCCCTCCCTGACTGTGACTGCTGAGCATGGGGAACTCATTCCTTGTGTGACTCTTCCCTCTATCCTGCCTGTCACTCATGGTTGAGAAAATTGAATCTGGGGAGGTGAGAGCCCCTTTGCTGCTAAAATGGCTCTGCAAAGTGTGAAAAGGTTAACAGGAAAACTACAGCTATTAAACACATCAGGTACCTTTTCTCTTTCATTCAAGATAATTTTCAATCCTTTGGGTTTCTTTTATTTTGAAAGCCTTTTGGAAGCTGCCAGCAAGCAGCACTGCATCTTCCTTTAACAGAACCACTGTACAGTATATATCAGGGCTCAAACAACACATTTCTTTCATTGGTTCCCAGAAAATTCCTCAAAATCCTGACAGATATTGTGTGTATGGAAAGAAACCCCTGGACTCACTATTTTGTGGTTTCCTCTCTGTGGGAGAAGCAAGACACACCATACAACTGTCAGGGGTTTCTACATTTTCCATACTTTACAGTCACTGTTTTCTTTTTTTATTTTTTCTTTACATAAAGTGCCAAGAAGAAAGACTAAGCAGTATAGCAGGCGAGCTGACAGATAACAGGCAGCAGCCTCTTTTTTGCACAGGAGGCAGATGTCACAGTGAGCACCTGCAGTATACGTCGTCATCCTGAAAATGCCCCTGGCTAAAAGTCTATGAAAGAAACTCAAGACTTTCCACTGGCAAACATTTTCCTCATTGGAAATCTCTCACTTAGCATGACTCCTTCCTACCAAAAGCTACAGCAAACAGTTTGGCTATCAAGTTTTGGCAACCTAAAACTGTACTGTCAAATGCCACTCTTAGACTTTTGCTCAGTTTTCATCATGGTTGATCAAAAGAGGTTATGGCTAAAGGTATCTTTGGTTTAAAAAATCAAAAAAGTTTACAACTTTCATGGTGGCTGACAGAGTTAAGGTCCATATTCACAGCCAGAAGGCTCAACACCTCAAAACAACTCCACACAAACTTAGGACAGGAGCTCAGGGAGAACCTGGATTTGGTTGACCTGATAACCACCCATGAGTGGTAGTGGTGCTGAGGTCACTGTCCTACTGGGTATGCCAGGTCTGCCAAGTATGCCAACAACAAGAGTTTCTGATCAAAGAGTTGATTTTGGAGGGCAAGATCAGATTCAGATTCAGGAATCCTAATTTATGGTAAACTGGCAGAGAAGGGGAAAAAAACCAAAAATGTTTTCTGAGTCTGGCTTGGATGACAATAAAGTTCTGTGAGTCAACTAACTGTCTTGGAGAGATTTTGTTTCAGAGTGAGCACCCTGTCACAAGGTCAATGCTTATAGCTTGCCAACACACAGACTTTATTTCCATTAGCAACAGCACTGACCCTTAGTAACCTGCCCACCAATCTGCACAGGTTCAGGCACCCAATGATTGCAAGATACAAACTTCTCAGAAAAAATCTAAAGGCAAGCAAACCCTGAGCCATCCCTGCCCTTCCAGACCAAATGCGACCAGACAGCAGCACAGCCTGGAATGGCTCAGCAATACTGCTGAGAGAAATCATCAGCTTTTGTTTGCACCAGAAGCCACATCCACAGAGTGGAGTAAATCAGCGATGCCGGCAGCTCTGGGCCCATCAGGCCACGCACCCCACACAGATCAAAGGCAGAAGGCATCTTGGAGGTCCATCTTTGTCATATGCCCTCTATAAAATTAATGGTTATGTGAAGGGCAGGCCGCACAGTCTGTGTAAACACACATCAGTGAGCTGCAGGAACACAGTCTTGGCTGCAGTAAGTCAATCACTAGAGACCATCCAGGGACTGGGCTTCAAATGCCAGAACTGTCCGCGTGACCCAGGAGAAAGCAAAGATCTCAGATAGAGTCACTTCTAAAAGCAACATTATCCTGCATGGGCAAGACTGGAGGAGGAGGGAAGATGTCCTGAGGGAGGAGGTGCTGCTGAGTAAGCTGCTACAAAGCACTGAGGATTTTACAACATGAAATAATGCTTCAGCAAAGTGGATTTGTCATGTTCTGTCATGGTGATTAACGAGAAGACCAAGCAGAGCTTCTTAAGAGGCTCAGTCTTTAAAAGAATAGGAAGTAATTTAATACACATTAGAGGAAAGAGTAGGCAAAGGAGGGAGATCCTTGATGCCACGGCTCTCAACAGCTCTAGCCACCTGTGGCCAGGCTGAGCTAGCCTTTCCCAGGCAGCACCATGCAAGGCACCAGGCTTGCCCCTGGACAGGGGTCTGGCAGAGCTGCCCTGGCCTGGTCAGGGATGCTGACAACCCTGCAAGCCAAGGGATCAAACCTACAAGGCAACCAGGTTGCATTGGACCCTTCATGGAAGCAAAATGATCTGCAAGACACTCACCACAGCACTGCTCCATGATCCTGCAGTCCCAACCAGACTGAAGCAGCTGTGTCTGCTTGCTCCAGGGGGATCAGGTCTCAACAGGGGTGAACTCCAAAGAGCTCCACAAACCAAGAGCCAACAACCTTAAAAGCCACAAGTGCAAATCACACCCATGGAGATTCCTTTTCTCCCATGTTTACAGCAGGATTTTTTGAGGTGAAATGGAGGTGGTGCTGCTTAGATGAGCTAGTTTCCCTTTCCATGAACAGCCAGTAGAGGAGGGACAACGAAGGAGCAGAGCTGGGATCAAAGGTGCTGTGAATATTTCTATGCCCCTATCCTAGCAAAGCCCAGGCAGCAGACAGACCCGGAGCTCCCAGATCACCAAATTCCTCGGGTTCGCGCAGAACAGGGAGCCCACATTTGTAATTAGCACCTCCAGATCCTGTGTGTTTTGAACCTGATCTTGCTGGGACCAGAGGGACGCTGGTGCTGGCACAGAGGCTGCAGCAGGACCCCAGCAGGGCAGCCGGGGAAGCTCCCGAAAGGCACCGGAGGGCTGTAAGGCACCGCGATCGCTGTTTATGCAGCTGTGGTGCTTGTTGAGCAGCGGGGGACAGAGGAGGGGACGGAGCAAACGTGTCAGGAGTGTACGAGTGGGAGGAAGCAGCGGCCTCCTGCGAAGAGGAGACCTCCAGAGCACCTTTGAAAATGAACATTAAGAAAACAAAGAATCCTTGGGAGGGTACCCGGGGTGCCTACAAACATATGGCCTCTGGAAATGAGCACCATCTGCACTGTCCCTTCTCAGCTGCTCGGGCTTTTATGCAGATAGAAATTCTCCTCAAAGACACTCTGCCTTTCATTTAGCCCAAGAGAGATACTGAGCAGCCATGGTCAGAGACAGGATGAGTCCACCTTACTGTTCATATAGAGGGGGCACACATGTGATGAGCAGCAGGCCGTGCCACAGAGTCCACTTGGTCGCTTATCCTTCCCCGTGGCCCATTCAGCCAGTGACTACCTAAAACAGAATTGCAGTGACCCGTTCTCCCTCACCCACATAAAGAGATCAAAAGACACTCTCCACCCTGGAGCCCCTTCAGGCTCAGAAGAGGGGATCTTTGGTTTTATAAGTGGGTCATATTTATCCTGATCTGGAGAGCCCCATGCCCCTGAATATCAGCCTTAAAAGCTGGACAGTATTAGAGCGGGTCAGTGTGGTGATGGCAGAGATATCCTCCAGCTTCAGAGGCAGCAAGGCTCTCTGGGCTGATAGGATCATTGAAATGACCCCTTCCATTTAAGGGCATTTCCTGATGTCTGGAAAAGTGTCCATTCTTAAAAGGCTCTCAAATGCTGTTGTTTAATGTATTTTTTTCTCTGACTTCTTGGATTCCAGCAACCCAGTGTCTCCAATGTGGGTGTCTTCCAGCCCGCTCCAAAAGCTCACATATGAGGGATTATTTTTCTGCTCTATAGCATACACAAGTTGAGGATGACAAAGAGGGAACATAAAGATGTTATTGTTGCTTTGTTGGGCCATCCTCACTATACACTCCAGCAGAAGGGGAGATATAAATATGCAATCCATCCCTGTGAGGAAATCCAGCCATTTCACAAACCCAGAGGGCAGCCTTAGTGAGTTAGAGAGATATGGTTACTTCCTGACATTCAGGGCTACCTTGGTTGATACAAGATAGTTCTGGCCAGGCAATTAGTTATGAAATGCTAGTTAAAATGTCAGAAGCCTGAGCATGACCTTACCCAGGGTGGGAAGGAGCCTCTCATTCATGGGCTTTCAGCATGGCATGACCCTGTTTCAGAGTAGAAAGACCCCAGTTGGGTGCATGGAATCCAGATGGTAGGTCTGGTCTTCTTTAAAGACTGGCCGTGCTGCAGTTTTCACACAACAGATCCAGGGTACCCATAGCCTTTTAGAAACATCTTCCCTACCTCCATCATGGGAGAAATGACACAAGAGGAGGTGGAGGAAGCATCAGCTCAGAGTTGTAAACAAAAAGGCAAAAATTATGTTTGCCTTGCCATAATTAAATACTGTCATTTGAAGGGGAAATTAAATAGGACAGAAATCTTCAAAATAATAAGAAAAATTTAAAACAACAGCAATTACCCAAAGCACACCCTCCAGGAGTTTTGCTTCAGGTGTTATCAGCAATAGCAGAGTTTCTGGATGTATAACTCCATTCAGAGAGCACAAGCCCTTGAAAAAGCCAGGCCTCTCTGTCCCCAAAACACCCCCTCTTTGGCTATACCCTTGCAAAGCAACAAGAGGTTCTTCAAAGGGTGGCAAAAATGTTGGACAGAAAAGAGGCTATCAGGAGTTCACTGCCAAAAAATGTGACCGACGCTAAGCTGAGGCACCAGGGTATGCCAGTCACCCATGCCTGCCTCTGAAATCAAACCCATGACATCACTGAGACCCAGCAGTTAATATCAGCAGCTGTTGAGGATAAGAGTCACTTCTCAGGCACTCTGAGCATCCCAGCACAGCACCATCGGCCTCCACCAAGAAGACCACAAGTACAGCACCAAGAGGAGAAGCCCACGGGAAGCTATGCCCAAAGTGAAAAATGAGGCAGAGCCTCACAGAAAAATGAACATGATCACTGCCAAGGGAGAGATGGTGGGATGGCCAACACAGGACAGAAAACAATGCTTGTTTTGGGCAGGCATCCATGGGTCAGCAAGCTCTTTGCAAAATGCAAACAAACCCATTTATCCCTGCCATGCTGAAGCACTTAGCAGCAGAGAAAGCAGAAAAAACAGGGCTAAGAAGGGCCCCTAGGGTCAGCTCACCCCATGGGTTTTCACACATTGGATCTGAAGGCCCCCTTGGAGTTTTCCAGTAGCGGTGAGGACCCCTGGCTGGTAAATTGAAACCAGATTGTGGCAGGCTGACACTGCTCTGCCACCTTCTGCCAAAGAGCCAGTGGCCCCTGGGCTCATGCAACCTACCAGTCGAAAACCACTGCTCATAATCATCCCCCTTTCTCTTCCCCTTTCTGTCTCCCCTGAGCAAACCAAGTAGAGATTCAAGGATTCCTGGGGAATGAGAGGGACACAAGACCATTGGGGCAACATCTTCAAAGCAACCAAAGGCAAAAAAGCCTCTACCTAGCCCATTTGGGCCAGTATTCCTGTAACTTGTTGCTCTCCTCTGAGGATGGAGACATGGCACTCTTCCCTAGTGATCCAGAACAGGCAGTACCCATGACCTGACTCATAAGGTCATATTTATTATCTTACTTAGAGACTACCCAAAATTTCCAGTGTTGAGTTTCAGTCAGTCAATGACCTCTGATGCTCAGCAACTTCAAATAACAGCTTTTTTTGTATTTCCCTCCATTTTGCGGTTACCTTTTATGCGTTTGAAGTCTGCTGTCCTGTTCCCCACAGTCTTCTCTTGTCTTCAGACTAAACAAAACCTAATTCTTCCAGTCTCTACACAGAGGCTGTGTTTTCTGAACCTCTGGTCATTCTTGTTGCTCCCCCTAAGCAGCCCATTTGCCTCTTGAGGTTCCCAAGTAGCAACCCACTCTCCAGCTTGCTGCACAAGTCCTAAACAGACAACTTGGTGTAGGCAAAAGAGGTGGTGTCTATTTCTCTTATCCACAGTCTTAATCACGAAGGGAAACTGAGTTCCTTCCTGTAACCACCTCTGCCTTGCTCTATGCTTCTGAAATGCCACTTGTCCTCCATGAGCTTTAAAAGGCTCAGCCATTTCTTGCAGCGTTTCTCCAAGAAGCTGCTGTCCTCACAGCCTGGTGAGACCAGCTCTCATGCTCCAGAGAGGAGAAAGGTCTTGTCACTCACAATTAACTTGTTGAGCATTTTCTTAGGGTCCTTTGTAGTCCCACCTCACCCTAGGCATTCAGATCTTAATCATGCACACTCATCATTTTAAATCCTTCCAACTTTACTTTTCTTCTGTTTAGAATTTCAGCTCGCTCAACACTTCATGATTTTCTCTAGTTGATTGCTTCCTATAACTTCTTTGCTCTGGGACAGTTTCAGCTCATGGCTTTAACAGAGCTTTCCTGCCAAACTGACAGGTCTCCTTCAACTTCCTCCTCAGCTCCTTCTGTATTTTTGAAGTCCACCTCAAGCACCTGGACATTTCCACAAGCACCTTGCAACTCTTAGTCTGAAGACACACGTGCCCATGCAACAAGTTACTGCTTCAATAAAACCCTGCTCTTGGCAGAGTGTATGTTTGATAGTTTTTCTGCAGCTCCCAAAGCCTCTAACATGTGCTATTGCATGCCAGGAATACAGAAGGTGGTGTCTGAAAGCTCTGGAGATCCAAACTGGTTTGTAAAATGCATCCAGGAGAAGTCTGACATTCCTCCACCGAGGAGCTGACTGCTTCTTCAGCACTCAGTCAGGCCCTGCACAACTCCTGCTCCCCAGGGAGCTGCAGAATTAGGAAGGAACCACAGGAAAAAAAAACTGGCCCAAATAAATCATGGCTGGGTAAAGCAAAAAGCAAAATCCACAGCACTTTTACTTCCTGCTGAAGATTACAATCTGTCTCATAAAGTGGCTGCCTGGAAAAGTAGAAATTTGGAACTTACTATAGGTAATTAATATTTAACTAAATTTTCTGAATGTGCAAATGATATGTTTTACTCATGTGTCAAATTGCAAAGATTAATTTTCTTCCTTTATAATTTTTGCAATTAGCACCTGATTTTAATATCCAGTGCACTGTTACTTATTTCCCCCCTAATTTTTGTTATTCTTCCCTCTTTTCCATCTGCTAACTCAACTCTTCTTCCTTCCTCCTTCCAAAATACTTTGCAACTTTTCTAACAACAAATTCTGTCACCTACTCAGGGAGGAACAAAAGACCATTGTGTTCAATTTATCTTTTAATAGACTCCTTCCTCAAATACCTCACAAACTGCCAGTGCTGTCTTCCAGACCCTGTCTCACACCCTTTTGAGTTATGAAAATGTCTGGGAGGGTCTTTCCTTTAACCAAGACGTTTTTCCACTAGAGATGATTGATAGTTCCCACTAATTACCCTATCAGCAGTTGGACATTAGCCTAGCCACAGCACTCTTCCTCCAGAGGCCAATGATGCACCTCCCTTGCTCAGTATCCTCTTCTTCAAGGATGGAACAAACTGACTAATTAGAGACACCATAAACTCTTCCCTTAGGCTCTTTCCTGATGCTGTGCCTTGTTTCCAAAGAGAGCATGTGAAAGAAAGGGCTGATGCTAGTCATTTGGAGAGGAAAAAATGTGATGGAGTTTTTGAGCCTAAGCAGGTTTGCTCAGCACGTTTTGTTGCACAGGAAGAGGAGAGCATTCATTCATGCATCCAAATCCAGCTGATACCTTCTAAGCACATCTCAAGCTCTGAGGGGTTTGCTTACCTTGGCTACCCATGCACAGGGCTCTGTCCAGTAGGAGCCTGGCTTGGGCAACATGCACATATGGAGACAATCCTTGTTGACTAACAGGGATAAAAGGATTTGTGGCTTTCCTTACCTAGAATGAACCTACTACCATGTAGATACCTTCCCTGTTGCCTCCAGGGCCCAAACCAGATGCTTTGCACAGCACAAACTCTAGAGAGAGTCATCAGATTGGAAAGGCAAAAAACAGCCCCAACCAATTGCTGCTTCCTTGTTGAGCGTGTTCTGTAAAGTACCTCTATTCTCTCATCTTCCTGCTGAGGCAAATTTGATTCAACAAAGAAGTTTGTTAAAGTCTGTCAGGACCTCCATCTTGTTTGAGACTGAAAGGTTTTTTTTTCTTATTTAGGCCTAGTGGTCACTATTTTGTAAGGTAGTGAGAGATCCCTTGATAATCTCAAGAAGAAAAGAGACCACAATGAAGATGAAGAAGGAACATCCTCCCCTGCCCTCAGAACACAGAAACATTAATTTTGAGGCAAACCAACAAAGTTTAGAAAGTAGTTACTCTGAAACTCTTCCTCCCTGTCAAAAGGAAAGGCCCTGAGGGGAAAAGGGCATTATATTCCAAAAGAAAGTTCTTCAAAGTACATGGGGTGGGTGGCAAACATGCTGCACACCTGGCAAAAAATTGTTGGGGCTTGGGGCTGCACAGCCACTGCTGAAGAACCCTAAGTCCTACCAAAAGAGCAAACCCTCCCTCTTTTAGAAAAAAACAAAAAAAAAAGAGCAAAGAGGAGGAATGAGGGCTGAGACCTTCAGCAGTGTGTTGCATGGGAAAGGCACATGGAAAAACCCATGTGGAGGAGGCAGCAGTGGCTGAGTGCATGCCAAATCACACAGGGACAAGGACAGTACATGCCCCCCACCAGCCCTCAGTCGGAGTCACACGCTTGTAACTTCCCTTCCTAAAAAAACTGAAAGCCACTTCCCACCACTGCCCCAGTAAAATACAGGACTCGTGACTATTAAGAGTCAGGCTAATGCAATATCAGAGCATAAGAATCTATCCAGGATGGCTTTGAATATTCAGGGAGAGCAATACAATCACACCTGATGCCTCCCATCTTCTTCTGTTCGCCCAGGAAAAAACACCAAAACATTTGCTATAAACACACAGGTCATCCATAAGCAAAAGGTCACCTTGGGGGGTAAACTAAGAAAGACAAGGTTATGTCTCAAAAAATCCCCACTATTTCCTTTCTCCTTTCTTTCTGTCTTTAAGCCCATGTTAAATCACATTGCACAGAGGATGCCAAACAGCTTTGCAACGCCACAGCTTCTCTGTTTTGCACAGGTCAGTGCTGGGTACATCACTCCCTAGTGAGCAGAGGGCTGAGACGTGGCTCCATCATTGTGGTCAGGGCTGTTTCACAGATTCATAAGCTCTGTGAGGTGCTTTTGGGGTTTCAACCCCTCTTTCATCAGTGTTGCACTTGTACATAGTACAAGGCTTAAGGGGGGGGAGATAATCTATAAGCAATGTCTGCTGTTTTGGGAGACTTAACAACTCCTTCTTTGCCGCCAAAATCCCTCTAATAAGGAGCTAATATTTAAAAACTAAATAAAAAAAGGGGGAGAAAAATCCCAGCTCATTGTGTGCTTTAGCTCCACTAGGGATGAGGCCAACACATAACTCCCAGCAGCTGCTGCTGCCTCCAGCAACATCTCCTCCCTTGGACAGCAGCAGCTGATGACAGAAGAGGAGAACAAGCAAAGAGCAGTCACTGGGATCCAGCTGCATTCATTCAGTGCCATGTCCCAGTACCATGTTCAGCCTCAGGAAGACCCCTTCCTCAAGGTAAAGCATGGCTGGTGGCCCTGCAGCCCTCTACCTGCTGCTGGTTGAGCCACATGGGAAGGGGAGCCTGGTGTGGATGGGATCCCTGGGTGGTCTCCAGCACAGTGCACACCCTGCCCAGGGCAATACCGAATCATAATAAACAAGTCCCTCGCACAAAGCTCTGTCAGTGCAGATTCCAGTTGGGCTGATATAATCTTCATTTTTACTTTGAAAGAAAGGAAAAAAAAAAAAAAAAAAAAAAAAAAAGAAAAGCAAAAAGAAAAAACAGACGTCCTAAGGGAGAGGAGTGAGGCAAGTGATGGATTGATACTGCCCGTGTGTGTCTCAGCCCCCCGGCGTGGGGAAAATGTGCTGTTAATCAGCTGCCCCCCCTGAGGAATATGCTGATTTAATTATCTCCTGCTTGCACAGTCCGGCTGCATTGCTGCTCGCCCAAGACATCGCATGAGGAAGAAACAGACACTCAGCCTCAGCAGCCTGGTTGGAACAAAATGGGCAAGCAAAGCAGGAAGCAGCCTGACCCCGTTTTGGGGAGAAAGGGGGTGAATTGGCCTGGGGTGGTGGTGTAAGTGGGCTGCCCCCCAAACCCATACGTGCAGGCAGAGAGCATAGAAGGGCACATCACTTCCTCACCTGAGCCAGGGACTCTGCAGAGAGGATGGACGCATGGAGGAGTCACCTCAATTTCCTCTACCCAAAACACAACCTTATCTTGGACGAAATACAGCAAAGACATGCAGGGTGCAACAAGTGGGTTTCTGGATAGGAAAGGGGAGAAACAGCCAGATGAAAAGGAGATGCCCCATCATCAGGAAGTGTCACGCCATAGCCCCTCCCCAGCTGTGTAGCACAGGCCCTGCACGTCAACACATCTCTCCAGCCCTCCGACTGTCACCCCACTCCCATTTTGTACTGCTAATCTGGGATGTGTCGGAGCATCACTCCAATGCAGGCAAATATTTTCCAGGTCTTATATTGCACAATGCTTATGAATGTCAAAGAGGCAGCGCACAGAGAGGCAGAGAGCTGGTCCAGCTTGTGGAACGGGAGAGCTGCGTCACGTGCACCCACCCCCAAAGTGACTCAGACTAGACAGTCGTTTCGAGGCAACTTCAGCACGAGACGTGGGGTTCTGCTCTTCCACCTGGGAGACAGCTGGGCTGTTTAATAATTAATGTCTGTGTGCCTGCCTGCAAAGGCCAGTGTGAAAAATGTTGCTGTGAATTTAACTTCTGCCAGTGATGGGAAACTCATTGGAGTGTGTGTTCAGAGGGGAAGAAGGTTAAGATGATTAACTGGTGCTAACAAGTTTAGGATGTGGAAGAAGTATTTTCTTGGACATCCATCAAAGAGAGGATTGAATGTTCCTCGGCAAGGGGAGGGTAGTATGTGTTTAACAGATGAGGTTTCTGCCTCCCGAAGCTGCCCAGCCCCATATGATGCAACCTCTCGTTTTTAAACCACTGCCTCTCCCCCCATGTCCCATACCTGTGGCTCCAGCCTGGCACGGGAGCTGAAAGGCGATCTGGGGGGAGGAAAGCCATCCCTCTGCTCTTCCTGTTGATCAGCACCCTGGGACACCCTTTGGGCACTGGTGGATCGGCCCGCTCCTTGGTCTGCACCAGCTGGGTGAAGAGACAGGCAGATGCCCGGAAGAGCCAAGAGGGAATGAGGGAATCGGGTATCATCACACCGAAACATGATGCCCCAGAGAGGAGGGCTCCTCCTGGGCCTCTGCAGCCCCACTGCAGAACCCCACTCTCTCCTCCACTGCAGACACCAGACAGAGCCATCCCTGCTACAAGCCTACTTTTTACCTCTCCATCGCCCTCACGCGCGCAGTGGCATCTAACACGAGCACTGCAGCGAAGTCCCTTTGCAAACCGCTTTGGATCGAGCCACTTGGCGCCTGCAACGTCTCCCTTGGCCCATCCCGGGTATTTTTGGTGCTCTTCACTGTCTGGCAGGCACCCACACTTTGCGCAAGGGACTCAGACGTCGCCAGGCGCCGTGCCCCGCCGTCGAGCCTGGCGGACGGTGCGCCTCGCCTTCATTCCTTCGGCCACCACAAAGCTGCCAGGATGGGCAGAGCACGCGAGACCCACGTCGTGGGGCCCGGATGTGCGTCAGCAGCTGACGCAAAACAGCCCAGCCATGTGCACACAGCCCAGGCCTGGGAAAAATCCTCCGCCCCGGTAGCGCGCTCGCACTGAATCAAAGCCGTCGCCGTACAG
Organism: Florisuga fusca; assembly: GCA_038090715.1. Lineage (NCBI taxonomy): Eukaryota > Metazoa > Chordata > Aves > Apodiformes > Trochilidae > Florisuga > Florisuga fusca. Next base: position 15,527,496 of record JAAWXA010000010.1, read on the forward strand.
TAGCAGCGCAATGTGCTCTTTGGGTTTCCCCAGCCAGCTGGGATGGTTTTGCCTTTCTTTGTCAAGGCTCTGATTTATGCCCATATGTACCATATACATTGTAAGCACAGGCACGCAACGGCGTAAACACTTCTACCAAACATCTGTACACAAACTCATCAATCATGCAGAAGCTCCCTGCTGCAGCCCTCGACGTGCAGCCCAGGAGGCCTGCAGGCTCCAGTCTGTGTGCAGGGTGCCATTTGCCGCTGGGCCTGTTATTCCGACATGGCCTGACACTAATTTGGGATATAACATATAGAAGCACCATTGAAGTTAATGCTTGTGCCACTAGGACTCATGCACATGTGGACACATCTCTTTCTGCCTTTGGGGAAAGCTCAGCCTCTAGAGACACAGACCCACAAGATAAAGAGGGAAGCTCTGGAGCATCCAGGAGCCAGGCAAGAGGGAATTATAGAAACAAGCAGATAGGTGTAAATAAACAGGCCACCCTCCTGCAGAGTGCTTGTGCCCACAATTGTGCCCCAGTGCCTGCCCTTTTCAGTGCATTGACTGTTGCTAACCACATTTTGGATAAAGAGGGAAAGGCAGCAGTTATTACCCACCTTGCTCTATCAGCATGGTAGCACCATAATGACGTCTCAGCCCTCCAGCCATTTTGCAGCCTGGGCCGCACTCACAGATGCATTGATGGCTTCTGTGAACCTTTCAAGTCTGCACTGTGACAACAACAGCAGGTTCATTGAAATCAATTAAATACTCCTTAATAAAGTCAGTTTAAATCCCAAATACAGACTAAGCCGGATGAATTGACGATTAGACATGTAAAGAACATCCTTGCTCCCTCTTGCCATCCCCTGAACCACGGGTGTAGCAAACTCCAGGTGACAATAGCCAACAGAGGAGTGACTCCTCAAGCACTCCAGGCAGTTGTGTAAGAGCAGAGCTGCCTACGTGTTCAGAGAAAGAGAATTAAGCGACCAAACAAACTGTTAGTTTGTTGCTTTTTTCCCCAAATTGTTCATCCCCATCTATTCATAACTGCTCAGAGAATTCATGGAATTCATTGTGTGGTTTGCATCTTCAAAACAAATGAAACAACAGTATGTCTAAACCAAACAAACCCCAACACAAAATACAGCAAGAGGGACAGGGCGCATGAGCAACCTTCAAGGCTGAAGTGTGTATATATTCCAGAGGGCCCAAAAAATGTGGATGGGGGCAACACATTTAAATCTCAGAGAATAACAGAATTCCCAGGGAGGTTTCTTATAAAGGGGCGGGGGGAAGGAGAAATATTTAAGCAATGATTATGCTGCAATTTTGCTTCCAGATGTGCCATGCTGTGGGGGTACCGTGCCAGCAAATCCCATTTTTTGGCACAGCAACTCGCTGCTCTGGCTGCGGTGGTGCCGGATGCCTGCCTGTGGCAGCCCAGCCACTGCACCCTCCGGATCTCCGGTCAGCCTGGCCACAAGGGCTTTGCCAGACCATTCAAGTGAAAAAAGCAATTCAGAGAGCTCAAATCTTTTGGCAAGGAGTGGATGCTTGGGACAAATGTCCCTTTTACCAATATTGTTGTTGTTGTTGTTAGAGGACGTAAAAAAACTGCATTTAGGCACTTTCAAAGCAGAAAACACCTTTTGCAATAGTCAGCATAGAAAACCATGCTGACTTACTGTCCTGAAAAGGGGTCAAACTCAAAACCGTAGCATTTCAACTAGTTCAATGCACCTCCTGACAGGAAGGCCACACGGATGGATGTTGGATTGCACACTCCCACCTCACATTCCCCATGGCTCTGAGCCAGGGCCACTGACACGGCTCGTGGCTGCTGGCTTTTAAATAGCCAGCATGACCTTTCCACACTCTCACACCTGGGATCCCAAAAATCTTCCCCACCTCTCAGAGCCCACCAATTTGTTTAGGCTTTGTATCTCACAGTAGCCCTCAGATCTGTCCAAGGTGCCACCACAAACGGAAAAAAAACTGTGATAAAAATGACAGCAAGAAAACATAAAACCCATGAAAACAACATGGCAACAAGCAGCATGTGGGGCAGAGGAGGAGCAGGCAGGACACGGACACTGAACCTCTCTTTGGCACACCTTTCCAGAGGCATCTGAGGAGGAGAAAAGAATCCAAAGGGAAAAATGGATGCATTGGCTTGGATTCTGCCCAGGTGCTGTGGGAGCAGGTCTCAACCCAGGCTGCCCTGGAGTCTGACCCTGCTGCACCCATCCCCATCACCCCCTCATCCACCAGCTCAGGTCCTGACGTTTCCTCACTCTGTCTGCCTGCAGGGCCAGGTAGGGATCGGGACATGGGAAATTCTTCCATCTTCTGCCAGCTGGCCCTGCTGGCTCTAGGTGACACATCCTGGGTGGGAGCCAACGCCACGCTGCAGCCCCACACTTTCTTGGTATCCTCCTCCAGCAGCTGCCGCTGTGCCAAGGGGACCAGCCAGCACAGGAGGGGTGTATACAAGGGGACAAGCAAAGGGAGAGCAGGATGCCTGGCCCAAGTAAGCCCAACATGTGGCCCACAGCCCCAGGGTGCAGCTGGGGCCACCTCTGCACCTTTGCTCTCTTGGAGCCACCTACAAGAAGAGAAACAGCAGCAACATTTTTGAGCTCCTGTTGGTACTTCTGTGAGGTCAATCAGAGCTGAAGAGAGCAGCCAAGCGGCTTTCCCTGTGTCCTGGTCTGAGGCAGACAGGGGACGCGGATGAGGTTTTGTACAAGATGAAATGCTCAAAGGACATTGTTTTGCAAAGCCTCAAAGACATTCCCTAGAGGATCTCAGCTCCTGGACAATGCCAAAATCCTTGCAACTGCCCCACACCAGCCTCCAAGCTTCTGTGACAGCAGAAGACACATTGGTTTGTGGCAATGTTGTGCAACCTCCATCTGACCACCAGTCCCACTCCCCAGGAGCCCACGGGGCCGGAGCTGCCTCCTCCTGCAGCGCAGCTCCCTCTTCTGCCTGCGAATGCTGCCACAGGGAGGGATGGAAAAGCCATTCGGCATCCCTCCGAGCCACTTCCCTGCCTGCACGGCTGACCGCCTCCAGCACTGCAGGCTCCCAACCTGCCCAAGGAGGAACCCGACCAAAACAAGCATTGCGGGGGCAGAGGGAAAGGAGCCAGATTTTTCTTGTTTTTTTTTTTTTTTTTAAAAAGGGATATTGAAGACTGGAGCAGAAATCCAGTAGAGTGAAAAACAGCCACGTGGGGACTGTGAAAATAGGAGTTGAAGGGAGGAAGATGGAAAAGGTCTAATAAAGAGAGTCACAGTATATACAATACACAAGCACCCACTTCCACCAGGAAGGCTGTAGGGGAGGGGTTTGGTGGTAGTCCCTTTGGCTCTTTGACACTGTGCAGGGAGACAGGGTCTGGATCTGTATCTGGGTCTGGATTAGACCAGGAAAGCTTAGACTTTCACCCTCTCCACCTGAAACACATAGTTTTTACCTTGCAGCATTTTGTTATTACATGACAGAAATCAAGGGAGGTCAGTTGACTCTGAGTGGATCCTCCAGCCTCAGGTAGCTCTCCCAGGCTCTCAGCTATATCTGGAACCCATACAGAAAATAAACATTTCCCTCATCTGAGCAGAAGTCACCAGAGGAGGCCCATTCCTAGAAATCAGACCCATGGTCACAGCAGCATCTGCTGAGCACCAGAAATACTCCTCAGGTCTCACCCCAGCACACAATGACCCGGGATCAAAGCCACTGCTGAGCATCCTGCCCACACTTGGCCCTGGTGTGGCTCAGGGTCTGGTGCTGGTGAGTAGCTGGGTAGTGTCACTGCTGTGACCTTTGGGTCCCTCTCCCAGTGTGTATGAAATTGTCCCACATGAGTCTGGCAGACAGTGGGGACAGAAGGAATCACAGAGCTTATTCACCAGGTGAAGGGAACTGAGTTATTAAATACCCAGAAAGGTTGTGCTAATCTTGGGCATTGTGTCCTTCTCAGTGAGACACACTGCTGAAGAAGCCTGTTGCAACCTCTGAGCTCAAAAAACACAATGCCAAGGAACAACATTTTGCTCACAGGTAGTCACACCCAGCTGTAGCCCAAGTGATCTGAAGTAGCAGCTTCCCAGTCAAAGGAAACTTATTTCCTTATCACTTGCTATAAATACAGCTGTGCTGTTTTCCAGGCTGTGTTATTCCTGCAGTCCTTATCACAAGGGCTAAGACAGCCACAGCAGTGTCACACACTTCACGTCTTCTTGCTCCCCTATTCCCAGCTTTTTCAAACCCTTATGTCCTGAAGCTCTTCAACAGGAATGGGTGACCCTGCCCAGGACCTCCACATCCGTACTGAACAGGTCAGCAAATGAACTTCTCTTCCTTTTCCCCTTCTTTGCCATGCAGGGACCTGGCTCACAGTTAGGGATGGACTCAAATGTCACTTCTGATAAACATTTATTTTTGGTGAGGAACATGATGTGTTTATTGCAGTGGAGTGGGCCAGTGAGAAGCAATGGGCATGTGCCAAGTCTTGCAACATCTCAGTGCTTCTCAGTGCTTCTGAATACCTTGGTCTCCCACAGGGGTCCCATTGTCTGGTCCTCAGGGCATTTTAAACACAAGGGGGAAAATGCATTGGGGGAAAAAGATTCCCAAGGTCTCAGGATGGAAGAGTGACCATGCTGAAATAGCACGACAGTGCTTTCAGGTGGCTTGTGCTTCTTCAGCCTGGAGAACAAAGGGAAAAGCCCTGGGGCAAAAGGGTCAAGATGAAACAGTGGCTAGATAAAGGTACTTCTGTTTCTGCACTGCCTAAAGCAAACCACTAGTATACCTGCCACAACATCAGTTTTGGACCTTATTTCCCTCAATGAATTAGTTTGCAGGGTAGGGGAAAATTTTACAGCTTTGTGTCCATAGGATATTTGATGAAGACAAGCAATTCAATGGGTTAAAAGGAAGCCTGAACCTTTATGAGACATTTATTATCATTGTCCTCCCTAATCAAAGATGTCCTTCAGAAATACTATGAGCTTAATGGAATGAGTGGACACCTAAGCATTATGAGAAACCCAGCACTGACTGCTGCTGTGGCTTTGTAAGGGACATGTATCCATCCTGATACTTGGGCAATTCATCTACCACATGCATGATGTATGGGGTCATTCAGATGGCCTCAAAAATCAGTGAATTTTTTTTTCTTAGCTTTGCACTCAAGTTCTGAGTTTCCTTCTCCAAGCTGGCTCAGAAACACCAGAAGGATATTAATTTCTGTGGTTTTATGGCATTTATATGTCAAGTCTAGGCAGGAACTTGAAAATGGAGTAGTGCTATGATTTGTGTTCCCATTGAGGGGAAAGGGTTGAAATTTAAAAAGTCAGACTCAGTTCTGATCTGATCATTGGAGAAGAGGTACCTAGAAAACATTTAGTTTGTACTGTCTTTTAAATTTAAACCAGAATAGTTCCTGTTGCTTCTTTCTGGGACTAAAAACAAAGCCCAACAGTCTGATCTGGACTACTCAAAGCAGGCATTTTCCAGTGTTCTACAGGTCTGGATCCCAGATTTTAGTTCTTTTTCATCACAAACCTGTATAGCTGTAGCTCGTTTCTACAAGCTGCTACCTTACAAAGCCATTTTTTTGCTGACAAGAGTGTGTACCTCCTATGTCTGTACACAGCTCTAAATACACTCATTACAAGACAACTCATTACAAAGACAGACCCCTTTGTCACTTCCTCCACCACTATCCCACTGTTGCCAGCACTTAAATACACATAGATGAGTGTACCACCAGGCACTGTGAAAGACCTCACATTGGGCATCCAGGAAAACCAAGGGAGAAACCACAGAAAATGAAAACGCCCCTTTCAGATTCTCATCCAGACACAATTTTCCCTTCCTCTTTCTTTTCAAGATGAGGAAAGAAACTCGGTTTGGACATACACAGTCAAACTCTCCCAAAACTTCATAGATATTAGACACGAGTGGTAAATGGCACTTCTCTGGTTTTTTTTCTACACAGTCAAATGTATCAAAAGACAATGAGGAAGGCTGCATGATTCACAGTGATGGAATGAAATGCCATTCACAAATGTTTTTTCCATAGCAATTTGTCACTTATTGTATTGAAACCACTTCAGAAGATGTGTCTCAAAGAGCCTTTTGATATTAGCATAATTAAAAACATAAAGCAATTAAGCAATCCCATAGTATTTCTGTATGTTATATGAGTAGGACCTTGAGTGACCACTTCATTCAACCCCTTGATAAATGACCACTTCTAACAGAAGGCTGGTACTCTGCAAGATGCCTCAGATAGTTGCAGAACACCAAGGAATTCAAATCTCCTCACCCCAGAGGCATTTTGGCTCACCAAAATTTAGCTGCCTGACTTTGGTGTTGGGTTTTAACCTAAGTGTTTCAAACCTCAAGTCAGCCAAAAAGGATGCACCTCCCGAGAGCCACTCTGCCCACCTCAAAACTGATATCTAAAATTACTGGGAATGTTTGACCTCTAGATGTATCTGTCTCTCTTTATTGACTATCTAGATGCCTACCTGGATGACTATCACTTTTCCTGCTGTTTCTGTCATATGCAGAACTGGTAGCTGCATCTCTACCTGACTCGTTATGGACATCTCCATACTGACTTCCTTTACCTCAAGCATGCTGCTACACAAGGATGCATTACTTTTCATTCATATATTTGATGGCATTGAAAAACTTCTAACAAGATGTAGGTGAAAAAACCCTTCCAAAGTGCAAGCAGTCCCAGATTCTTACCTGCTGGGCAGTTGCATCGCTGGTGTGTGTCTCGAACTTCTCGATGTCTTGGCAAGTGTAACTTTAATTTCTGTCAAGGAAGGAAAAAAGAGCAAAAGCATTAATTAGTACTGTTGAAGCCAAAGCCTAAAATTATTGGAGAAGTGAGGCTGAAGGATGTTGCCCAAGTAGAGATGGGAGAGAGAGAGCAGAACAGTTTGGGAATAAAGAAAGGCATTAGAGTTCATTAGAGAGTCTTTAGTCTCTCTAGAAATGTGGGATTTGATTGGAAGCAGGCTAAGGGAGTTTTGTAATGGCCTTCAAATCTGGGCCTCCTACAAAATCAAGACCCAGCATTGCTGAATAAAGAGGTGACTGTGTCTTATTGAGAAAGTCACATTTCTCAAAAGATACACTCATCAGATGACAAATGGAGATCTGAAGCAGGTACTCCTCCCCCCTGCAGCAGACTCCTCATGCTTACCAAGACACCTGGACAGACAGAAGTCCACTGAAAAATTGCATCTGAAGATGGTCCAAAAACAGCAACAGCATTTCCTAAAACCTTCAGAGTCTGTGAAGTTTAGTTTTTCTCCAAGTGAAGAACAAGACAAAACCTTCCAAAAAAGCTGCCACAAGGTGGAATCATGTCAAAATATTGATTTCCATTTAGTCTGTATTTCTAATGGTGCTGGCATGTCAGTCTCCTGCTTTCTGGCCCCACTTGTTTATCTCTTAAAGGGTTGATAGAGTCCACCTGCAGCCACTGCATCTCCCCTTACTGGAAAGGTCATTAAAATTGACCCATGTCCTAAGCAAAATGCACTTTAGGGATAGCACCCACACCAACCCTCACAGATGTTACTAAAATGACTGTAATTTAGTGAAGAAAATGCAAATCAATCCAAGTTACTCATTAATGCCTGTGAACCACACTTAGTTAATGACTTCAGATGATTTGAGAAGACTGAGGTGCTAAGGAGTCACTCCCTCTTCCCTTCTAACCCCCAAGCCCAATTGTGCTCATCCCAGTTGTATCTTCTTATTGTTCAACCTACTTCCCAACCAGGGCCAATATTTTGAAAGAAATAGCCTTATGTTGGGCTCAACAGAAGCCCATGCCCAGGATCATATAGAAATTACTTGATATTCGCAAGTAAGCAGGCAGTTTCCTGCAAGAAGGCAACAGTTTGAGGAAAAATTCTTTTAGAGAGGAAAGAAAATAAAGCAACATATTTCTGTCTGGGAGGAGGGAAGGCTGAACTGGCTGGAACACTTCCATTTGAAAGAACTGGCTTCCTTATTTCAAATCAAAATCAGTAAGGGTTGTTATGACTGACTGGAAATTGAATATTTGCAGAGGGGGTTTGGAGTTTTTTTTTGTGTGGGTGGGTTTTTTGTTGTTTTTTGGTAGGGTTTTGGGGGGATTTTTTGTTTGTTTGTTTTTGGTTGGGTGTGGGGTTTTTTTTGCATAGTAGACTGAAATGCTTTGATAATGAGCTGATTTTATATTAGGGCAGTAAGAGGGTTTCAGGCAAGGAGAATTGCCAGTGCCCATACAGCATTTTTTCTGTGTTCTCTCCACAGTTTAAAAACACAGGTATGTGAACCTTGAAATTCCCACTTAGCTGCCATCCCCACATGGCACAGCTCTGCTCTGCAGCACTGCTTGGCTTCCAACATTTTGTGCTAATGGTCAAACATGGGCACAACTAGGACAGCAGAGCCTTTATTTGGATATTCATGCTGCTATGTAGACATTCCCCTTTTCCATCTACCCGTGTGCCAACCAAAATGTCTGAACATGAGACTGCCACATTTGGGTGGGGTTCCCATGTTTGGGCATCAGGCTCAGCATGGGGAAGGGCTGATAGTTCACCCAGGCAGAAGAGTGTCTACAAAGCAGCAAGGGTCCCACACACCACAGCAGCACCCCTTGTAGGACAGAAACCTGTAAGGAAACGTGCCCCACCAAATGCAAGCCTAGTGAAAAGAAGGACGAGGGGGATTTATTTTTCTTACCTAAGCACTCCAAGGGCCAAGGAGGATTGGAAAGGGGAGGAAGGAAGAGTTAGGGCTTCCTGCAAGAAGTGTTGGCTGGGTTGAGCTGCACAAGTTGAAAAGCAGAATAACTGAACTTATCAGGGGAAGTGATGACCCAGCAGGACTTTAGCACAGCTGGGAGAGGAAGAGGAACGACAGCCTTTCCTTCCAACTTTATCTGCAGGGTCGATGCAGTGGAAGTACCTGGGACAAGTAAAAAAGCCTTTTCAAGGATGGGGGCCCATCAGGAGGGAGGCATGGGTGCTGCTGGGCAGGGCTGGCGGCACAGCCCCGAGCACTGGCACCATCAGGTGCTCACTGGCATTGGGCATTTTCCTCATCCTTGGCCATTGCCATGCCTCCCTGGATCTCAGCAGCTCAGCACATCCCTGGGGAGTGCAAAGGGCAGTGGTGCCATAGTTTTACCCTCCTTCAGTGGGAGGCAAAACCTACCAAGAATTTGGGAGTGCCCGGAGTTTAGGTTTTTTGCACAGCTTATTAAAAAAACATTGACTGCAGCAGAAAAAATCCTTGGCTTCTGGAGACCTCAGCTCCAACTTCGGGTTGCAATGGCAAAACAAAATGCATCCCTGGCCTCTTCTGTTTCTCTCATTATTAGCAGTGTGCAAAATACTGCCTGGTCCAACACGAGAATCCAGCTTTGCTCAGGAAAGCAAAAGGAAAGGGCTTTCCTCTAGAAGTGGCCTTTCCAAGAGAAAACGTCCGTTCCCAGACAACAGAAAACCAGTCGTTTTAGGGCAAGGTTGACTTTTGTAATCAAAACCAAAAGAACATAGCCTCTGGGAATCTGGTGTCTGATTTCCTTTCTGGGATCTGGGGTTTGCTTTTTCACCTAGGGTGGGACACCTAGAACATTAAACGCCAAAGCAGCAACTGCCTGCCTCTTGCCTTGGCAGAAACGCTGAAGACACTTCCTACAGAGAGGATAAGCCTGCCTACAGTGTCTGCTTGCTCTTGTCTGTCATGTTTTCCAGTGACACCTCCACCCTACACCCATGAAATTGGATGAAGAAACTGTCACCAGCACTGGGACCACAGCTGACCAGCTCCCAGGTGGGGATTCCACACCTCTGTGTTGTAAGGGATCCACTGAGTGCATAGGAAAGGGGAAAACTCTACAAGAGGGAAAGGTCAGGAGGGTTGGGCTGAAACACATGCTGGAAACAGACAATAAAGCTTTTCCCATGAGTTTCATTAACTCAATGTTACTGTGACAGCACGGGGCTGACTTGGGTGGACGGGGTAAAACCGAGACCTCTTCTGACACTAAAGGCTGTGGCCTCCTAAACCTTCCAAGAGCTTGTCAGTTTTGGATAGGCACTTCAGATTGGGTGAAAGAGAGGGCACTTCTTCAAAGGGGGCAGATTAATAGCTCTTTAGCAGACACAGTGATTTGCAGTCACTCAAGGAGGTGAAATCATTTCCCACCACTATCTCCAACAGCTAAAAGAAACATGTCTCAAATAGATAATCTATTACAACCATCAGGAGGATTTCAAGGGCTGGTGGTTTTGTTAACTCTCATTGTTTTAGCTCTGATTTTGCTGTTTTTTCTTAAAGGCCCAGCTTCTGGAATCACAGGCACAGAGCAAAAGAAAGCAGCAAGCCCTCCTATAGAGCAAAAAGCTTGGAAATAGCACCATCTAAGCTCAAGGATTGCAGGCAGATAGAAGGAAACAGGACTTAGCTACCAGAAGAACTGGAAATAAAATAAAAAAAACAGATCTTGTGATTTGCAGTGGAAAACACTAAGCTAAAAATTGAGGCTGGGAATGCTTCAAGCGATCTTGCTGACCTTGGGAAATAGAATTGAACTGTGTGATTCGAAACACTGAGGCAAAAGGAGGGGGAAAACAGCTTTACATTGGGAGGGAATAGGAGTTTTCAGGTGTCCCTCGTTTGCTCACATAAGCAAGGAGAGTGTCCCAGGGAAATGAACCTATTGGGAAAGCAGTGAGGATCCATCCTCCCTCCTCATCCATGGCACAGCCCCAATATCCCATCAGCACCACTGCAGACATGACAAATACCCTCAATACAAGCCCCTGAGAGGCTGAGTACACTTATCACAGTGCAGAGGGGCAGATGATCTTCCCTCAGACTTCACAGGATAACTGCTGCTGTGTTACATGCACACGTACTTCTATCGCTATGAGCACACAAATTCTGCTTTTTTTCCTAGCAGCAGCACTGAATTTATCATGATCTCCACCCTGCCAAGCTTTTGGCAAGCAAAATAGTACCAAATGTTACCCAGTAAGGGAAAGGACCTTGTTTTCTTTTTCAGAAAGCTTCACTATTCCTGCAAATGCCAGTAGTGAGTTTATTTGTGCTCTTTGTATGAATTTCTCATGTCCTATAAATTCAGAATTCCAATATGGAATTCTCCCTGAACAACCCACTTTAGTCCATTCCACACAGAATTTTTTGTGGGAAAACTTAGTCAATTTGTGCTTGGTGGAAAATCCCCTCTGGTATTCACTGACACCAGACAGAGGCTGACACAGTAGCAAGTGAAGCAGCAGTGGTCAGGCTGCTCCTGGGAATAAATCTGACACCCTCTCTTTCCCATCCTGAGCTGAGATAAAAACACTGCCACTGCCAGCCACAGGTGCTTCAAAACTGCCTCCAAGACCACGAAAACATCCCCATCAGCTGGCTTAAAATTAACATTTTAACAAGCCAACACCACTCCATCCTCTGCCAGCATGCTTTATTTTTCTTGTCCCGAAAAAGAGCATCAAACAGGACTCCAGCATTTTGCACTTTTCAGTGCAATCTGTACAGTGCTGTTCACAGACATCTGGGGCAGTCTGAAGGGCACCGTGTGCTCCAGCTCAAAGCACAGAGCAGTACAGGGTTTCAGCATAACCTCAGCTAAATCCTCTATCAGTCCTCACAGACTTTACTTTTTCATGTCCCTCCAGCTGATCTTCACAGCCACCAAAACAAGAAATATGCCCCTGTTCCCATGGCTACCCTCACCTCCAGTCTCCCTGCCTGGGTCAGACCAGCTCTTCCCAAAGCTGGGCTTTCTTTAAAGAAAGAGTTTCTTTGCTATTTTATTTTGTGATTGCTAACACTGAGCTGGCAGCTGTGAAACCCATTAAGGTCAAAACACCAGGAAATTCTTCGAGGATGTGGCAGCGAGGGTCTGAGCAGGGGGGAATGAATATCCTGCTTTCATGTCCATCACAGCAAGCCTGACCACAGCCCCTCTCCCCTCCGTCCTGCTGGGCACTGCCTCCTGCTTTCCTCATTGCTCTTCTCCCATCCTTTCCCTGTTCCTCTTTATCTTTCCTGGTTTTCTCCACCCTTGTCCCTTGCCAGGCAGTCCAGGAGACCTACCCAGCTTAGCCCCACTTCAGACCTAGTGAAAAGAAGGACCAGGGGGATTTGGTTTTCTTACCTAAGCAAAAGCCTCATATGCCACCCCACCATAAGTCCAGCACCAACCCTCACCCTACACCTTGAGCTGCTTGGCCTTTGCTGGTGCCTCGGGCTGAGGTGTGGAGGTCTGAAGTAGCTGTCTGGGTCAGCTGAAGGAGGCAGTGGAGTCAGGGAAGGTCTCTTCCCCTCTTGGGGCTCAGCCCTTCTCTTCCTGTAGACAGTAGACCTTCCCAGGTATAAAAGGATAGGAGATCTGGCCCAGACACCCCTACTCCTTCACAGGCTCTGGCACCCTCCTCCGAGTTATTTTTGAAGCTGTAGCCCACCAGAGAGCTGGTAACCCTGCTGCTGCCCAGGAGACAGTGCTGGGTACGAGTAGCTGGGTAGTAGAACTACTCAAGCAGTCATTCCAGTCCCATGGCTGCTCCCTGCACTTGCTGCAGTAGGGCTGAGGCCACCCCCATGGGCTCCGAAGGGGCTACTCAGAAAACAGGGGTGGCTGCCAGGCACGTGGGCATCATGAGAGCCTCATTTCCTTTCTAAGCCAGGCTATAAAAAGGCAGAGAAGGTGCCGAAGCCAGCAGAGCCAGCAGGACACAGGGGGCCATCCGGCCTCGGGCATCGCTCCCAGGAGGCATCCTGTGGCACGTCTCAAATCACTTGGTAGAGATAAACTGTGACTTCCCAAGAGACTCGTGCCAGCAGCAAGGAGAGGAACACTGCATGTTATCCCCTGGCCTGTGGTGGGAAAGGAGACTGCACCCTACAAGGGTGCAACTCTGGGGCAACAGGTCCAGCCACTTGCAACAATTCTTCCTCCTGAGAAAGTTTTTCTCTGTGGCGTATTGCTCCATGGGCCCTGTCTCCCCCTTGTTCCTCATCCAAAGAGGCCACTCAAAACCACATCCCTCAGCTCCTACACTGTTTGCTGACTTGAGGTTCACAGCTTTTGGCTGTAAACTCCAGTTGAGCCTGCTCCCATGAGATCCCTGAACAGTAGCCAAGCCTGTCAGCTGCAGGTTTAAACCCCTCACAGCAGAACTCCACCACTCCTAGAAAGCATGGAGGGGTCCCCAGGTCCCCAAGGGGACAGGCAACACTTCCCCAAAGAAGGTCCCAATAGCTGCCACTCCGATCATCCCCTTCCTTGCCTCGTTTGGCAAGAGCAGCACACAAGATTTTTTCAGACACAAAAAGCTTCTGGGCTAGCCCTGGGGATCACTGCAGCCTGTCTCATTCCCAGGTGGAGCAAAAAGAGAAAAGGAGAGGTGGGTGGAAGTGGCCCCAGCCCTGAATCTTAGCCCCGAGCCCCCCCACCCCCAAGCTGTGGGAGCAAGTCAGTGTGGATCTGCCTGGAGAGTTCAGACATGAGGCACCATCTGCTCCCTGACACAGTTTAAAGTCCAAAGGAGGTGAGGAATCCTGCAGGGTACCCATCCCATCTAGGGTAGGGGAGCCCGGACAGTCCCCAGCAGCAGCAGCACAGCAAAGTAAAAGCCAAAAAAATCCACAATTTTGAGCCTACTTTATTGACCTGATGAAGAAGCTCAGGCTCCTTCAGCAGCAGCTCTCCTCTGCTCTCAGAGGAAGACTCTGCTGGCTCCAGTGGGAGTTTGGATAGGACTCAAGCAGGCACAGCACAACCATATGCTCTGCACTGATGCCCTGGCACCACCAGAAACTGTCCCGGCAGTGCCAGTGCGTTTCATTTGCCTTACAGGAGCCACAGAAGGGGTTGGTGCTGGCATGGCATTGGTGTGCTTGCAGTCACTTCATCCTATAGTCAAGCTGAATGTGGCACGCCTTGCCTGTCACTCTCCTGGAGCTCAAACCTACACCAAATTCCCACGTTTAACCCCCAGCTCTTTCAGTAGGCAATGCCACCAGTCACTAACCAGAGCGGGCTGGAGGCTCTTCCCTCCCTGCCAGCACCACGGATGAGGCTTCCCCCATTGCAAAGTGCCGGGGCTGAGCCACTGAGTGGGCTGGGGCAGAGAACAGCTAACACCAGGCAGGTTTGAGAGGTGGGAGGGACCTGAAGGCAAGGGAGATTCAACCTAGCAGCATCCCTTGTGCAGAAATACTTTTTTAAGGGAGGGGGAAAAGTGGATAACGCATCTCTGTAGGCATGCATGTGCCTAAAAATCTATAGTACTGCAAACGATACATGCAAAATGGAAGGACACCGACCTCATCAAGCAGTTGGTCAACTCTTCCCAAAATAGCTGTCTCCATTTGGTCTGCTGAGAGCCAGGCAGGGAGCTGGGCAGGTCTGTCTGCTTCCAAGCTGGACACCCGGGACTGCAGATCAGAGGTCCGAAAGTACAGCAGGAGGCTCAGCACCAGAGAGAGCAGGGAGATGCCAGGCAGCCCCGAGCCCAGCAGGAGAGGGAGGCGGCAGCATCTCTCCCCGTCGCCAGTCCTGGGGGCAGCCACAGACCCCCTGTCAAAAGCTGCTTCGCCAACACCTTTCCAGCTCTTCTCCTCCAACATTCCCTCCCTGTCCTAGGAAGCAATAAATAAATAAATAAAATAAATAAAGTCTCACTCCTAGTCCAAGAAGCACAATCCAGAAGGCATAGAAAAAAGAGCGTCCAAGGGGATCCCGGTGCCAGCAGATGACAAATAACAGCAATAATGACAAAAGTGGATGGGGGGTGCCTTTAAAAAATAACAACAAACCACACACAGGTAAAAGGGGTGCAGAAAAAAAAAATCCAGCTGCAGCAAAGGGGGGAGGGGAGGAGGGTAACTGATCAGGATTTTTTTTTTTTTTTCCTCCTATGTTTCAGTCTTTTGGTGTAGGTTTTTGTTTCTTTCTAAGCTGCCAGTTTCAGTTCCTTCGCAGGCCGGCCAGGAGCTTGCACATGAAAGTCCCCATTAGAGAGAGGTAATTCTGGGCTGCTCCGGCGACGTTGTGCTCTGGCTGATCGAGGCTCCCCTGTAACATGACACACTCCCTCCGAACTACGGGGCTGGGATGAGCAAGCTGCGCGGCTTCCCAAAGTAACCTCCTCTACTCGCCCTCTCTCTCCACCTCTCCCTTGCTGCATGATTTATTTATTTATGCAAAGCGCCGGGGTGGGATCGGGCTGCGGGACGCCCCTGTCCTGCTCAGTCCCCAAACCACCTCTCCGCCGCCAGCCCTTCCCTTTGAAGTGACTCTCGCCGAGGTTATTTATAGCGGCAGGAAAGGGATTGTAAAGCAGAGGCTGGGCTGACACCAGCCCGCTTCTTCCTTTCCTTCGCGCAGCCGAAGGGAACGGCGCTTCACGGGATGGGACGAAGGGGCTGTCGTGTCGCGACCCCCGCGGATACCCCGGGACAGCCCTGAGACACCCGCAGCGGTTGGGGGGTATTTTGACCCTGATATTTTGGGTTAGGACCCTGATATTTTGGGACTGAAGTTAGGCAGGGTGCGAGAACCAGAGGGAAATGTCTGCAAACAAAAGCTGGCAGCAGCTGAGGGCTCTGGAAAAGAAAAAAAAAAAAGAAAAAGAAAAAGAAAAAGAAAAACAAAAAACAAAACATCAACAACAAAAAACACACACACAAAAAAAAATACAAAAACACCCCACACCCAAAACAAAACAAACAAACAAAAAAACCAAACAAACAAACAAAAAAAAACAAGCAAAGGGCAGCAGGGAACAACCCCCAAGCTACAGTGCGAGGGGAGAACCTTTTGGGCTTGATATTGGCATACAACCTGAAGAGTTGTATGTGAGAGGGGGGAGGGGGGACGGACACAAAAAGCTTGCGGAGGAATTAATCTGCTGAGGCCCTCTAGTGAAGCAGAGCTTCTCATCCTCTCCCTCCGTGCCCCGCCGGGCATGGGACACCGGAGAGAAAATCCCTTTGGCGGGGACCAGTCTCCCCAGTACGTGCCCTAGGGCAGCTCCGAGCCACGCGTCAGCGAAACAAAGCCTCTTTCTGTTCTTTGGGAGCAAGGGAGGCCCATCTCAGACAACTTTTCCGAACACAACATACAATATTTTATCCTCCAGGGTGACACGCAGGCTCTACTGAGCCCCTGCCTGTCAGTCTGCCCATCCTTTGATCCCCTTCTCGAGCAGACACTGCAGCAAAGCAGTGCGGGGCCCACTGTGGTGCACAGTCATTAAAACCTGAGCAGTAAATTGGTCTGTCTCCCTTGTGGCTCTTTTGCTGTCATTTACACGTTTTAAATGAAGATTTTGCATGCAGTCTGTGCTGGAAATTACTGGCAGAGAAAACTCATATTCATCTCTCGCCCGGTCTCCGTTTCAGAGGGCTGGAGGAAATAGACCTTCTGGGAGCAGGTTAAAGCGAGCACGAGCTGTTTCTTCTCCACCAGACAAACCCTTGGAGGGCCCAGTAGCACACAGCCCCAATTCTTTGAATGGCTTCATGCCTTTCACAGCCACTCACTTCCCAAAATGGGGTTTTAGTGTCTGCGAGGCAGGAAATCCTTTCTTTATTTCTTTTAGCAGGTTTCTTGTCAACTCGCTCCTCAAATTCACATTGCTGCTTCAGCACGGATGGAAAACATCCCTCTGATGGCTGCAGCTTTTCAACAGTTTCTCATATGAGCGGAGCAGACACACGTAACCTACAGACCTGGCACACGCAGGAGGTCTGTGCACTTGGGAGGCACAGCCACCCTGGTCTCCTGCACCCTGCTCAGTCTCTTCTCAGCTACGCCTGTGTTAGGAGCCTTTTTGTTTGAGAAATGAAAACGAGTCTTCGAGGCTCTGGCTCTGCCAGAGAGAAACTGTGGTCTGTGGACTTACCCAAGATGCCATCTGCCAGTACAGCAAGTAGGTGGGAAGTGAGAAATAAAGGGGAGATGTTAAGAGGCTGATTATACAGTGTTTGGGAAATGGGGAGATACACAAGGAAATAACAGCTGGCAACCAGGTTGCTGGGCATCCTAGAGAGTACACTATGTAAAATCTGGGGTTGGAATGCCAATGACTGCAGCTACCTGCCTGTGTTATACACAGCTCCACCAAAGGCTTGCTCTCTCTCTCTTACACCAGCCCAAGCACCACAATCACAAAAATACTCTGAGCTGAAAACAGAAATCTGCCGGGTGTCTACATTTCACTTCCCCACACTGGCTGGGGAGAGCTTTCTGCTCTTTCACTCTGATTTGTGATAGAGCTCCTGCTGTCCAGACAAGAGCATTGCCTGAATGATTCTGTAAGTGCCTTTTCCTGCCTCCCTGACAGCCCCTATCCAGCTGATCAGTTCATTTAGGGGATATGTCATAGCTGCTGCAGGCTGGGGTCTGCAGTTCACTGGGTTTCACTTGGAAGCTTGAGCTACAGATGTTCAGGAGGGTTAATTTTTCTGTCTGTGAGATATTAAGGAGCCCTGTCATCCCACACCAATACCAATGGACTAACCTAGCTACAAGCCTGTGCCAGCTGTGCACATTGAGTCTATGGCACTGCTCACCAAACAAGCAGCCTCCAGAGACAGCCCCCAGCATGTGGAGTCACCTTATTGCTCCTTGAGCTGAGCACAGCCCAACCTTCAGCTCTCTTGAGGCCTCTGAGGAGGTGGGTACTGGCCTGAAACCAGTCCTCCTGCTAATTTGTGACTCTTGAGGCTGGTTGAGTAGAAACAGATGCTCAGTTGCAATCAAAGGGAGTGATTTCCCTGACCTGTGACTCTTAAAGCAGGCCAGACTGCCCTCAGCATGGCCAGCTTGAGGCTGCATGCCTCTTGACTCAGGGAGGTTGGTGCATTTCCTTACAGGGAAAGCAACCACACAGTTCCACCACTTCTAGCAGATCATCCATGGTGGTTCTGGACCTCAGCACAAACATGCAATGAAACATGGAGTAAATGTAAAGCAATATGTACCTCCCAAAGCAGCTGAAGCCCCCTGTACAATCAGAGAATTTCACGTCTAGCATACAGCACTGGGTCACTTGGCAGACTGGATGATCCCAGGCCACAGGATGAGGTTCTAGCTTCTATGCACATGGTCCAAGCCAGCAAAGTATATACAATAACTCTTCCTTTAGTCTGGAAAGGGGTAGGCAACAGCTGCAGGCCTTCCTCAGTTGCCTTCACTTTAAGCAGAGACTTTCACTAAAAAGAAAAAAAAAAAAAAAACTGCCCTTCCTGTCACTAATTGGAAGTTTAAACCAATTGCATGGAGATGGCCGTGCACTCAATACCACCAGTAATCTCCAAAATGTCCCAAGGATAACTTCTCCTTTTCAGGCCATTTACTAGGGAGAAAAACCCCGACCCCATTTCTCTCTTTCTTTCTCTTCCCCCCCCCACCCCCCTATCTCAGGAAATGTGGGGGTCTTGGTGTGCTTGAACGAACCATTAACTGGCAGCCCACATCTCCAGCTATTGTAAATATATTAACTCAAGGCCTTTCGCTGCATTTATTAGACTCAAGAACAACATCTGGAAACAGATGTTTTCTGAGTGCAAAGGAAAGGAGGGAGGAGGGGAAAAAAACAAAGGAGGGGGGAGCACTCTTGCAAGTGGAAGTGCATGGGTCTGCAGACCATCCCTTTGCAAAATGCTGCTCAGATGGAGCATTTCAAGGGGCCGAGGTCAGTGCAGCCAAGTCCCTCCTGGGCAGGGCAGTGAGAGGGGGACAGCTCAGGGGAGCCCCTTTTTTAAAGAAACACTACCAGGGAAATAGAAAAACTAATGCCTGTTTCAGGGCCCTTGTGAGGAGTGGTCTCAGCACTCTCACAAATATGGGATATCTGGGGGGAGGAGGGGAGATATTTTGTGGGTTTTTTTTCCTTTCCTGGTCATAAAAGTTCTTAGTCCTCAGCTGCTCTGTGTCTTCCAGAATCTCACCTCCTTGGCAGCACGGGTCACAGAGACCCACATAGTGGCCAAGTTCTAGGGTCCACATGGGACACCACCACAGTGTCCCATATATCCCCAGCAGCCCTTCCTCAAAGGGTGCAGGTTTTCCTCAGAGTGGAAACCTGCCATCCTGAGGACTATGAAGGATCAAGGGGTCCTGCTCTGGGGCTTGGAGTTTCAATGCCATAGCTCAAGTTTAGACAGTGTTTAGATAATTGCATAGTGTTACTAAGGACAAGAAGTAAGTAGGGGCATGTGTACTGAAAAATCTATCCCACAACATTATTGTTGAAACTCCATTCTCAAGTAGATACACTTTGGCTTAGGTACCAGAGCTGCCCAAGATAAAACAAAAGTCTGAGATCAAGGCTTTCCTGCATTTCTTTCAAGGGAAATGCAGTTGCACCCATACACATACAATTGCTTTTTATATTAAAAAAAACACAAAACAAAATACAACCAGTATTTTGTAATTTTTAGTCCCAGTTTCACCTCTGACCTCTCCAGCCCTGTCTCTTTTCTGATATGAGACTACAAGTACTTTGCTGGTCAGGTCAGGAATATTGAGTATTACCTACCTAATTTTGCAGTTGGTTATAGGAAGTATTAAGTATCTTATGGAGCAGAATAATTTGTGCCTGAGGAGCTGCTCTAACCCACTGTGGAATTATAAAACAAAGACACATTTGATCCTTTGGGAAAAGGGCTATGAAAATACATGGGAAAAATGTACTGTCCATGCATAGTAATATCATGGTTGTTTTCAATCACTCAGTCTCCTCCAAAACAAAAAGGCTCACTGCACAATATAAACTCCTAGCATTGACTCCAGCAAGAACAGAAAGGAAGAGGCAAAGCTAATAATATCTGATTGGGACTTTATATTTTCACAGCCCTAAAATATCTGCTCTCATTGTTGCCTCCCTCTCATCTAAGCCAAAACCTGCAGCCACAGTGATGGGAACCTGTCCCTGAAACTCTGTGGGAACAACTGAGCAGAGCTTGGACTGCACCTGGGAAAGGAATGGGAGCCCAGCCACCAGCACCTCCAGCAGAGGCTGGGTCACAGCCTCCAAGGGAGGATGAAGCAAACCTGGGTTTTGCACAGTTTGGTGCCAACCCTTCTTAAAAGCTGATCACCTCTTCTCCCTCACCCTCTGCAGAAAAAGGCTTTGCAGGAGAACAGTACCAGGCAGCAAGTGGTGGACACACCACTAAGCTGCACACAACTCCTTACATTTTCAGCTGGCCTCTAATCTTTTCTTCAGAAGGTGAGGGGAATTGCTACTGACAAACGAGGCTCTGCACCCACCTTTGTGGAGGAAGCTTTTTTCCCTCAACAGAAGCATTTCATGGCCGAGTTCAGGGTGGGGAGAAGTTTTACTTCTGAGCAGTAGCTTGTTTTTCTCATCCTGGGCTGGAGCTGATTTTTATTGGTTTGTGGTCAGTGCCATTAGTCTGTAGAAATGGTCATCTCTGATGGCACGATTTTTTTCTCTTTGTTTTTTTTTGGTTCTTGCAGAGCCTGTGTAGGAAAGAGAAACTAATTAAGAACAACAACATCCCTGTAAATAAGACAAGAAAAATCCTTCACCCCTGCAGCACTACTTCGCCATATCTTGCTAACATAAAAATACACAAAGCAGCCTGCAGGAGATGGGGTTTGCCCAGGTATACCTCCCCCAGGAAAACTGCTTTGGAAGACTGTCATTTTGGTGAACCTGGGAAATCACTGGTGCAGACCCTCGCTAGAACTTTTCAGCACTGCTAGTGCAAAGCATCAGCCATAGTTAAGAGGCACTCAGACTGAATACTCAAAACTTGCTCATACGGGTGGAAAAATCAGGAGGAGATCTCCACACATGAAACCAGAAGAGCCATCTCCAAGGGTGAGAGGCAGCTATCCTCCAAACACAATGTTTTCCAGCACAAGGCTGGGGCTCCAGAGAAGAAGCAGCTCTTCATTTCCCTACGGCAACTCCCCTCATCCCCTTGCTGAGCAGAAAACCTCTCTCAGTTAAAGCCGAGCTTAGGCACTGCATGCTCAGTTAGTTACTCATGTACCGAGGTGCTCGTCACGGTGCACTGGCACACGTGGGGCTGATTTGCATTTGGATTTACCATGAAGTATTTCAGTGAGAAGATACTGCTGAATGCCTGCCCAGCTGGGCTGTTGTACCCACTGCAAAGCCCATTCTGCTCCTGCCTCCCCCTCACCTCTGCCAGGCACAGGGTTCCCAATCATCCTCTGCTACCCACTTACACATAGATTGCTAAGACAACCCTTTCAATTCCCCTTTGGCAGAGGCAGATCAAGCTCATGTCCAGGCTGCCAGCAGCCCAGGAGAACAAGTCAGCATACGTGGGGTTAGCATGCTACAGTGTGAGCTGGAAACCCCAGAATCCTGGGCAGGGGAGATTAGATGCTGCATGCATATCCAGAGACAGGCAGAGCTGTGTGACAGCTCTGTCTAGGAAACCAAACCCTACAGTGCTGGCACAGGCATGTGTCCCTGTGCAAGCAGCCAGGGAACCCACAGCAGCTTTGTACAGGCTTTGAAGCCAATGAATCAACGCTGGCAGGATTGGGAAATCCAGACCAAGTGTCAGCTACACTGGGGAAGCAAAAATAATGAAGCGAGGCTCCCTCAGAAGATGGATTGTTTCAGAGTCCAGGAGTGAAAGGGAATGGATACAGCAAGCTCAGGAAATTGAAAACAACCTTTGGTAAATACATCCTCTCTCTCCAGCACTTGGTCTTTTGTCAAAGCTCGTTCAGACCCTGACAGCAGTGCACAAAGCAGCTCTGCTCCCTCATAATGCAAAAGACAGGCCCAGTGGCAGGGGGATTAGTGGCTAATGGAGCCGAGTTGGGTTCAATTTCCCTAGAAATTACTCAGAGAGGAAAGCTGGGAGACGAGGAGTATTGCTAACGTCCTTCTGTAATGCCATCACTTCCCCTGCATGGGACAAAGCCCTCATTCGTCCCCTCTGCCTCCCACACTGAGGTCCCCACAGCTCACCTCTGCACTATCCGGAGGGATAGCAAAGCAGAAGTGAAACAGGACAGACTTGAGCCCCATCCCTGCCAGCCAATTGATGGTGTCCAAGAGCAGCCTGGACCCTTGCCCCAGTCAGGGCTCTCCCTCCCATCAGTCACTTTCAAAGCACCTGATAAAAATTCTCCTAGCAGGATGGGTAACCTGCCTTACTAAAGGCAGGTCCATCAGTAAATCCTCAGCCATCTGTGGAGTTTCTTCCAGCTTGTAGGGTTTTTAGCTGTCACCAGGGGTTTGTCTCGTTTTAGAAGCATCACAAGGGGACTATGGAAAGATGCTTTTCCAGTCCTGAAGGAACCCTGGTGAGGCCAGTTCACATGTTGCCTTTGAGGGGCACGCCCAAAGCTGCAGTGTTCTTTCAGGGCACTGCAACCCCATCATGCTGGGACACCCAAGGGCATGTCTGAAACAAAACAAGCTGTTTTCTTGGCACTCTCAGAAAGTGCCTAGTTCCTCTCACTTGGGACTCATTTAAGTCAGTGGAAAAAAACCTTTTTTAGCTTCCATAGGCTGTGCCACTTGTGCCTCACGCTGGCTCAATGTCAGTGTAGTCACTCCATGTTTGTGCTGGTTCAGAAAAAGGGAAACTGTTGTGACAGGTCCCAATGAAAAGAAGGGAGAGCCAGCTCCTCTGGCCACAAAACTCAGTATCCATATGGAGAAACCAAGTCCCACATGTTTGCCAAAGGCATCTGAAACTGCCTCTTGATGCGCTGTAACATCCTCATCTTTCTCCTCAACAAGTCAGCGCTATCCACTTCATACGCATGAGAATTGAAACAACTGGAAGTTGCACTTGAGCACTGGTACCTGCCTCAAACTGGAGAGGCCTGTTGCTGATGACAAACAATGGGGAGTGAAGTACATATCCTCAGTAGATCAGCACTAACGATTAGTAACCGCACCCTTGCAACTTCCCTTTAAGGATATTTGCTTGTACCAATGTTTCACACGGTCCTCACTGGGGGACTTTAACCACCTCCATGTCTGCTGGAGGGACAACACGACAAAGCACCAGCACTCCAGGAAGTTCCTTGGCTGTACAGATGACAACTTCCTCCTCCAAGTGGTAGAGGAACCAACCAGAAAAGCAGTTTTGCTAGACCTTGTAAAAAATAACTGGAGACTGGGCTGCAGTGACCGTGAGACTGTAGAATTCAAGATCCTTAGGGCAGCAAGGAAAGTGTGAAAGTAAACTGATGGCACTTGATTTTAAAAGGCCAGACTTCAGTCTCTTCAAGTAGGATGGAATGGGATAAAGACGTGGATGGGAAAGGAGCCTGGGAAAGCTGGTCCATATTCAAGGATACGCATGCCCAGGACCAACGTGTCCCAGTGAAGAGGAAGGCAGGGAGGAGTGTCAGGAGGCCGGCGTGGATGAGCAAGGACCTTCTGGACACACTTAGGGGTAAAAAAAAAGTTTACAGAGGATGAAAGTAAGGACAAATACCCCGGGAGAAGTATACAGAAGTAGTCAGAGAAGCAAGAGATCAGGTTAGGAAAGCAAAGGCACAGAGAGAATTGCATCTGGCAAGGGGGATTAAGGAGAGCAGGAAGAATGTCTATAGGTATGTCAGTGGCTAAAAGGAAGACTAGGGAAAATGTGGGCCCACTCTAGAAGGAAATGGGAGAACTTGTCATCCAAGATGTAGAGAAGGCTGAGATACTCAATGACTGCTTTGCTTCTGTCTTCACCAGCAAGGACTCTGTCACACCCTCCATGTTACAGAAGTCAAAGGCAGGGACTGGGAAAAGGAAGATCCTCCCACTGTAGATGAAGAGCAGGTTCAAGACCACCTAAAGAACATGAAGGTGGTCCACAGCTCCTGAAAGAACTGGTGGATGAAGTTGCAAAGCCACTGTCCATCACATTTGAAAGGCCATGACAGTCTGGTGAAGTTCCCATGGACTGGAAAAGGGGAAACATAATCCCCATTTTCATAAACAGAAAAGCACCAAGACCCAGGGAACTACAGGCCAGTCAGTCTCACCTCTGTGCCTGGCAAGATCATGGAGAAGATCCTCCTGAAGTTTCTGCTAAGGCAAGCAGATAACAAAGGGATGACTGGTGACAGCCAGCATGGATTCACTGAGGGCAAGTCCTGCCTGACTAATTTGGTGGCCCTTTACAATGTGGTCACAGCTTCAGTGGACAAAGGCAGAGCAACAGATGGTCCCTACCTGGACCTGTGCAAAGCATTTGACACTGTCCCACATGACATTCTGATCTCTAAACTGGAACGATACAGATTCGATAGATGGGCCACTCTTTGGATAAGGAACTGGCTGGCTGGCTGGTCACACTCAGTGGCTCAGTGTCCAAGTGGAGGTGTGTGAGGAATGGTGTTCCTCAAGGATCAGTACTCAGACCAGTGCCATTTCACATCTTTGTCAGCAACATGGACAGTGGAATTGAATGCACCCTCAGCAAGTTTGCTGATGACACCAAACTGTGATGAAATCAACACACTGGATGGAAGGGATGCCATCCAGAGGGACCTTGACACTCTTGAGAAGTGGCTTTTATGTAAACTGCATGAAGTTCCACAAGGCCAAGTGCAAGGTTCTGCACCTGGGTTGAGGCAATCCTATGCACAAATACAGGTTGGGAGGAGAAAGGATTGCAGACAGCCCTGGGGGTGGTAGTGGACCCAAAGCTCAACATGAGCCATCAATGTGTGCTTGCAGCTCAGAAAGCCAACTGGGTCCTGGGCTGCATTAAAAGAAGAACAGACAGCTGGCTGAGGGAGGTGATTCTCCCCTTCTACTCTGCTCTTGTGAGACCCCACCTGGAGTGCTGTGTCCAGTTCTGGAGTCCCCAGAATAAGCAGGATAGAGCTCCTGGACCATGTCAGGAAGAGAGCCACAAAAATGATCAGAGGGCTGGAGCACCTCTGAGGTGAAGCCAGGCTGAGGAAGATGGGTTTGTTCAGCCTGGAGAAGAGGAGGCTCCAAGGTGACCTTATAGCAACTTTCCAATACCTGAAGGGGGTCTACAAGAAAGCTGGGGTAGGGCTTTTACACATGTACAATGAGAGTTCAAGGAGAAATGGCTTCAAACTTGAACAGGGGAGATTTAGGTTAGAAGAAATTTTTTAATTTGAAAGTGGCGAGACACTGGCACAGGTTTCCCAAGGAAGTTGTGGCTGCCTCCTCCTGGAAGTGTCCTCAAGGCCAGGTTGGATGGGGCCTTGAGCAACCTGATCTAGTGGGAGGTGTCCCTGCCCATGCAGGGGGGATGGAACTAGGTGATCTTTAAGGTCCCTTCCAACCCAAACCATTCTATGATTCTGTGACCCTTCGTGCTCAAGATATCCTTTTTCTTTTATTTTTTCCCCTCAAATGCTGCTTACCAATGCAGAAAATAAAAGCACACTTCACAGTTTTGAGAGGTCAGCAAAGAAAAAGCTTGAGAATTCCCCCTTCACAGGCACTGCTGCCCAC
>JAAWXA010000010.1:15553042-15594301 GCA_038090715.1 Florisuga fusca
CCACCCACCCTGCAAACATCCACCCTGCCCCTGTCAGGTAGCATCCTGCACAGGTAATGTGCAACACTGGGGGCTTCATGATGATCAGGACAAAGCCACCATAACCCATGTCACCCGTGGAGCTTCAGATTGCCTTCACTGGAGGCTCTGCTCCATGTCAGTGGGGGGAGAGCTGCCTCCCACCAGGGCCCGAGGATGGTGCCTGGCTGCTTGCACAACTGTCCCCACATATCTGGAGCACAGGGGTTAGTGTGGAGGCTGAAATATCATGCCTATCAGTAGGGCTCTGTGAACAGAAAATAGCAGAGGATCTGGTGGCAGTTTCCTTTCAAGACGTACAGGAATAGCAGCACACATCTCTGCCGGATCATATGGACTGAATTCCTCAGCCTGAATCCTTTGGCTTTGAATTCTTTTGCAAATCATTTTTGCCTCCTTGGCTTGGTTTTTTTTTTTAAGGACAGCAAAATTACAGAGAATGGTTTATATTATATAACCACCCTGTCCTTATTGCATTTTGGGGAGGAGACTCTGACAAACAGCCACATCTAATTTGTACTTTAAATTGGCTTCTGGGACAGAAAGTCATGCCTTCCAGATGGAAAATTCAGTTGTACTCACCAGCAGATATTCCAGTGCATTCAGCTCCCAATCAGCTTTGTCCAAAGCCTGCTCCAGCATGCAATTCAGTTTTTTACAGCCTGAGAGAGGATGATGGTCACCACAGTTCCTGATGAGGCAGCATAGCTTTCCATCACCTTTACCAGTTCAGCTGTCAGCCCTGTCTCACTGTCCTGTTGTTTTTCCTAGAAGCCTATCCAACAGCTGTAGCAGCTTTATAACTGCCAGATTTGGGATTTGTATCCCTGGGAAAGTCCTTTCAGGTTGCCTTTTGCAAAGGTAACTCTCTGTTATGCTTGTTTAAGACTACCCCAAAACAAAAATAATTTTAAGAAAGCAAACTCCATGCTCCTTTTCACACATGCAAAGACTGGGGAAGCACAAGCTCCTCTCATCTCCTGCCAGGGCAGAATCAAGGACACATCCAGCCTTGGTTTAGGTTACAGCCAGAGCCTGGCCAGTGGCATGCTGTGCATGGGATACTGCCATTGCAGTGGGAGGTAGCAACTGCCTGGAGGCAACCCCTAAATGTGGGTTGGAGCCAGTCCCCAAAACGTCCAATTTGGGGAGCAGGTGGGAACAGCAGCCCAGGTTGAGCTTCACACACTATCTCAGAGGTCTGAGGCTGGCTGCTTGCTTGTATTCATCCATGGGGAAACAGCACTGGAAGATGCTCATCATCTGCACTGGGGACAGGTATAAGCCTGCATCAAGGGTAGCCTAGGATAAAGGGTTTGTGGGTTCCTCGCAGTCCTTGCAGTTATTTATTTTTCTTTTAGCCTTTCTCTCACAAGCCACATAAACTTCTAGGGCTGTATGACCTCATGGATAAACCAGCAACTTGGTGCTTTTTTGTCCTCTGACACACTTCTGTGTGGTGGCCTTTGGGCATGGCCTCCCATTCCTTGGGTCTTCATCCCTTTCCTCCTCAGTGAAACAAGGCTATTCTGTAATCTGCTTTAAGATAAACTGCTGACCAAGGTTATCATTGAAGGAAAAAGAGATTAATAAACTGCCAGCCACAAAACATTTCAAGCTGGAGTTACCAAATCCCTACCTTGCAAGTCCTGCATCTTGTGCTGCCCATGAACACATCCTTATTCTGGTCTGGAAAGACTTCTGCCATCAGGGCATCATTTAAAAGCTTGTTCATGTTCATCTCACACCTCCAAGAGATATGTGCCAGGATCATCGATGGAAAGGCAATGAGCAGTGCTGAGGGAGACCTGAGAAACCATCAGGAGCAGCACTGAGTGAGCCTTCCTCACTCTTAATGCCTTGCCCGGTGCTTACAGAAGAGCAACCATCCCATTACAACCTCTCTGTGTCCTTCCCAAGTTTCTCCATGTTTTCAGAACATTTGTCTGCCTAGCAACATGCACAGGACTGAAATGAGCTTTTCTGGGGAAAAGTTAAGAATAAACTTCCTCAGTACCCTCCTCTGTGGACAGCCAGAGCTTGCAAGCAAAGGCAGAAGATTGTTAATCATGCTGCAGATGGGCAAGATGACTCCTGAAAAGATTAATGAGAAGCCCACCACACAGCAGACAGGCAGATCTGCTCTCAAGCCTCCACGACATTGCCTACTAGTGCCCACATGTCTTTTGAGTCTCCATTTACCAGTACCTCTTGTAAGGACAGACATCTAGCAAAGAAGTGTAAACCACTATCAAATCTGAGTGGTTGCCCTTTAGAGCCACTTCAGCTCAGGCCCAAACAATAGCAGAGAGTCCATAGTAGTGAAGACCAGGCCCCTATATTATTTGAAAGGAGCAATTTGGTTTGGTTTCACTCCTCTGCCCACATCTATCTGGAACTGCCCTCTGTTTGTTTGGGATATTTACAGGCATGCAGCATTTTCCCAGCTGATTTCCTGAGGGATGTTGCTGTCCTAACAAGCTCTGCCTTTGAGTCCTGTGCTGCTGCTGCAGCTAAGTCCTCCAACTCCTCTGAAGAGTAAATCAAACAACATGTGCAAAAGCAGACATGAAAAAAACCAACATATGCAGAAAGGCTGACATGTTTAACTATGAGCAATAACTGCAGGTGTGCAAGAGAGCTCCAGAGTTGATGCATATTGATCTGGATTTAAAAAAAGCTCCAAGTCCCCAGTAGCTGCACAGCAGAATTCAAGTCAAACTCACGCAATTCTCCCTTCTCCCCAGAAACTGGCATTTTTGAAAGTGGCAAAACTCCATCACAGTGAACTCAAAACTGCTTCCAAACACTCTCAGCCCCTGCCCTGCTTGATGCTCCCCTTGCACAGGACCAGGAGGCCCAGGAGCTGGGACTAGCAAGAACTCATTTTTTAAAGGATAGAAAACAAGTTTTCTGAGGGAAGAGAAAAATCAGGCTTGTTTCACTTTGAAAATTTGTTTGCTTGGCACCTTTGAAAAAAAGAAACAAAACGGCGATATTTTTGATAAAAAACAACAGCCACATGCAGAAAGAAATAATGAAAAGTGGAAGAAGGCAGTTATGTCTTTTAACAAAAAATATTGGCCAGCCACATTGCTATGTCTGTGTCAGACATGCATCGGCCAGTGCTCAGCAGCAGCAAGGATCCTCACAGACCATTGCTGGCAACAGCCACTGAAAAATCCTGCTCTGGCTGGGAGCTTACATCCCCCTGTTATTTCCATTAATCGTCTGCATTTTGTATAAATGGTATGATCTCAGCAACATCCATATTTATCTACCTGTTAATGTTGTGCTACCACCTGCATACCAAGGTCACCAGGTCTCTCTTCTTGCCCTGCCTCCACAAAGACAGGGACAGGTTTGCAGCAGCAGCAATAGCTTAGTGCTTTTTTCTACTCCCATCCTACCTCACCAAGAAGCATCCATTGTGGATCAAGGCTTCCTTCCCTTAGGGAATTTCTTTCATAAATATTTTCCTATGGGTGATTTCTTGGGGCTGCCCTTCCAAAGAGCCACATGAGGGTTCTTGGGGGGAGCTGTTTTTGGAAGAGCAGACAATAAACAGGTAAATGTTGTTCCTGGTAAAAACCTAGGGCCGTGCTAACAGCAAAGCAGCACAACAAGTTGCCTTATGCCCCCAGCCTCATTAGGACAAAACCACTAAGAGTGATCTGAAGAAGTAGTCTTCAATATTCCCATTTAGCCCTAAACCAGCTAATATCCATAGTGATGCATAAAGTGTATATATGATCCCACAATAAAGCAAAGAGAGGGATACCCTGATATATCTGTTTCTGAATTCACATCACAATAGCCATAAAGTTATCTTATCTTCCATTAACTTCACACATATCTATCAGATGTCTCATAGTCAAAACAGATTGTCTCATTAAATACATTATCAGGTGCAACTGTCAAAGGAACTTTTCTTCTTCCTTACTTAGACAAAACATTCTTTCATGACCCAGAAAACCTGTGTATTCATCATCAAAGCATCACTGCTGTGAAACTGAAAACCCACCCGAACACTTCCCTTAAATCTCTTTCAATGAAGCAACTGAACCAAAAGCCTGATGGGGACCCAGCAACCTGTGGAGCCCAGTGTCCACAGGGCTTAAACCCACACCTCCAGGTCTGTCACTTAAACCCACAGCAACACAGACAAAACCCCACATTTCTGTGCTTGCCTTCCTCATGTTCCTCATACAAACAGTGTGACCCAAGAGCAGACTGGTGTGGGTCCATCATGTTCTGAGGTTGCCAGGACCAGCAGCTCTCACACATTTCCCCTCACCAGCAGGAGAGAAAATGGAAGGAAGAAGCTCAGGGTAGAGACAAGGACAGAAGATACTTCACTACAGACAAAATAGGCTCCACCTGGGGAAAATCAATGAAACTCACTGCTAAATAAAATAGATCCAGATGGTGAGAAATAAAGGCAAATATTACAACCCTTTCCCAAGGGTGCACCAGCCCATACTCACCCTACCATGGCATTTCCACAGGCAGAAGGGGAGTCCCTGCCCCCAGGCCTGGAGCACACACACCCCTTCCCCCCCTCACCCCACCCTAGTGCTCAAAGGGCCGTTCCTCACTTTTTTTCCCCACTCATACCTCTCCTTTTTCCTGCATTTCCCCCATTTCTTAGCTTTGTTTCCCCAAGGCATCACACCACCAGGGATGATGCACTGGGCTGTGTGCTGCCACCAGAACCATCTGGAACCGGCTGTGCCCAGGTCATTTCCTGCCTCTCCTCTCAGCCACGCCTGGGCAGAGGGAACCTGCACAGGCCTTAGTGTTCCAGAGGCTTGGCATAAACCAGTGCCCATGCTCGAGAAGCAGCCCCTATTTCCTCACAGGAACTACCCAAGGGCTGTGGTGCTTTCCCTCTGGCCAGAGACACCACCCCTGAGGGTCCCATCACCCCTCTGCAAACGTGATCACTGCACTGCCCTCCTCACCTCAACCCGGGTTTCCAGAGATGACAGCAATTAAATTGTAAGTGCTGTGCTTTCTTCTCTCCCCCCTGCACATGTGTTTTTACTGCAGCCAAACAGAAGCACTATTTCCTGGCAGATGGCTTCAGTTGAAGTCAAGGAGGAAGATAAAAGGGTGGAGATGACAGACACAAAAAAAGATGGACATCTTCTTTGAGCCTTCTTGGAAGAGGACAAAAAAAAAAATAATAAAGGGATGGAAAGGGAGAGGAAAGGTATTACTGTTTGGTTTTCCATGTCAATGATACAGTGGTAAGGGCAGCAGAAGGTGAGCACCCACCCTGTTAGCTCACATCTTGCTGGGTGAGAATTGCCTTCGTCATCAATGGCCAAGAAGGGCATGATGGTAAAGATGGTTTGTTGTCTTGGGAAGCAAGGAAGCACTCTCAAACATCACTTTCCAAGTTCTGGAATCCTGAGGTGTCCCCTGAAATGCCTCCTCCTGATCAACAGCCTTCTGCATTAGGTCTGTAGAGCCCATGGCATTGCTGGCAGCAAGGGGTGGAAGGTGATGCTGTCTTGGCTTTCTTCACAATTTCTTGCAATGGCATCTCTCCCAGGGAATGTCATTTGTTTGTGGATGCTGAGGAAAAGGTTCTTAACTTAGGTCGTGTGTTTCCCTGCCTGAAATCAAACAAGGAGAATCCCTCTCAAAATTAGCATAACAGATACCAATG
The DNA here is from genome assembly GCA_038090715.1 of Florisuga fusca. Lineage (NCBI taxonomy): Eukaryota > Metazoa > Chordata > Aves > Apodiformes > Trochilidae > Florisuga > Florisuga fusca. Next base: position 15,558,759 of record JAAWXA010000010.1, read on the forward strand.
CAGATGCCAAACCAGAACAAATATCATCATCAAACATCCCCCTGGCCTCAGCACAACAGTCCTGCCTGGGAAAGCACAAATTCACCACGTACATCCCCACTGCTGTGCACTCACATGCAAGCTGTTGGACCAGGGATTAACCTCCCAAGCCAAAACCAGAAGGAGACAGGAGCTGCAGGCTGACAAATCAGAGCTGGAAAAATTAGAGTCCACAGCAAGATGGAGATCAGGATCTGAACCTTCTGCATGTTGGGAAGTACTTGGAAGAGGGTTCAGAAACTGAGCACTGGCCAAAACCTCAACAGCTCCCCTTTGCTGGTAAGGACTCACACCATCACTTTCCTGGGCCAAGCTGGACTGTACCACACGAATGATATAAGATGGTGTGGTGAAATATCACCTACAAGCAGCTCTTGCTCTTAGGATCTAATTTCACCTCACAACCTTTCTCATCAGGCACACACAAAGCTTATTTTCCTCTCTTCCCAGTTGCAGGACAGGAGGTTTTCTCTTCATTATTATAACCCTTCCAGCAGACCCACTTGTACTTTTTTTTTCATATCCTTGCTAGGACATATCAAATAAAAAAAACAACACCTGATGCAAAGATGTTTTCCATGGCATCTCCTCCAGGTTGGCCTGATAGTTATTAAGGACTATCAGAGTCCCAGCTAATCATTCTGCATGCCTTACCTTTGCACAGAAGACAGTGAAGTAACAAAATCACCAGGGCTAATATGAACTGCTGCATTGCCCAAGTGTAATCACCTGCTGCTATGTTGTTTCTATAGATCCCCATCCCTTCTCCTCCCAAGCCACTTCCCTTGCCCCCTAACATTTCTTCTGATGCACCACAGCCTTAGAGGGCAAACATCCTCATTCTGGTTTTGTCATGTGTTAGGAAACTGATGAGCATTTCAGCAGGGCACATGCTTTTATTCTTCACCTCAATAGCCTGCAGAAAACCCTAAAACCACCAAAACAAGCATCACAGTTAAAAAAGAGGCAAATATTGTTTAGCACTCAGAGTTCTGCCTTGCATTAGAATGCAGAAAATCCCAATTTTTCAATTCCCTCTTTACCTTTCAAGTTACTCTAGGTCCCAAGCCCCATGTGGGAGAAGCTGAGCCCCCACTCTTTAAGCAAGTGCTCCTCCTTAGCTCTTGCAACCCTGTGCAATCAGGAAGGTCACTGCCATACTTCCAGGTGGTCCCAGTTAATCCCATAGAGTTAGAGCCCCAGCATGTAATCAGGAGCTCACCCATGCAATCAGCAGCTGGGAGCCCCGGACACACTGTATTTATCTGTAAATCAAAGTGAAGCTAAGCAGCTTCCTGGCCCTGACAGTATTGGTGTATCTCCCAGAACACATACAACTGATTTTTATGACATGCTATGTGTTATTCCACATTGGAAAATGTGCTTACTTGAGTTTCTTCTGAAAACAAAAAATGCCAGGAGTTGTCCACTGGGACCTGAATAAGTTCAAGAGGGTATGTTGTCCCATTTTATTTTTTATTCATCAATAGCTATTGTGGTGTTTAAAGAAATCAGAAGAGTTTTGTCAGTGGAAAGCTTTTCAACGCTTTGATTTCTTTCCCCCTCCCTCTTCTTTCTCTGCAAAATGTCATTTGCATTTCCCCATAATTTTTTTTTCTGGGTGGTTATGTTAGAACTTCTGCCCAAAGGCTTCTGGCCAAATTTTGCCCTCAGATATGTGCATTCAGCTGCTGGTGAAATTAGGGGCTTGTTTGCATGCAAGTTGGAAGGAGGAATGTGGCTCCATCACAGCATTTTCAAAGCAGCCACAGAGTGCTTGCACACCAATTGTTTGGACCCACACTTCAGAAACTATGGCCCAGGGGCAGCCAAATTCCCAGGCCCCCACAAGTCACATACCAAAATCTCCACACTGGTGAGCTGTGCAAGAAGCATACCTCAGCCCTCAGCACTGGAGAGGGGTGCAGTGTCCCCAGGACATCCTACCATGGCAGTCAGGTGCTGGCTTTGTTCTCCAGGACTTCACCCTGCTCAGCTGCAGGTAGAATCAGCATGGAGGAAAACTGGTGTTACACATTAAAAACGTGTATTATCCACACATTTAAGATCCTGGAGTTCTGGTGGACTGCTGAGTGATTCAGCTCATGTAGGACCTCACTGGTTCTCCACTGATTAGAGATGAAGATGGGTGTCTCCACGTGCTGCCTGGAGCTGTGCCACCAGACACCCACATGCTCAAATGTCATATCCTATCTGCCACCCCACACAAAGGCAGAATGCTCCCTACCAGCAGACACCACTGAAACTCAGTTGTGTGTTAACACATATGGGACATCCAGGGGGACATTCACGACAAGCTGGATCCTCTGTAGTACTTGCATGGAAATCAGCTGCTTCCTGGTGGGGGGAAGTTTGGATTCATCCTTTCTGGCATCTGGAGAACAGCTACTCTTCCATCACCTGCTTGTGTTCAGGCTGGTACCTCCAGTGTACCTCCAGCAGAACAGATCCTCTGGTTGGTAGGAAGGACAGCAGGTCACAAAGGCCATTTCAGGACTGTAGCAGACCCAGATAACAACTCGACTGCCACTGTGCTCAAGAGTCAGATAAAACCAAGGTCAGACCTTCCTTGCAGACATATGTGCATTGAAATGTGTGCATGTGCATACACATACATACAGGCAAATATAAAATTAAGATCCCTCAGCCCTTCCTGATTCTGGTAAAAAGGAATTACGATGGATGCCAGCCTTGTGTTTTGGGATCCTGGCATGACCAAGTTGTCTTAGAAGAAAACTTGCACTGAGAAAGTCTGGCTCTCTCTTTCCCCTGCCCATGCATGTTTGTGTGGGGTGGTCTCCATGGACAAATCTGCTACTATGGGAAAACTGGGACAGAGGAGGCAGTGCTGTGCATGGCTGGTCCCCATGTTATTTCAGTTAGTAGCAGGGTGGTAATGAATTCCGAGATGGGTGGAGGGTGGAAGAACAAACCAGTCCAGCATTCATCTCTTTTGTTTGTTCAGCTAACAGCACAATCTCCAAATGTCCACAGACATTTCTTCAAAAAAGGAGGATAAAGAGCAAACGATGTAACATGCCCACCACATATCCAGCCCGAAGGCCCTTCTGGTATTTGTGTCTATCTCTGTTCCAGTCTTAACAATGCCTCCTCCATGCAGAGACCCATAGGGAGAAAACAGCACCCCTGACCCACGATCCAGCCAACATCCTTTTCAGACCTGGTTATTCCCTGTTTTGGAACCTAAACACACACCAAACCAGGCTCTTCATAGAAATCTCCCAGGCTAGCTGTTGAACTGAAGACAAATAAAGCATTTCCAGTCTACAGAAATAACCTTTTTGCCAAGAAGATTGCTTAACAGCTCTAGACCAGCACCTTCTTGTGGAAATACAGAAGTCTTCTGATGGTTAAAGGTTGCAAAATCTTGCAAGTTACTCAGTTGACTTTCTTGGCCCATCTCCCGCTGCTCACGTTCTGCAACCGTCCCATTGACATCTGTGAAGCTGGTCATGGAATAAACACTTCTTGCCATTAACAAAAGCATTAGGAAGGGCTTTTGCAGGCACACATGTGACTTACAGGCCTGTTGGCATGGTGCAAGAGTTCTAGACCTTCTGCCCATATTGTGCTCCCAAGTGATGGACTTCCAGCAACTTTGATTTTTGGCCTGGAAGTAGTTCCAACCTTCAAAAGTCTCTGTGCCTCAGTAAATGAAGGGAGTTAGGGCTGAACGTGTGCTCTGGCATTTAAGTAGTCCCAGTGGAGCTGAACCAAAAAAAGCCCAGGTAAACTGCTTGATTAAAATCAAAATAATTGTCCCCCAAAGGAAGAACCTCTCTAGTGTCTTGACTATACAACACAATGATAAAACTGAGTAAAACTGCTCTCAGTCTCTGTTGACTCTGGAGACTCGACTGGATTTTGTTGCCATCACTTTGAACTGAAGGACACAAAAGACCTCATTTATTCATCCTTCTCAATTCCCTGTCATAAAAGCCAGGAAATGCAGTAATATGGCATTTCCAGTGCCATTTCATTTACTTTGTACCTGAATTATTTTTATTTCCCAAGGCAAATGGAGAAGTGTGAGACAAGCGTCTGTCCTTACTTCCAAATTTCCTGCCATTGACCAATTTAAACCATAGATCTAATGTTGTTAGGACAATGTTTTCTTCTGTGTGTCTTACTATTGATGTTAACCACTTACTGTTTATTTCCTACAGCAGCTGGGAACATGGAAACGTACGGAAAGGGCTGCGTCACCTCCCTGTTGTCTGTTGTGAGCCTCTCAGCCTGCACATGGCTTGGTAAGGACATTCTGGACTCCAAAACCAGAAGCATCCCATCAGGGTGAAGCACAGACCTTCAAAGAGGAGAAACAAGTAGTGAGAAGTATTGCCACATCAGGGAGGACCAGACAAATGGCAATCAGGGAGGGACAGAAGGACCTTAATCCCACTAAATGGAAAGCAAATAGCCCTGAAGGAAGGGGAACTCCCGCTACTCTGTCTCATCATCTGAGCAGACAGGTTTTCAGCTTTTTGTGGACACCCAGAGCTGCCAAAGATGGGGGAGAGCTACTGCTTTTATCTTCTCCCTGATTTACACTGCTGGCTGGAGGCGAGCCCCCACCAGCAGCCCCTGGCAGCAGCCTGGGGACCCCCCATGGTCTCAGCTCGGGTTAATAACGTCTGTCATCCCTGGGAGCCAGGGATTTGTTGTGGAAACACTGCCAGAAGGACCTAACTTTGGCTCCTCTTCCCAAACATTTGTCAAAAGGCTGCAAAGCATCTGCTGGGACCCCAAGCTGAAGGCAAGCCAAAGGCAAGTGGGGAGAGGTGACCCATCAGGGCTGTGATTCCTACAGAGACATGAAGCAACCTCAGCACCTGGCTCTCCAGGATAGGGACAGGTAGAAAGTCCTTTCCTTCCTATCCTCCTTTCCAAAATCCTCTTCCAGGAAAAGAAAGGGGAAAGGCTGGATCTAAGGGACTCATAGACACTGGGAGGAGAGCTCAAGTGCATTCCACCTTTGCACCTCTCCATTGGTAAGAAAGGTGCAAGAAAAAAACTTTCCTATTTTTTTAGGGAACTAAAAGAAAACAAAGATGAGGGATATGAGACAGCCAGCAGGAAACCAGGTCTTAGCAAAGTAAGGTGTAATGAACAGAAAACACCAGTCCATAGGGCACTCTGCAGGGGACAGTCACAGCTGTAATGAAGCCATCAGAAAAATATTGTTTTCCTTGCAGTAACACCTCAAGCCTAATTTACTACAAAGAAGAGAGCAAGCTGTAAAGGAGTGGGAAGTCTCTTCATCCACTGCAGCTTCCCAGGGACTGCATGTGGCCAGTTCAATTTGCACCTTTTATCACCCCTGCCTGCGTTTCACTTGTTTGCAGGACACCTCTCCCTAAGACAATAAAACCAAAATTCCTGCAGAAAGTAGATTATGGAAATGGGTTGCTCAGAATTTGAAGGGACTCTGCTGGGGGGAGAGCTGCCAAAGGACACCATTTGACCCCTCTGCCCTGAGCACCCAGCACAGGCAGCCCCCAACCCCACCCTCCATACAGCACTGGGTACCCATTCCCTGCACTGAAGCCTTATGAGTTTTGCTCCTACATTTCTGTGGGTGCCTTCCCACCCAAGCATTTCCTTCTACCTGTACTTGAAAGCCTCAGCCCCGTAGGACCCTGGGGCTGAGCCCATCAACAGAGAAAGACTTCCCAGATCTGCTCAATTTTTCAGCTTGCAAGCTTTCCCCCAGCATGGCTGCTTGCTCTTGTCATGGAATTATAGACTGACCCCCAAATTACAGCTCATTTTAGGGCTCAGCTGCTGACTAGGAGAGCAGCAAGCCCCTCTCTAATTTTTTTCTACCATTTTTCTTCTCCATTTCCAGGAAATGCATGTCCACACGGCTCCCTGCCTCTCTCTCTCCCTTTGCAACACTGCCAAGGCAGAGAATTGCCTTGAGGAGCACAAAAACAAAAGGTGCTTCTACAGGCACCATGGTGCCAGGACACACAGCACCTGTGGAATGGCAGCAGTAGGGGAAATAAAGATTTTCACAAGGGGGGTGGATCGGGAAGGATGTTTAGGTGCCTAACTCTGTTCAGATCCACGGGAAGCCAGGATCCTCACTACTGCCGAGTCCTGGATTGCCCCAGCCTTCCACGGGCACCTTTGCCCATCACCTGCATTGCTCTCTATAGGCAAGAAATTGGAAATACAGGCAGCCCTGCTTTTGCGGGCCAATGATTGCAGTAAACTGATAAACTGCAGCTTTTGGGGCTGCTGTGACCTTCAGAGCACCTCATCCCTGATGCAGTGCTCCTCTCCCACTCAGCTTTGCTTTTAGGAGAAATTAGGCTAAGATTCAAGCAAACCTGGGCTGAGCTTCAAGTGAGCCTGAGCCAACTCCTAATTTATGCTGTCAGTGTATTGTTTGAGAACAAAACCATAAGACACATGCAGGCTTTGCCTCATTTTGCTCCGACCTGAAAGCACATCTGAGATGTCCTGGCTGCATCTCACTGCCAGCAGTTGCCTGGATCGTGGCACAGAGCAGCTGGGATTCAGCTGGGAGCAAAAGGATGCAGGTCTCAGAAGCTGAGCTTGGAGCTAAGGGTTAATGCTCAGGGTCTCAAGTCCTGCTCAGGCAGTTATTCAGAGGTCATGCTCCTGAGTGATAAATTCTCCAAAAACAAATCACACTGCAGCAGAAGATGCTGTTCACTTAATTAGGCAGAGCTGTGTCTGAGGAAGTAACCCTCTGCTTGTGAGAGGGCTGTGCATGAGGTGACATGGGGAATTGGTTTCTGGAAGCTGTCAGCAGCAGCAAGGCTGGACATCACCCCCATTCAGCAGCGTGCAAAGCCAGGGCATGAAGGGTAGGGTTTGACTAAGAAAATGCTAATTAATTTCAGGACATGCCAGAAAATAGTTGTATTTTATAGATGCTGGGGTACAGGGAGGGGTCATCATACATATCTCTCACTCTGCAGGCGTGTGACACTGATGATATTTAGTTTTGCCCTATTCTTTCTCCTCCCAGCATCTTATGAAATATCACACTCTCTGGGTCACTTCTACCAGGTCAGGAGAGAAGACACGTGCACTGGGCATGAGGTCTAGAAAAGCCACTGACCCATTTCCACATTAAGGTGAGCAACACAGACCAGGGGCACACATCCAGAGCCCCCCTGCTCCCCAGAGGTAGCTGAGACTTCTTGCACCACATCACCACTGCCAGAAAGGAAGTTCACAATATAAGAAAAAGTCTCTCACTTCATAACTGATCTCCGAGGCAAACTGAGGAGCAGGAAGGAAGACTGTTTTCTCTGGAGACCACTACTCCAGTCCTATAAAATTCACAGGAAAAGGTTTTGGCAGGTTAGGGCTCTGCCTCCACTGCAAAAACAAACAAAACAATCAATTAACAAGGGTAGTGATAAATCAAAGCAATATCAGGGCACTGAGACAATAAGTCAAATTCCTCCCCATTCCCATGAGTTCTAGCAGGAGCACAGGTGGAAAAACTGGCCAAGATTCACCAGGAACACCTACCCCATACAAAAATTCCCATATATGTGGCATAGAGATATGATACACAAAGTGCATCTGAGCCACCTCCTCACAGCATCAGCACAAGAGGCCAACCATGGTGATTGTTGGTGGTGGTAAGTGGAGGGTCTGCATCAACTTCAGTGACAGAGACAGACCTTGAAATGGCCACCAGGATGATGACATGGAGGCCATCATCTCAGTGGAGAAGGACAAGAGAGAAGCACAAGCTCTTCTCTGTGAAATTTGCTCTCCTCTGAGAAAGTTGAGTCTTGCTGTGAGGCTGCATTTATATTGTGGCTGAAGGAATTGCTCCAAACTGGAGACCAGTAAGTTAAACAATCTCCCCAGCTCGTCTTTGTGCTGCAAACATGTTCCATAGCACTTCAGTAGTTTGGGCAATGGTGGGGCTCTGTGTCATGTATTATTTCTGGCCATCTGGAACAAACATTAACCACAAATAAGCAAATTTTCTTGTTCTTTACTGCGAAGAAATAAGAGCCTTGCCAAAGCAATGTTCATTTCCACCAATGACAGATGTTCCAGGCATGCTTGGGTACCGACTTGCTGCATGTAGACCAGCAGCCACCCTCCTCCACCCTAGGAACCACCAAGTTTCATGAGATTCTGAAAAACTAGAAAGAGACGGGGAAAAAGAAAACCAGAAATCAACCTTTTAAATGGACTCAAATTTACTTTTTCCCTTGGTTTTTGACCTGGAGTCCCTGTGGAGCAAAGCTTAGCCCATGGCTCTCTGCTCCTGCCAGTTTTTGCAACCCCAGGCAGCTTGCAGGCGAAGCGGATCAAGGATCCGTGTAGTCAAGGATGGATGGACACATAGAAGCAGGACCCCCATGGACCATCTGAACTGGTGCCTGGAAAAATCCCCAAACCTGGGGACTGCAAGCTTCCTAAAGCACCAGCCCCACAATCTCCGTATCCAACAGACACTTTCTCCCCCTCCCTTTCATACACACACACGTGCAGGTGGCTGCTCTCTCACTTTCAACCTCCCACACTAACCAGAGGGACAAAATGAAAACAATAAATAACCACTGTTAGCTCCTGCATTTTCAAAGTAGTGCACAGGGATTTGAGTACATGTAACTTCCATTAACCTCATTTAGAGTCAAAAACCTAACAATCTGGCCACTGCTCTGCAAATATGGGGACTTTGCTGCAAGACACCAGTGCTTGCAAGCCCTCACTATTCCTATGGCCAAGCCAAGGTCATGGTTTTAGGGAGGTTTCTTTGGTTTTGTGTTGGGGGGGGTTGTCATGTTTCGGGATTTTTTTGGGGTTTGCTTGTGCTTGTTGGTTGGGTTTTTTTAAGAGGAGCTGCTGCTGTCCTGAAGTTCCCCTTTCCCCCTGTTATTGTTTTCAATTGCTGGCATTATTCAGAAGGGGTCTGCCATCAGGACCATCACATCCCATATGTCAGGACATCACCAACAGGCTGCCAGAGCATCCTGCGCTTCATCGCTGACCTGTGTGAGCTTGGAAGAGATGCCAGTCCAGTTTCTTGCAGAAGTTGCCATGAAAACTTGTGCCAGGAGCTTCTGGCTCAATGCAGGAGAGGTTTTAAGTGCAGACTCTGTTTTTACTTTCCAGGCTTGTACATATGCAGATGTTTATTTCAGGATGAAGGCAGAAACAAGCAAGAAACCGATACGAGGTTGTGGCCACCCCACTGGTACTCAGGAGCCTCTGGGACCATCAGTGCTGCTCTCCCAAGATAAAAACCCCCTTACACCAGGCAAAATCCAAGGGCTCACTTGCTGCAGGAATTACCTCATCCTGAGCACAATGGCTTTCTATATTTTTCCAGTCCTGATAGGCAACAGATGCAATCAACAAAGGAAAGTTATTGCAGTCTTCCTTGCCTTTGTGCCACATCACACCAAGCAGTTCTCCAAACTGCAGTCCCACAGCACCTTGCTCTACATTTACTCTTTGATCAGCCTGGACCATTGATTGTGTATTTGTAGAGAAGCTTTAGGAGCCACAATGGTTGCCATCTTTTTGGAGAAATCCTTTTCAAGAATCCTAATTTCTAATCAGGTCTGGGCACCAAAGATGACATTCTTCAACAGGAAAAGCCCTTCAAAATGTTTGACAAGGAGCTTGGGAGGCAGGTGAATTTGTGCAGACTTTACCTTTGTATGAATTTTCTCTTTTTATCTACTGGAAAAAGCACAAAAAAAAAAAATAAAAAAAAAAAAAATTAATGACAAAACATAAGGCCAAACATTTTTATAAGAAGAATGGAAAAGAAAATGTACTTCAGGTAAAGATACTTTCGTAAGTGTTCACTTCCTATGGAAAAAATAACACATGCAACACTTTCATCAAAATGTTTTTAAACAAATGCCTTTTGTTTAAAGAAATTCAGCTGCATCTCAATCAGTTTAGCATATGAACATATGTAAAGAAAGCCTTCTTGCTGTTTGCAGAAACATTTCTCGGTCAGAGTATTTGCAAAAATTTCTTATTAAAAAGAGAAGCTACAGTCTCCTTTCCTCTCCCTCAGCACCACCAGTGTGGATGATGAATCCACAACCTGAACCAGTGGAAAAAATGTTACATTAGCTGAAAAAAAAAAAAAAGTATGGAAAGGCAAGTTTTTGCTCAATGAATGACTCACCTCTGGCTACATTTAAGCAAAGCTTTCAGGCCACCGTGCCTGGAGACAAGCAAGTGAATCCCAAAAAGCTGTATTTGTACACAAGGATGCACTTCCATACACCTGTTCATAAAAGAACAAGTCCATCTACGCAGATCAGAGCCCTGGGCACAGGAAGACACGTGCTGTCATACACAGCTGCAGGGCAGGGGAGTTTATGAAAATCCATTTACTACGTCTGCAGACATCTGCCTTGGACGCTCTGGTGTCCGATACGAACTGTTTTCACACACAGCAAAACATGAAATTATTTTTTTCTTCTTTTTTTTTTTTTTTTTTTTTTTTTTTAAACTTATTTTAACTTTTTGGAAGACCATCTCTTTTTCCAAACCCTCAGAAAATGTGAAACTCCTGGGGATTTTTCCCTCCCTGTCCTTAGTTGAGGTTGAAGCTGGGCAGTCAGGAGGACACATCAGAGGCCCCAGCACAGAAACACTGTTATCGAGTCCTACTTCATTTCTGACAGAAGATGATCAGACCCACCAGCAGACACAACTGTGCATAAATACCAATTTTCTGCTCAGTGATGGACTTAGACCCAGGTGTGGAGCCTTATTAATCACAGAAGTGTTTGGGTTGGAAGGGACCTTAAAGATCATCTAGTTCCAACATCCCTGCATGGGCAGGGACACTTCCCACTAGCCCAGCTTGCTCCAAGCTCCATGCATCCTGGCCTTGAACACTTCCAGGGGCAGCCACAACTTCAGTGGGTAACCTGGGCCAGCTTCTCATCACCCTCACAGGAAAGAGCTTCTTCCTAATGTCTAACCTAAAGCTCCTCTCTTCCAATTTAAAGCCCCCACCCTTTGTCCTATCACTACACACCCCTGTGAAAAGTCCCTCCCCAGCTTTCCTGTAAGCCCCCCTGTCTAATGACAGTAGAAAACACTACCTGCAGTTCAGTAGTGCAGGTGAGGTCTGTCAAGAGTCACACACAAGTGTCCCCACACACCTCTCCCACCATCTGCCTTCCCCTTGCATAGCATGGGATCAGCCACCCTAAAAATAGGCAGCTGGCCGACAGCTGATCCCCACACAAAAGACCCTCTCTTATCCCAGGAATTTCCCATGGCTAACAGACAGGGGAGCAGTCCTGCTTTGTGCTCCCAGCCCCAAATACCACCGCCAGTCTGTCTGTCTGTCCATCCATCCATCCGTAGCACCACAGCCTGCAGCATCCTCACAGCCGAGCTCGCCGGGAGCCTCAGCAGCCCCTCGCACACCCCCCCAGATGCCTTTCTCCACACGCAGCCAGCACAGAGTTACACTGCTGGATACAAACCTGGGCTTTTCTTCTTGCAAGCTGGGATGGTTTTCTGTTGCACAGTTTTTCTGATGGGTCTTTGCACTCAGGTTCCCTCCTCAGCCTGAATCTGTTCTTTTGACTCCATTTTGCCAAGTCCTTAAAGTCTTTAGGGTGGTGCTTTACAGCATTCCTGAAAGGTGCTCAGGGCAGGACACAAATGTAATGGGAGCCAAAACCTGCCAACCCTAGCAGCAAAGTATGAAACAGATCCAAACTCAGAATGCTGCCTGACAGAGAGAAAAGAGCTGCCATGGGGTAATGTTAAGAAAATTATGGTGGTTTTGAAAAGACGGTGAGCTTGGTGGGGACTGAGTGCCTACTGATGCACTATCCTGGGGTCTTTAAGAAACACCTCCCCTGTACCTTTGGTGCTGCTATGGCAAAACATCATTGCAATAGCCCATCATGGCCACACCAGCATTAACCTGTTGGGTTTTTTCTCCACCCTGAGCAGGGTTGACAAATGGGGTAGAAATGGAGCATCTAGGGATGACGGCACCTCAGGAGGACAGCGCAGCCAAGGGGAAAGCAGGGCAGGAAAAGCTCACGCCAGGCTGGGGGTCACCTGGCACAACCAGCAGGCAGGATAAGCCAGCCCAGAGCACCAGTCATGCTGCAGGAACAGCAGCTGGAGCTGGATGAGCCTGGACCTGGGGCAGCACGTGGCAGGTGTCACCATAAGTTACCAGGGATAGAGCTGGGACAAGTCAGGCACCTTTTTAGGATGGTGACAGCCTTGCTTAGGAGAAGTCTGGGCAGTCAAGGCAGGAGCCAGCAGCCCTAGGCTCCAGCTGGGGTGTTAGCAGATATTAGGACCATCCAAGTGCCACCTGCTATGGCCAGTCAGCAGCACAGAGCAAACCCACTGCAGACGGACAGAGGACCATAACAGGCTGACAAATGCCTTATCTTGTCATGACGTTATCCATATGCACTTAACCCCAGAGCAGATTTCACTGGCTCAGATGCATTTCCCTGCTCACGCCTGCCTGGCTGGTCAGCAGGAAGGTGCAGGCACTGCTCTGACAACAAATTTCTTTGTTGTCTATTTATACGCTGCCCTCTGGAAGCCGCTCACTAGCGGCTGTCACTTGGCGTCTTATCTCTCCTCGCTTTGCAAACTGTCTCCTGGCAGTTCCACTTTTTTTTTTTTTTTCTTTTTAAACAAAACAAAACAAAACCAACAAAAAAAAAAAGGATCATAAAATACCCAGATCCCACAGTCTGGTTACAAGGCAGGACTTCACTCCGCATTGAGGCCCAAGGACTTGCCAGTGATTTCATAATGCAAACCATTACCTTCATTTTATGGCATGAAGAAGTTGATGCCTTCAAAAGTGAGTACCAGGGAACTGAATAAGTTTCCTTACAACAAACTAAGGGTCCCCCTGTTTATACAGCCTTAGATCTCAAAGCCCTTTAGAAGAATTTCCCTATCATTATGCTTATTTTACAAAAGAGAAAATGGAGGCATAGAGGGATTAAGTGACTGCACACATACACCCAGGAGACAAGATCCCAAAGCTTCTGAGCTTGTCAGGTATCAAGAGTAGCAGGGGAGCAGTGACTGACCTGCTGATGCATGTAGCATCAGCTACCTCCCTTCGTGTCCTTCTCAGTCAGCATGTGAGGCTTATTCAATTCACATCCACAGGGACTTCCAAAAAAAGCAAACCATGTTCACCAACCCTGGAACAGGTATTTGGATCAGTCTGGAGAGAACTTCCCATTAGCCCATCTCCCCATAGAATCATCAGGCTTGGAAAGGACCTTTCAGATCATCAAGTCCAACCATCAGTCCTACACTTCTGTTACTACTGAATCATCTCCCAAAGCACTACATCTACCTGTTTTTTGAACACCCCCAGGGATGGCAACTCCACAACCTCACTGGACAACCTTCCAATGCTTCACCACTCTCTCAGTGAAGAAATGTTTCCAAATATCCAATCTGAACCCCTCCTGGTGCAACTTGAATCCACCACCTCTACTCCTGTCACTAGTCACGAGGGCAAAGAGGCCAACACCCACCTCACTACATCCTCCTTTCAGGTAGTTGTAAAGAGCAGTAAGGTCTCCCCTCAGCCTCCTCTTCTCCTGGCTGAACAACCCCAGGTCCTTTAGTCTCTCCTCAGAACACCTGCTCTTCAGACCACTAATCAGCCTAGTTGCCCTTCTCTGCCCCTTCTCCAGCACCTTGATGTCATTCCTATACTTAGGTGTCCAAAACTCCACACAGTACTCAAGGTTAGGCCTCACCAAGACTGAGCACAAGGGTAAGATCACCTCCTTCGCCCTGCTGGTCACACTGTTCCTGATACAGGCCAAGATGCCATTTGCCTACTTGGCCACCTGGGCACACCAATGGATCATATTCAGCTCAGTCAATACGCCCACATCCCTCTCTGTGGGGCAGCTCTCCAGCCTCCCCTTCCCAAGCCTGTACCCTATTGTGGCCAAAGTGCAGGTCCTGACATGTGGCCTTGTTGAAACTCTACAATTGGCCTTGGTTCATGGATCAAGTCTGTCTAGATCCCTCTGCAGAGCCTCCCTATCCTCAAGCAGATCAGCACTTCCACCCAGCTTAGTGTCATCTGCAGACTTCCTGAGGGTGCACTCTATCCCCTCATCCAAATCATCAATAAAGATGTTAAACAGGAGTGGCCCAGGCACTGAGACTTTCTTTTCCTGCAGATGCAGGGGAGAGAGAATGGAAGAACTTTCCTCACAGAGTCTTTCCAAAGGCTGTCATGGGTAGCACCACAAGCCACTCCTTGCCTTGGTGCAAACCCAGACCTAAGGAGCTCTTGACCCTCCAGCTCAACACATGTCCAAGGGCAGAGCTGCTCAGGACCACCTCTAGGGTGTGACAAAAAGCTGTAAACAACTGCCAGAAAGGGTGGTCCAGCAATTGCAAGAAAATACTGATATCTGAGCAGTGGCTGGTGAGCTCACCTCCCCACTCAGAGGACCAGTGTGGTACAGGACCCCAGGCCCACGTGTGCCAGGGAAGGGTGGTGGGGCACCCAGTAGGGATGCTCTGGGCACATTGCTGGGGACCAAGACTCTTGTTAATCATTCTTTTTCCCCAGTCCAGGGGACAGCGTGGCAGATAGACATTCAGGCAGTAGGAGTGACTGGGTGACAGACTGGGCTTATTTATGAGCAGTGCATGTCCCTGCAGACCAGGGAGCCTTCAGCTGTCTCTGGAGCTGCTGGAAAAGCCACAAGGCAAGAAGTGTCAGCTGGGGCTGGGAGAGCTTGCCCTCCCCCTGGCTCCTATTACATGGTCAGCTGCTGGGAACAGAGGAAGAGGAGGGCAGCCATAGGAAGCAACATGGTTGCTGTCACCTGCTTGTCACAAAAAAGCAAAAGCAAAACGGCCAAAGCAGGGAGCAGGCAGAAGCAAAGCAATGGCAGGCCCTGCAGTCCAGGTGAAGGGGAGATATGGAGTGCCAGAGATGCACAGCCCCCCACCCAGTGGCAGCTGTGGGTAGAGGGGCCACCTCAGAGGAGGTTTGAGAGGAGCAAGAATCTATGGACACCACAGCACTGAGCAAAGTCCCACAAATGGCTTTCAGAGGCCACATCCCAGCTACAGCTTGTTGGGACCAGCCTTTTTGCAAGAGACACTTCTGCATCTAGAGACAGATTGCAGTTCTGGGGGAAGGAGAGTGGTTTGCCTGGGCGATACACAGGATAAATGAGCTTGAAATTCAGCAGAGGCTCCCCAATAAGACAACCCTCACCTCCACAACAGCCTGAGGAGGCCACAGTGCTGTTACAGGCCACCTCAGAACACCCTCCACCCTCAGCACAGCTGAGCTGCTGGTCATGTGCAAGAGCTTCTTATTTAGCTAAGGCCACATCCCTTCCAGGGACAAGAAAATTCCTCCTGCCAGGAGGAGCCCAGTGACAGCAAACTGCAGCCCCTGTGACCAATTTCCAAAGCATTCTCCATTTGCTTTCCTGAAATCCCTTTGCCTTGCACCGGGAGGCTTCAGGGCAGTGCTCCTGGGGGCTGGATAGGGCGTTCACTGGGCTACTTCAAATTAACTCAAAGCACTGATGAAGCTTGAAGTGCCACATTTTTTCCTAAAACGTAGCTCCCAGAAGGGCTTGTGGGAATGAAGGAAGCAAGAGTTGCCTTCAGCTTGCAGCAAACTTCTTGGCAGCCTAAGAAGCCCAAGACCTAAGAAGAAATCACTAAAATGCAATCCTTGCTCTATTTATGCTATTCTCTCTTTAACATTTCCCCTGGAATTTGGATGAAGCTCAGCACCCCATTTTCCCCAAAATCCTAGATTTTCTGAGCTCTCCAGAGGAGGGTGCCCTGTAACTGGGCTGCCTCTCCCATCCTGGGGCTATCTTGGGGGCAAAGCTTAAGTACCATTCCCCTAGCAGGCCTGAGGGCTGACAGCTCTTCTACCAACTTGTTTTTTCCCAGCTGGAAGAGAAATTATAGCACTTTCCTCCCTTAGCAGTCCCAAGACAGCTTGGTAAAAAGATCAGTGCATTCATCCCTCTGCTCCTACTGACACATTTATGAAGGCACTTATGTGCCTTGAGGGCCCATAAGGAGCTCTCAGACAGAACTTTCTATTGCACAGAAAATTAGAATAAAATAATAAAATAAAATAATAAAATAAAATAATAAAATAAAATAAAATATAAAATAAAATATAAAATAAAATATAAAATAAAATATAAAATAAAATATAAAATAAAATATAAAATAAAAGCTGCCCTGTGATGTTTTTGAATACTTAACGTGCACAAAAACACTGAAGCAAAACTATGTCATGAGAAGGTTCAGGTCTGGCAGAAAGGACTCCAGACTGCCAGAAAATAACCACAAGCTTTGGTGAAGTCTTCTATGAGATGGGAAAGCCTTGAAAGGCCATGTTACACCTCCAAGGAGCTGGGGACAGGTTTGCCATCAGACCATGAGCCCTCTCTCACAAGGGCAGCTCCCCAAGCACACTTGCTGCTTCAGCTTTCACCAATACTCCCACTGCCTCCCCGTCCCCAAACAGACTGGAAATACAGTCCCAGCTCCGAAAAGCTGCTGCCATCTCCTGGAAAGAGGCTCCATCCCTGGAGACAAGAGAAAGCACACAGGGCCTGCCGGGATGTGTGCCAGAGGGGACCTGCAGCCACTGGCACCTGCTGTTCCAGAGGTGGCATAGTCCTCTTCCATGATGTCATACCTGTTGCCCTGATGACCCAGGGTGATGTCAGAGAACAGGATTATAGGCTTGCACTACAGAGAGCTGATGCTGTCCTTGGAGGTGAGGGCTGGGCCACCCTCCATTTCAGCTCAGGCTTCCTGATAATTTTTAACTGGCACAGGCAATTCTTGAGCTTCAGGGCTGTTTCCTCATCTTCCTGATTTCAAAATCAGAGCCTTTGAAGGTAGGAAATGGTGCAGGATGACTCCCCTGTGCTGGGCACCAGGATCTCATCACCATCAGGTGGCTGAGAGGAAAATTATTGCAGCTCCCTCTGTCTCCTTTCATCTGCAGCATCCCTTCACTAGGGCAAAGCTGCCTAAAAAAGTAACCTACCATTTCTACTGGTCCACACAGAGATAACTTGCAGTCCCAGGAGCCTCTGTTTGGTACCCAGACAATCTGTCTAGCAGGGTGGAGGTGGATTATTTTTTCCCCTCTAAAATATTAAACTGCTAGCCACCTCTCCCTGATGCCACAAGCCAGAGGGGTTCAAATTGCCTTCCCCGAACAGCCCACCAAGGCACAGCTGATGACCCCAGAGTGGGCTGCATGCCACCCATGAGCTGGCCCCTGTGAGCCTCACTGAAGTATTTATATCATTTTATTATGGTTTAAACCACTGGGGAGAAACAGGTGCAGGGCTGCCTGCAAAAGAGCAGCCAGCAACATCCCCTTAGCCAAGCGGTTACGCACAGCAGCCCAGACACACGCGGGCAGCAGGACAGAGCTCAGATCTTTTAAATCCCAACCGAGTGCCAAAGCCATGGATAATACCAGTCCTGGAGGAAGACATGCAACAGGGCACAGGGGGCACTGCAAAGACCTGGTGGCTAGATTAAACCTTCACGGGCAGTTGCTCTGCTAAAGACATCCCACTGTGCCCCAGGGAGACCTTTTTTGGCTACTTCAGCAAATAAGCCACCACTACCTTTCAGCTGCCACCCCAGGAGTGCAGCCTTCATGGGAGGTGCTCTCCTAAACATGCCTAGAATGGAATGTGCAGCTATGAGGCTGCAGAAAGCCCGTTTGTGGTGTATGTGGGGCTGGGACTGTACCTCGTGCCTCGTTTTTCATCTTGCACTCACAGTAGAGATTTGCTGAGGTCCATCTGGAAGTCCTCCACAGTGAGGAGGGGATGTCTCCTTCAGAGACAAGCTGCTCTTCTGGGCACAGACCCAGCTCAGATACTCTGAAAACTCCCCATCTTCTTTCTTAGGAGCAGGTTGCTCCTAAGCCATATCTTAAGAGCATATCTTCTTTTACAACCTGGAGCCACAACATCCCCCAAAAACTGGAAAGCCAAGATGACCTGGAGAATCATGGCTTGGGGCAAGTGGTGTATTGCACTCATCCCAGGTGGAGTGTCACCATCTAACAAGAGATGGACCTTGGCCACTTGCCCAAGGCAAAATTAAACAAGAACAGGAAGAAACCAGTAGGTTTAGGGCCTCAAATCACCTGGAGCAAGAATAAAACATGGTGGCAGCCCAGGTGTGCCACCATCCAAGCTGTAACCAAGGACACCTCTCAGTCCTGTCCAGCTCTTCCTCAGGGAGAGCCCCTTGCAATAGCCTCAGGTTCACAGCTGCTCTCCACCCTTTGCTTCTTCTTAAAACAAGAGGAAGAGGGTATTAGAATTAGGAATCTAATGCCCCAGTGCCTGGAGCCCACCTGAGGCAACAACAAGCTGAGCAACAAATTTCATTTGAACCTTAATTAATGCAATTTGCCTTAGAACATGCCTGGTTCTTATAGGAGACAGGAGGCCCTCGATTGATTCACCATTGACACTCCATTGCTAGAAATACAAACAGTTTAGCTTTGAAACCCATCTTTTGTGGGCTATACCATTTTCTATTACCCTGACCAGGATACAAGCAGGTGCTGCTGTGAAAACTGCTATTCAGCCTTTCTAGAAAAGGATCCTTTTCCTGCCCAAGCAGGGGCAGAGCAGAGGTAACACCTGTGGCTGAGCACCTCATAAATCTCCCCTTGGGAAAGGCAGGTCAGCCTAGCACTGCTCCCTGTGAAAAAAGTGGGTGTTGTTCAACATGGGGCTCAGGTACAGCACAGGGACTGTCTGCACTGAAACCTCAATGGTTTGTGTGCTGGGGGATGGCTGATGTGACAGCCAGGATAGCCCAGGCTGGTAAAAGACTGAAGGTTTCTTCCCTGCCAGGCTCTGGAGAGTAGTGGTTCTGATTCTGCATCACTTCAAAGAATGACAGTGCACTTTATAACACAAAAAATGGGAATACTGAGATCAGGTTCAGCTCCACCACCCTTCCTGCATGCATGCTGGGGTTACACATCTCTAGGTGAAACTGCAGGGTTTCATTTTCCCCATACCATCCTCAGCAGGGCAAAGCAAAGCTGTTGGAGCCAACTTGCCAGCATCCTTCTCCTTGACTTCAAAGCTCTGGGCACTTTTTGCCTGCCAGCAACCCGGGTCTGCAGATCTATGTAACATCTGTCCCAGAAAGGGAGACCCCCATCCCCCGTGTCACTGCCACAGTGAAAACACTTCCTCTCCCTCTGCACACCTCCCCCAAGAAACCAAAGGTCAGGCAGCCAGAGGCAAATTTATGGGCTTCCCCTCTCCTAAAAGATTTCTCCAGATGAGGGCTCCAGCACTGGATTTTTTTTCCAGATGAAGGTAGAGAGATAAGGGGAAGGAGAGGAAGGGAGGTGGGTCTGGGCAAAACTGCAGGTCACATTTTCCTTCTCACAGCAAATGCACGGGGCAGAGGGTGCAGTGGGTGGCAAGGCTGCTCCTCCTGCTCCAGCTGCAATGCTTTCCAAAGATGTCAGGCTCAACAGGGCAAAGGAAGACAAGCTCCAAGTTCAAAAATACCCCCATAGCAGCTGGCAGCTAGAGGTGACCCTGCAGAGCTGCCTCATGCATAACAGGGATATTCTCATAGAATGTCAGGTTTGAAAGGACCTCAAGGTTCATGGGTCCAAGATTTCTAATATTATTGTTTATGTGAGATGTCTCAGCACTCTGGAGCACTGAGACTTAACTTTCTGAGGTGGGGGAATTCACCACTTCCCCTGGGAGACAATTCCAATGTTTGAGTGTATTTTGGTGATTTGGTGCAACAGCCTACTGCAAATAAGCATCATTTTAGGTGGCAGGGGCATGGCAGGTGGTGTGCACCTCATTTCAGCCAGACCTGCAAGGACCAACCTCACCAAACCCCAGTGCTTCCTTGGGCAGTGCAGCCAGAGAGTGACACTATTTGAGTGCTCCTGCTTTTCATTCCAGTCACCTGCAGACAGCTAGCACAGCAGGACCACGGGCATCATCCAGCCTTCCTGGATCATCTTTCAGGAAGAGCAAGTGGCATGCGTTTTCCAGCTGCTTGTACCTGTGCCAAGTCTAAATGCCACTCCTAAAAATACCAGTGGGAAGCAGAGGCACTTCACCAGCCACTCACCCCCACCAGGCTGCTGAAGCCACTAGGTTATTTTCCAAGAAGGCAGCAACTCGGAGCAGCTCAGTGAGACACAGCCAGGGCTTTTGCACCTCCCCACACAGGTCAGAGGAGATGTCACCACCAGGCAGCAGCAGAGCCATCATAGCACACACAAACTGGGTACAGGCAGAATCAACATCACAGGAGCTGCTCTCTGCATCCATAGGACACCAGGGCTTCAACCAGCACTTCTCATGGAATTAAGCTCCTGCAATGTTTCTGCCTTATCAGTGGCCATACCCACATTGCTTTAGCCTGAGCATCGTTGATCCCTCTGGCACCTCTTTGGCTCCCCCAAAAGCCACAGCCTTCCATCCCTGGTAGGGATGGGGGCCAGCAGCACCTCCCACCCAGAACAAAGCTGCCCATAGCCTGGTGCCAGATTGCATCACTGTCCAGTCACAAAAAATACCCCTGAGCCCTGGACAATTGCACTCAGCAAGCTGCAGGGCCCCATCCACTGCCTGGCTGGAGCAGCTCTCCTGATTTTTATTTTTCTTTCTATTGAACAGTGCCTCATTTAAAGGTCTGACTTATTCTGGGTAAATTGAGATGAAACCATACAGTCACTGAGAATTACTTCCAAGTTTCCAGCTGCTTTCCTTCTCCTAACAAGCAGGAGGGGGTGGTTGGGATCATTCAGTGAGGAATAACACACCCCAGTGCCCCACTGCTGTGGCAGGGGGGGACATGGGAGAGCTGAGCTGGGTGTCATTTCCCTGTAGCCTGACCCATTCCTCTGGGGGATTTACACCTCCCAAACGCTAGTGAGGTCCAAGTGCTATCACATTGCGAGTGCTGGGCAGGGAAAGCTCAGCAGCATCTCTTGCCTCCCCTCCAAAAAATATCCCCACAACCAGGGATACCTGCATAACGCTTCCCAACATCACTGTAAAAACAGGACAGAGGTTTGCTGTAAAAGAGCTGCCACATCCCACCCCAACCCCACATGCATTTCAGGATACAATGTTTCAGCAACACCCACACAGGGTGCAATGGGTAAAGCACCCTGGAGTCCTTCCGAGGGTAAGAAATGCAGTAGCTTCAGATCTGCAGCCCCTTTAAAGGCATCTATCTGCAAAGACAACTAAGTCCACCTCTGCCTGCACCCAAGATACAAAATAGGAACAACTTGCCTGCCAAATATATAGAGAGAATTTGCTTAAATATCTGGCTGGCTAAGCAGGATTCCATGATGCTTTTATTTAGAGCAAAATAACTCAATTTTTTTTTCTATGCAATGCACTCCAATCACCTCTTTGAAGCCACCCCAAGCCCTGCTTGGTCACCTGGACCAAGCAGACCCACCTGATGTCTGTGAGCATTCAAGGACAAAAGGTTTCTCTGAAGATGAGGCAGTTATCCAGGGTGGGAGCACAGAGGCCACCAGTGGCACATGTGCAGCTGCCCCGGATCTGAAGGGATGCGCCAGCATGGAAGGGAAAATTGATGGTGATGAGGGAAGTCCATCAGGGCGCACGCTGGCCCCGCAGATTGATGGCCTCCACAACGAGCCACACATAATGGCCAAGTTCAGGCCACGGTGGCGAGAGCTGAAAGGCAAGAGCCATAAATAAACCAGGGAAAAGAGGGAAGACAGAAGGCTGGCAGGGATAAATAAATACTGACACTGCAGCGGGGCTGGGGGAGGTGTGGGGAGAGTCCATGTTGGGGTGGAGATGCTGCCACAGAGGTGGCTGCTTTGGGGTGAGATCAATAACATCACATAAACTGTTCCCCCACCATCTTCCTACCCAAAACCCACTGTCAGCTGCTAAAGGGGCCACGTCACACATCCTTCTCCAAAAGATTATTCAAAAAAACTTGGTTCAGGGGATTTTAGGATTATAATCCCACCAAAGATACATCTTAATCTGATACTTTTTCCTCACCAAGACCTTTGTATCTCAGCATGATGACTGTCCTGGCCAGCTGAGCTTCCCTCATCACCTTCCTCAGGCAAAAGTACCTATCTCAGGCTTTTGCCCCTTCCAATTATTGCCCAGTGATGAATAGGGGGGACAGGGGAAGCTGAGGGCACAGAGATGGAGGTTTCCCCCATTGTCCCCCATCTGCTCCATTAGGGCTGGTGACTCTTCAGCAGCTTAAATAAGCCTTGTGCATTTTGTTGTGGTCTCTTCTCTCTTTTTCTCATCTCTGCCGTTTTGTCAGGAAAAACCTTGCCCAAAGAGCTGCTGTGATTTACTGCAGCGTTAACAAATGTCAGAGCTTGGGAGCCTTGTAGGAACTGCTTGCTGGCAGCCTGCCTGGACAAACATACTAAAAGTCAACCCTGGCGTGGATACTTGAGGAATTAGGGTCCATACAAAGATGCATTAAATACAGGGAGAAAGACAGGATTTTTACAACGGGGGCTTGAAAGCTTCCTCTGGGCTGTTTAACATATGGTGCTTCTCCTCTGCACCTGCCCCGTGGCCCCTCACGACAGCAGCTCCAGGATTCCCATCCTTGTCACCAGACCCAAATGCCACTCGAGTCTAGTTCCTGACAAGTGCTGCCTGTCTGACAGGGGCTGAGCCCACCTTCATGGTGGTGTTTTGTACAACCATGTTTTAGAAGCTAATTCTTCCCCCAACCCTTCCTCTGCTGGTGCTGGGCACATGGCAGAGCAAACACTGCTCAGTCAGGCAACATTCTCCACTTGCTTTCAAAAACGTATTTTTAAATGCAATAAGTAGGAGAGGAAAAGAATAAAAACGTAAATGCAACTTTTTCTTCATCCAGCTTAGAGAACACATCAGACCCAGACTACACAGGAAGGGAGAACAATCAGGAAATCAGAGATACATAGGATGATATAATGATTTTTTTTAAATCTCAGCATTTCTTCAGTGCCTGCCAGCAACCCCCCAGCCCTGCCTGTACCATTGCTGCAGGCAGGCTGGGCCAGCCATGCAACCCACACAGCCCCACCACTTTGCTGTTGTCGTTTGCCCAGTTCTCAAGCAATGAATTACAGAGGAATATTTCATATACGTGCAAGGTGTGTGTGTGTGTGTGTGTTTTAAAGGTTAATCCCTCCTCCAGCACCTTCTGCTCAACAGATTTGCCCAGCATCATCCGCACCACAGAAAGCTGCCCCGTGCCAGGAGAAGCTTGCTCAGTTTTTTAAAGCACAGCCAGGCAATGTTCCTTGGCTGATGCCAAACTCAAAAAAAAAAAAAAAAAAAAGGAAAAAGGAAAAAAGGAAAAAAAAAACCCACATGTCTTAAAATAAAAATAATCATAATAAAATTAATACCCCTTGGGGCTCTCAATAGAACAAAACCTTTTTCTCAGATCCATTGCCATATATGCACTGCTTGGCTCTGTGGGACAGGGAGACAGGGAAAGCTGCAAAAAGGGGGCTATATGAACTGATGTGCTGTAAATCTCCTGCATTAAGTGGGATACCATAACCCACCATGATTTAGGATCCTAAGGATCATCACATCCACCCAGGTGACATGATGTTACTATGATTTACCTCTGCATCCTGCCTCTAAAACACAACTCCTCAGCAAAGATGCACAGGAGCAACACCAGGAACAGGGGGATAATCTGCTGGAAACTTCTCCTTGGTATTTGTGCAGATGGCAGAAAACAAAAGGAAACCTGGAGGTCACCACCCAAGCAGTGCCTGGGCAATACTGCTGCTTTGGGGAGCAGCTAGCATCCATGCCTATCCTCCAGAAAAGCTTTCTCACCTCTTTTGACTCCAGTGGAAAGGCAACAGCAGAGCAGATGAGGTTGGAGAGGGTTGCCCAGCCTGGCCACCCAGCTCTTCACTGCACAGAGGGCTCCCCGAGCACCTTCATCCATTTAAGGCTGAAACTGCCAGAGCCAAACACACCACCTACATGTCTTCCTCCAGGTGTAAGGGGCAAACAGGCCCTGTGCCAATCAGAGAGGAGGGATTCAAATGAGGACTGGGGAGAGAATGGGGGAAAAAGAGCATTTAACCCTAGGTTTGGCTTAAATAGAGCCAGCCCATGGCTGGGAAGGCCCCAGGTGTGGCTGCTCAGGACCACTAAGGTAAATCAGTGCCATCAAGGCTCCACCCAGGGAGATGCAACTAATACCTAACTCAGGGGCCCTGGCCTCACTGGGGCTTGACCTGGGGGGCTCCCAGTGCTGCCTGCCACTCTGCTGTGGACACCCACAGCCTGTGTCTCACCATGCCCTGGTTAATCCTGTACCAGTCCCTCTGGGCAGCTCAGTCCAGTGCAGCATTAGTGCACACAGATTTCTTTGCCTGTCCTTGAAACACAAACCAAAACTCATCCTTGTGCTGCAGAGCATTTGCTGGCAGGGCTGTCATAGTAACAGTAGGGCAAGGACGCAGGAAAAAACCTCTTTATTGTCCCTGCCAGGAAATAGATCTCATCCCAATGCAAAAGCACAGGGAATGTGACTGCTCCATCCACGCTTCCTGCCACATGGAGCCCTGGCACCGCTGTGGGACCACCGTCCCTTCCTTCAATCCTGACAATTCCACGGATCCAAAGCCCAGACCCAGCCAAGTCCAGCATCACCAAATCCACCTCTCACCAAAGCACCTCTGACAAAGCCCAGCCTGTTCTTTGCCTTTCCACCAGTGCCATGTGTACCACCAGGCTCCCTTCCTGGCTAGGAGATGGCCCCACCATGAATGGGGCCCTGTTTCACCCCGGCTGTGGGGCGAGCTGGAGGATTTCAGCCTCCACAGCATTTGCACTTCATAACTTTGGGATTTTACTAGCCCCCAGCCACTCTGATTCCGAGAAGGTCTAAAAAGAGACTTTGATTTCCAGGGTATGTTTTTTTCTTTGGGAATTGAAATACCTTTCACCGTAGCAAACAGCACAGCAGAGCTACAGAAAAAGGGGTGGGGAGGGAAACTGAAGCAGTGACGGGGAATTACTGGAACATGTGGGGCCTCTCCAGGAGCTTCTCCTCATGGGAAAGGAGCTTCCATCCCATCCCAAGAAAAATCTCTGGCTGGCTGACAAGAATTTCTCAGCCTTTGATGACACGGTGAAGTTCCTTTGCATGGACCCAAGGTGGAGGTGCAGTGGGAAGCCCTTGGCAGCAGGTTGGTGCAGCCTGCCCCGGGCTGCTCAGCCCCAAAATCCAGCCAGTCAGCTTGCTGGAGCTTTTACAAGCCCCTTGACTCCCACAGAGCCATTTAGTCCAGGTGAAAATATTTTTCTGTTGAAAAATAAGAAAAAAAAGCTACTTAGGAATGCTGAAGGGAGTTAATAAAGTCCAGAAAGCCATATAAAGAGTAACAAGTGTTGGGAAGGGGCTCTGTAACCTCTATTTTAGTATAAATACTGTATCCAAAGTGTGTTGTTGTGCTTTACTGGATGAAGTACACCCATCTTATTGTTTTCTTCTCTCTAAACCATGAAGACTTTAAAACTCTGCCTAGCAGGCTGCATTGCCATGGTGGGAACCCATCTCAGGGCTTGGCCATCTCTGGAAGAGGCGGAGGTTTGGCCTCAGACACGTAGGCCCCATGGCCATGACCTTTTTTAAAAAATCTTAATTTTTTAAAATCTTTTTTTAAATCTGTATAAATATTTGGGTGAAAATAGTGGCCCAGCCCCTACCTGGCCAGTGCCCCTCCAAGGTGTCCCACAGAGCAGGGCTGTGCTGGTGGTATCCTGGAGGAGCACAAGGGTCTGAGAGTGGAAATGACTTTATTCCAAAATGTGCTATAACAAAAAACCCTATAGACTCTGGTCACTGACCCCACCTTGGGCCTTGCCAAACCCTGTTTCCCCAGGTAAGATTTTCCTGTGAAGGGTTACACCAACAGTAATCAAGAATTATATAATTGCTCATGCTGGAAAAGACTGTCAAGGTCATCAAGTCCAACCTTGTCCTAAACCTATTACCCTATTTCCAATGACCCACCACTAAACCATGTCCCCAAGCACCATATCCAGGTGATTTTTAAACACATTCAGGGATGGAGACTGTCCTGGTTTGGGCCAGGATAAAGCTAATTTTCTGTCTTGTACTTTTGCTTTCAGCTAAGTCTCTTGTAAGTATCCGCACTCGCTGAAATTAAGCAAGCTTCTCAGTCAGTGTCTGCTTCTAACACGGATAACACTCAGTGTTTGTAGTTACAACTAGAGAATGGTGTGCAGAACCAAGGCCACTGCTCAATCCTGAGGAACATTTTATGCTCTGAATAGAGAAAAGGAGTAAGGAGGTCACACCTGCAACCCTCCCTTAGGGAGGAGTAGACAAGACAAATGACCAAAATTGACCAGACTATTCCATCACATACATGGAATATTCAGTATAAATTTGAGGGATCATGAGGGTCAAACCCATTTTTCCCCTTCTTTGCCCTTCTTTACCTGTCCCTGTTTGCTTCAGCATCCTGGGAGGATTCCACCCATTCCTCTGCCTGTGGTCCTGATCCGTGCCAGCCTGAATCTGTGTGTTCCTGCCTCCAGCTCCCAACTGCTGCTGACCCCAGGAGTCCAGCCTGGACTTTCCCAGGGCTGCCCTGCAGCCTCCGTGGTGACGTGAGTTATTGGGGTAAGGCAGAAGGAACGTGGTATTGTTTTACTGTATATTGTATATATTTAATATTTTTTCCTTTTTATCATTACTGTTTCATTAAAGCTGTGTAGTTTAGTTTCCGACTCATAAATCTCTCTTCCTTATTCAGTTTCCTTTCTTTATCAGGAAGGAGAAGGGGATTAATAAAGAGCTTCTCTCATTCAGTTAATTGCTGGCCCAGTGTTAAACTGTGACAGAGACTCAACCACCTCCCTGGGGAGCCTGTTCCAGGGCTTAATAACCCTTTCTGTAAAGAAGTTTCTCCTGATATCCAATCTAACTCTCCCCTGATGCAATGTGAAGCCATTTCCTCTTGTCCTGTCATCTGTCACCAGTGAGAAGAGACCAACCCCACTCTCACTACAACCTCCTTTCAGTTATTTGTAAAGAGTAATAACATCTCCCCTCAGCCTCCATTTCCCCAGGCTAAACAGCCCCAACACCCTCAGTCACTCCTCATAAGAGATGTTTTCCAAACCCTTCACAAGCTTTGTTGCCCTTCTTTGGACCTGCTCCAACACCTCAATGTCCTTTTTGTACTGAGGTGCCCAACACTGAACACAGTACTCAGGGTGGGGCCTCACCAGTGCCAAGTACAGGGACAGGATCACTTCCCTAGTCCTGCTGGTCACACCATTTCTGATACAATCCAGGATGCCATTGGCCTTCTTGGCCACCTGGGCACATTTCTAACTCATATTTAGATGACTGTCAATCAATACACTAAGGTCCTTTTCTGCCAGGCAGCTTTCCCTCCACTCTTCTCCAAGCCTGTAGCATTGCCTGGGGTTTTTGTGACCAAAATGCAAGACCCGACACTTGGCCTTATTGAATTTCCTACAGTTAGTCTCAGCCCAACAATCCAGCCTGTCCAGGTCCTTCTGTAAAGTCTTTCTACCATCCAGCAGATCAACACTCCCTCCCAGCTCCATCTGAGAACTTACTGAGGGTGCATTCAATCATCACCTCATCAAGATCATCAGTAAGGACATTAAATAGGAGTGGCCCCATCACTGAGACCTGGGGGACACCACTCATGTCTGGCCACCAGCTGGATTTAACTCCACTGACCACAACTCTTTGGGCCCAGCCATCCAGCCAGTGTTTAGCCCACCAGAGTATCTGCTCATCCAAGCCATGGGCAGCCAGTTTTTCCATGAGAATCTTATGAGGGACAGTGTCAAAGGCTTTACTGAAGTCCAGGTGGAATACATCAACAGCCTTTCCCTCATTCACTCAGCAGCTCACCTTGTCATAGAAGGAGATCAGGTTTGTCAAGTAGGATCTGCCTTGCATGAACCCATGCTGACTGGGCCTGATTGTCTGGTTGACCTTTAACTGATCTATAATAGCTCCTGTGGTTATCCATTCCATGACCTCCCCTGGCACTCAGGTGAGACTGATGGGTCTGTAGTTACTGGGATCCTCTTCACAGCCTTTCTTGAAGATGGGTGTCACATTTGCCAGTCTCCAGCCCAATGAGACATCCCTGGTTAGCCAGGACTTCTGAAAAATGATGGAGAGTGGCTTGACAACCACATCTGCCAACTGTCTTAGCACTCTAGGGTATAAACCATCTGGTCCCATTGATTTATGAGGGTCTGGCTTATGATGCAGGTCCATAACTACTTCCTCATGGATTATAAAGGGCCTAACCTGATCCCCACCTCTGTCTTCTATACTAAGGGACTGTGTGCCTAGGGAGCAACTAGTCCTGCTATTAAAGATTGATGCAAAGAAAGTATTAAGTACCTCAGCCTTTTCTTTATCCCTGGTCACTGTGTTTCCCTCTGTATCCAATAAAGAATGGAAAGAAGCTGCAGGGATACCCTGTCTGTGTTTTATGGGCCTGACTTCACCAGGGTAAAGCAGCAGGGAAAGCAGAACGACCTCCTCCCCTCCACCTGCTTGTATTTTTAATTTGCTTTCTGAAAATCCCTTCTTCTGCAGCAAAACCAGGTCATCACCAGGGCCTTACCGGGGTCAGGAGTTTGGGTGCAATAGTGGGAGAGGAGTGGTGCTGGGGGCAGAGAGTCTGGAGACACTGCCTTCCCACAGGACTCCTCTCACCAAAGCTGGGGGAAACCGAAGGAGAGGTGACAGCACTGCCAGAGGACAAGCTCAGGCAAGTGGCCACAAGAAGCAAATTTGGCCAGTGCTACAAGCAATGCATATTTCCCCCTCTTCAGACACCTCCTCAGAGTTTTCCTCTCCCCTCAGTAGCAGAGCTCATTTCTTCCTGGGAACAGTGCAATTGCAAAAACCAAGCAACTAAGTGAAATAATAAATTACTGACAAATAAGTAGCTTGAGAAGTGTGCAGGGACCTGCAAACCATCTCACCCAGCCCCTCCAGCAATGGGTACAGCCAGGACAGCCGTGGCTGTCCCATGGCATGGACCTTCAGGCCAGGAAATGGTCTAAATCTGGCTTCTCTCCTGCAGCATCCCAGGCTACTTCCTGAGGTATTATTGTTTTCGTTCACCCTCTTGATGTATTGTCCCTTAACTTATTCGGGGTTTCCCAGTATGTGCCAAGAAAGCGCTGGCGGTGACGCACCAGCCTGTTTTTAGGCTCCTTCCTGCAGGGAGCCAGGAAGAATGCCCCCCCCAGGGTTCCACAGGGTTCCTCTGCCTTCTAGTCTAGGGCAATTAGTTGCATTAATTTTTAACACCATCAGGGGATGTGAAAAATAATAATTTTGGGAGAAAGAGGACAATGAGCAGTGTCTCTGCAGCCTTGTGTACTGCACAGAGCTGTCTACCGAGCAGAGCTCATCACACTGCTCCAAAACATAAGCCATTCCCTGGGTTTTTCTGGATTTGTCCAAATAAAGGGGAGGAAGGAAAAAAAAAACAAAAAAAGACCAGGCCACGCCCTTCCTCACTCTAGATCCCAGGCAATAAATAGATCTTGGAGTGGGAGCCCTGGCTTCGTAGCTCGACCACAGATGGAATCGGGTTGTGGGCCAAGGCATCAGGGAGCTCACCTGCTTTGCTTAGTTTTGCTTTCCCATAAGATGGATTTTGATGACCCTAGTTCCTAGGCAGAATTGGCAGAAGCCATTTGAGTAAGGAAATTAATGTCCTTTCATCCCCATGGACTCCCTGCCCATTGCCTGCTTGAGAACCCCTACAAACTCCAAGCGCTCCCCTGGGATCCCTGCACCCAGGGCCACATTTTTCCAAGCCTTTCTCCAAGCACGTGTCAGCAGCAGAGATGCAAGGAGAGAAAGGGAAAAAAAAATTGTGAGTATCTATCTGTCTGCAGATCATTCATTCTCCCTGAGGAGCCCCAGAGCATTTTCATCTGATTTTTGCTAAGTTTAGGTTAGGGAGATTTTTGGGTGCAGGGTGGTCAGGGAAAGGAAAAATTAGTCCAGGCTTTAGCAGATCACTGGGGAGGAATTTGGGGAGGCAACAGGAAAGCTCTGTCCATGGCTGGGACGCATCCAGTCAGGACAGAAACAATCCTGGCTCTTGAACACTGTTATGAAAGTAAGAATAGATGTTTACTCACAGGAAAGCGAAGAACGGAAAAACTTCTCAACACCATTGTTTGCCACAAATAATTTCACCTTCCCTAGTCTTATGGTGTATTCAAAAAAACCCTGATCACTCTTCTTTAACATCACATTCCAGCAACTCCAGAAGACCTACACAGCCAGGCTCATCTTGGGGGCTTGGGTTCAACCCACCCCATGGCAAAGCCAGTATCCCATCACCTTTGCATTGCTTTCTTGCCCCCAGTGCCTTGTGTCCAAGACAGCCTCACCTGAGCCCCTCTTTTAGACCTGATCCCTGTCTCTGTGGCTACATTCACAGGGCTGCCAGCTCTTCTATTGCTCTTCATCAAACTCCCTGCAACAAGCAGACAAGGAACCCATGCTGACTGCAGCATGGTTTGCCCCAGGTCCCCCGCTGGTGTCATCCTGGGTTTGGGGGTTCATGGCCAGGCTTAGGTAATGTTATAGTTGTGAAGGATGGAAAACCTACAAAAAATTTTGCTCTTTTGGCATATGTTGTGGTCTGTCCTTGCTCCCTTGCCTGCTGCTCCCAGGGATCAGTCCTTCCTGGTCTGATTCATGGTCCCCTGGTTTTCCATTGGGACCTTGCCAGCCGAGACCCAGCACTGCTTCCATCCTCCCCTGGCAGCTCCCCACAACCCAAGTCTCCCTGGAAAACCCAAGCCTGCCTGAAGCTCAGCATTCCTGGCCCATGTCCGGCCAAGGCCAAGGGCACAGGATCCCAGCACCACCTTCTGGCAACGCATTGCCATGCACAACCCTCACCCCGGCTGTGGCCAGAAATCCTCCACTGAGCCCTGGGGACCACCCAGAAAGAGAAACCGGGGGGCTCCGTGGACCCCAGCCTTTCTCCTGTCTGTCCAAGCCTGAGTATTTTCCGATCTCCCCAGCATCACAGCTGGCCCCAGAGTAGCTGCAGGAGCAGGAGCCCCCGTTGCATCCTCTGGCGAGGGGCAGCTGCCTGCTGAGGGGGTGAATAGCGGCGCGGCTGGCCCAGAGAGGCGACCGAATTTAATTCGAGATGAATGGGCACCTCCCGGCCGCCCATGACATTTTCATTGCAGGCTAACAAGGGGAGAAAAATCCAATTAGGTGACAAAGGGGGTCCCTAATCGGCCATGCAGCCGGACGTGGGGCGGGTGGAACGGCACGGCATCCTGCAGCAAAGCAGGGACAGACCATGGGAAAGCAAGAAAAGCCTCCGAAAGTCTTCCTATTGCAAAGACCAAACTGCAGGGTGGCCAGGCAGATAGATATAGTTATATCTATATAGTTATAAAGATATAGATATATAAAAGATATAGTTATAAAGCCTCCAGTGTCTCCCAGGTCACTGAATTAAAGGAAAAGTGGCCCAAAGTGAGACAGGAAGGGCAGCGGCATCTCCCAGGTGCAGAGTCTGAGGGCAGTGGGGAGAAATAAGCCAAGAGCATTCTACTCCTGAAAGAAAATACTAATAAATTTTGTCAGACTCCTTATCAGGCATCTACTCACCATCACATCTTCAAAAGAACCTAGTTCTAGAAGCAGGTGAGGATGAAGCACATCGGGGTTTATGAACACAGGAGCTTTTTAAAACCACAAAAAATTCTGGCTAAACTTGACCAGAAGTTTTTCCAGCAACAGGTACCCTTTCAAGTTATAACACATGCAGCCAGCCATACCATCTATCCCCAATTTTAGTGCCTACAGAAGTGTGGGGATTTATGGTGGGACACCCCTGCAGGTGCAAAACCCCCTCCTGCCCAAACATGGGGACTCTGGGGCATCACAGGATGTGGGGAGGGCATAGCAGCACACTGGGAAAGGCGACAGGGGACACACACAGCTAACAGCTGGGTTTTAAAGGAAGGGTGATAAATGGGAACGCTGTGCTCCCTCGGGAATTATTAATGGCAGGGGAGGCTGAAACCTTGGCTTTGCCCCAGGAGACAGGCTGCACAGTGAAAGCTGATGGGCAGGGGGGAGCAGATGGCCAGGGAAGGCCAGGGGTCTGGCTGGGAGCAGGGGGTCCCTGCTTGCACAGCACAGAGGCAGGGTACAGTGGCTGCTTGTCCCATGGGACACAGCTGGGCAAAGTAGGGGAAAGGACACATACACACACCCCCAGTGTCCTCTTCTTCCTGGAGCCTCTCAGGTGGCTCCAGCCGCAGCTCCAGGTGGCCACCGCTGAGTATTGACCCAGTGCTATCTCAGCTCCCACCTTATCAGGGCAAGGGCCAGCTCCAGTCACCAGCACCTGCCCCATCAATCTTCTCCCTGTCCCGTGGGTGCGAGGTCTTGGTGGATGAAACAACCTGCCCAGGGAGGGAGCGGGAGGGCCAGGCTTGCTGGTGCCCAGGGATGATGGATTGGTACCTGGGAGGTGACAGGGAGAGGGTTTTCCTTTTTCTCTGTAGCTCCTGCCATGGCCCCGGCCCTGGGTAGTGGACCATGGGGAGGTGGGTGCCTTCATCCATGAACTACATTGGTGGCAGCTTTCTCCACTGAAATTTGGGCACTGAAGACTTGGGGATGTAATGTCCTGTGGATGAGAGGAAAGAAGCTATACTTGTATTCACAAGGTGGGGAGGGAGGGGTGGTATAATTCCCCTACAATTACTAGATGAAATAACAAGCTGAACCTGAGTGACGAGACCACAATTCACCTACACCCACCTGGGGGAAGATGGAGATGTGATTCCTCATGCCAGGGCCCACTCCAGGCAGAGCTTCACAAAGTCCAGGCAAAAAATCATGCCTGAGGCCCTGGGAAAATGAGGTAAAGCCTCACAGCTTGGGCTGAAATGAAAACAAAAGGCAGCAATTCTTCATGGCTGCAGCTGCACAACTAGCTGCAAGGGTTAAAGGTAATCAGAAATGTCCGTGGGGACCATTAAACACAAAAACCTGTGTGCGTCTCCCAGGAAAGGAAGCTCCATGCTTTGGCCAGGGCAGAAGCTCTAGCAATGGTGGGAGTGACTGAGGTGCTGCCTCATCCAGCAGCTGACCCAGCTGCCTCCTCCCCAGCACCTTGCTCTTTCCTATGCCCCAGGGAACACTGCTATGAGGGTGCACAGAGCTGTAGAAAGGCCAGCAAATGCCCAGTGGACTCACACCGACTGCTTGCCCTGGCATGGGTTTCCTAAACCAGGGAGGCAGGATGACCCCAGCAAAGCCATTACCAAATTTTTCCATAAAACCTGTACAAGGACTCTGTGTGTCCAGAAATAAAGAAAAATGCCAATGGGCTTGAAGGCGTCCTGGGGACACCACTAGCACCCAGAGCCATCCCACCTCCAGCCCTCCCCATCAGGGCTGTGCAGACAGGATGGAGTTCTCCCCTTCCTTACACAAACTTGGGATCTCCTTTCAGCTATTGCTTTTTTTTTTTTTAAAAAAAAAAGTGGGATATTTGTGAATTGTAGTCNCACCACTCATCATCTTCTTTCTCCCCAAAGTATTATTTTTCACATCCCCTGATGGTGTTAAAAATTAATGCAACAAATTGCCCTAGACTAGAAGGCAGAGGAACCCTGTGGAAGAGGGGGGGGGCATTGCTGCTTTAAAGAGCTTCCCAGACTTGCCTTTGTGACCGGAGGAGAGGGTGGGGTGGTGGTGGAGGTGGGGACCCAGAAGAATGAAATAAAGAGAAGTACAACAAAAAGAAGTTAAAAGTGTGAGTGACAAGTTTTCGGCAACAGGCTTCAGCCCCTGTGGGGTCGTTTGGGCGAAGAATGGCAACAAATGAACAAATGAGCTGGATTTTCATGCTTGGTGGACAGTGAATGAATAAGCATCTTTTAAAACCCTATCAGGAACTCTTTGGATTGTCATTATAGCTGGGAGGAGGGGAGGAAAGGCAGACTTTTGAGGGCTGGCCATGTGAAAGAATCCTGATTCTTCGCCTTTTCCCTGGCTGTGAGCACAGCTACACCTAAACGTGAAGGCAGTGTGGGAGGACAGCCTTTCAGTCACAGTGGAACCATCCTGGCCACAGAGCACCTCTGGGGGACACTGGGGCACCCTGATGGATACTAGAAGAGGAGAGGATCTGTTCTGCTTGCAGAAGTCCCCCACTGATTCCCAGTGGTGTGGAGGGGACAGGCAGTAGCTGGCAGTCCCAGCTGCCTCCTCCACCAGGAAATCCAACTGCAGTGTCAGAGGCAAACAATGTGAGAGGGCAGGAGGCAATGCACTTAAAGCCGTATTTTGAGTGGAGAGTGGAGGCCTGAGGTCAAAGAAATTGCCCTGGGATTATGGGAATCACCTTCCTTTTCTCACCAGCCTTCAGACATAGGGAAGCTGGCCAGGGGCAAGGAGGAGGGGGATGAGCCTGTCACCGAGGAAAGGACCCCAGTGTTTCTCTTTCCCTGGCCCTGGCAATGAGCCTGTCCCCTATGAGCCATGCAAATAATTTGCAGAGTTGTTTTCCGCACTTTGTTATCCTCAATGTCTCAGTTTACCCTTGATCAGAACAGAGCAGTGGTGAGGCAGGAGACTGTGCTTTGGAGGCAGTTTGCTGAATATCCCTACAGAGAGAGTTCAGCAGTATAACACAGCCACAGAGGAGCAGAAAGGTTCAGGAGGAGACAGGTTTAAAGCCTCCTTGTATTTGTAATAGAGGATTGTATG
The DNA here is from genome assembly GCA_038090715.1 of Florisuga fusca. Taxonomy (NCBI): domain Eukaryota; kingdom Metazoa; phylum Chordata; class Aves; order Apodiformes; family Trochilidae; genus Florisuga; species Florisuga fusca. The sequence continues at coordinate 15,593,754 of JAAWXA010000010.1, forward strand.
ACATATTCAGAGCTCTTCTTGTCTAAATAGAACAAGACCTAAAGCTGAGTGTTGGGTCCTGAAAACATCAGCTGGTAGCGAGATCTCCCTGGCTGCAAAAATAAAAGTTAAGCTGGCCTCACATGGGATTTCAGCAACCAAACCTGGCAGTGCCCAAGCTAAGTATGTTTTCAACCCATTGCCTGCAAGTATGTGAGGGTACAAGGCTGTGCCTCGGTCGTGGTCCCAGCAGCCACCTGTTTCTTCCACATCAAAAAGTCCAGAGGCCATTACTGCAGCAGCAGTTATAAAGGCCAAGCACTGGCGCTGGGACAACCCCGTCAAGAGAAATGAGACCATCATGCACTAAACAGAGAAAAGATAAATGGAAAAGGAGTCTTTCAGTCTTCATTATCAAGTTTCCATGGGTTTGCCAAAACCATAGCAACCAGTTCAAGCAATGATTAACCTAATAATGTGGAGGCAAAGAAAAAAAAAGCATTCAAGCTGCTAAAGAAGTCACTAGTTCTCCAGAGGTAGTAAATCCGCCCGCCCCCCACCCCCTACTC
>JAAWXA010000010.1:15594321-15736614 GCA_038090715.1 Florisuga fusca
CCCACCCCCTACTCACCCCCCCTTCAACATCCAGCCCCACTGCTGGAAGACCAGAAGCATCCTAAGCCTCCAGAGAAAAGAATCTGAAATACTGAATTCTGAAAAGGAATTCTGAAAATACTGCTGCACAGACTTCTTTTGGGACTTCTGTAATACCTGCTCCTCACAGGGCTCTCAAGCTTTTCTTTCTCCTTTTCTTGCCCATGTGGACTTTGTTCTCCCTTTTGCAATTTTTTTGCAACAATGCTACTTTTGCAGTCTAAGTGAATGTGCTGTTATTCTCCTCCTCCCACAGCACACATAGATATCTAGGGCAAGGTGTTACCTCCCGTAGGGAGATATCAGAGTAGAGCTGGGCTACAGAGAAAACATTAAATGTTTTTATCACCCAAATAATCACGGTGTTTTGCCTGTGGCCACACACAGAGGCCTTGGAGCACTTTGCAGACTGTTAGAGTATGAAAACAATACACAGTTCAGCCAGAAAGGGGGATGGGGGGGGAATACTATTAGGTCTTTCATTCTGCCTATCTGATCTACGACGCAGATAGATCACGTTCAGGACTATAACAGTGCACACAGAGATAGGCACACACTGCCTTTTCCTAGTGCTCAACCTTGCCCCATGGCCCAGGTTTCTCCAGCAATGTGGGCACTGCTTCCCAAAGCAATGAATAGATGAAGTGGTGGAGCACTGCATGGATGAATGGGTCCCAGGAGGCAGCAAATCTCCAAAAATGCTCAAGTAGAAAGCAAGTGAGGCCTGCTCACCTAGCTTTCCAGCACTGGCTTCAAGGTGCCCTCCATCCTTCTCCTGGGTGCATGTATGAGGCAGTTCATTCACTGAGGCTGGGTCAAGTGCTCAAGAACACATCCAAAATCCTCCAGGCCCCATGTGTTTTCTGAGCTGCAAAGAGCCTGGCTAACGGAGGGGCCGAGCTGGCCTCTCCCCTCACTGCAGTGCTGGGCGATGATCCCCGCAGCACATCTGAACGCTCAAGCCCTGCAAGCCCGGGGAGAGACACACGGGTGGGGGTCCGCACCAGGGGGGACACCCCATAACCCCCTGCCCAACCCGGGCAAGACCCCGAAAGCTGAGCCCTGGTGCGAGGGGGAGGCAGCGGAGCACGGAGCCCGGAGGCGGGGGGAGCACCGCGTCGCGCCCCCGGCCCGGTGTCCGCCTTCAGCACCATGGACAGAGACCTCCCCTGCGCCAGTGCGGGACGCCGCTGCGCATCCTCCGCGCATCCTCCGCGCACCCACGGACTCCACGCCGGGGGGTGTCCCCCACCCCAACCTTCCCCCCAAGCCTCCTGGGGAACGGTAACAGCGCGGGGGTGGAGGGGGATGCCCTCATCCCACTCCCGCGTCAGGTCGGGCGGTGGGACAAGGCCCCCGGGATCCCGTACCCGGTTACGTTTTACTCTTGCCTCTTGTGTTTTCGTACGGGCATAGGGACTTGTTGGGGTGTTTGTGCGTGTGTCTTTGTTTCCAGTAACCAAATTTCTTTTGTTCTACAAATTGCCACAATAGCGTCTCTATACCGCGGGCAAACGGGCGCAGCGGAGAACAATTAGCATCACAATGGGCTTTTGGCCTCGCGGGCAGCTTTGTCTAGCGACTGCTGCCCCGCTGGGGGAGGCAGCGCCGAGAGGGGAGGTGGCCCAGCCGTAAATCTACCAGATACAAATGGAGACCCTGGGAGGAGAGGGCCGGGAATGACTTGCAGGATTCTTGCGGCTTCTCTTCTGCCGCCGTGGTGGGAGAGGTGTTGCTTTACTCACGTCCTGCGTTTTTAACCGGCCCGACGCTCTCCCACCCCCCCCCCCCCCCCAANGCCGGTGCGCGCCCGCGCCTCCTCCTCCTTTTCCTCCCTGAGGGGTGGCAGTGGCAGCGGGGGGGCGCACGGCGATGGCACCTGCGGTGGGGCCGCCCTTTCTTCCTTCCCACCCTCCTTCTTTCTCCCGCTCCCCCCCGGCCGGGGCTGCTCAGGAGGTACCGTGATTTTGCGGTGCCATATGTCGAGCGGCTCGGCGGAGCGCAGCCCTTCAGAGCCGGAGCAGCTGCTGCTCCAGCCCTACCTTAGCAGGCGCATAATACCTGGGAGCCGCAGCCTCCCCCCGTCTCCTGTTCCCCCCCACACACACTCTGGGAGGGCAGCACGGCTGGGCCGGCTCCGTGCCTCTGTTTTTGTGACTTCATTGTGGCACCCAACAGATGCACGCCGGCCCCTCCTGCCCCTCGCCCCGGTGCGAGCGCGCTGCTCGGGACACAAGGAGCACAGATGCCAGGCGCAAGGTGCACCAGATGCCCCCCTTTGTGAATTCAAACAATATTTCTCCCTTCATCCCCACACTCCCCCCCTTCCTCTTCCAACAAGAGGGAGAGGAGAAGGGGAGCAAAAAGGAAAATATTTTAAAACAAACAAACAAACAAACAAAAAACCGTAGGGTAAGAAAGGAGAGCCCCGGGAGCGCGTCAGCTGGAGCCGCTCGATGGGGCGCACGGCTGGGGACAGCGAGCAGGGACCCGGGGCGAAAGAAGCCTCCCTGGAAAATCATTAATTAGCCGGCGAGCACTGAGCAAGCGACCCCCGGGGCCGAGAACGGGCAGGGCGGCAAAGGGGAAAGGATGGCACAGGGAAAAGGACGGCAAAGCCCATTTCGCCACTGTAAATCCTCCCAGGTGTGATCCCTGCCTTCTGTGATCGGGGTCTCGCAGGAGAGCAACTGGTGAGTGCGCCGAGGGCTTAGCAAGCAAGAGCTCTCCCCGGGCTAGGCCAGAGCTACTGGAAAGGATGTCCCCCCTTTTAGCAGTCCCGCCCCACAGTGGCAAAGTGAGTTCTGCTCCAGGCAGAAGAGGCTGTGGAAGGAGCAACCCCTCTCTAAGGTTAGAGCGCCATGCATAGCACTGGCACAAATCCCACCAGGATGCAAATACCAATCCCCTCCATGACCACCCGGCAGCCCTCGTCCCCACTGCACTGCAGAAATCTGTTTCAAAGGTCTGATCCATGCCGGAGCTAATGGGTTTTGCTCTAACCCCACCGCACCACCCACACTCTGACTTACAAGGGCGGAGGCTACTCAGGGAGAGAAATAACCCAAGGGAGCCCTGGGGTGAAGGATGCTGTCACTGCACCAGGAGTGGAGAAGCCCTGTTACTGCTCAGGGAAAGACAGCTCAAGTATGCAGTGTGTAGTCCTGCTCTACGATAAACCTCTCCCCATGTTCCCTTAAAACACAGCCTGACAGGAGACGGCTCTGTAAGGCTGGAAGAGCAGTCAGTTGTCTGACACCAGAACAGTTTTTGGGTCAGAATGCAATAATCCTAAGCATAGCAACAGCCTGTATTATCTCTGTATAGGAGAGAGGAAAGGAAAAGAACACCCATGGAAAATAAAGGCAAGGAAAAAACACCAAGTACAAAAGAGTCAGTCAGATACTGGGCTGTGATGCCTACAGGTGGGTGGTGTGAAACCTGCTACCTTAAAGTATTTATCCAACCATCTGACTATCTGCCTGCATAGAGAAATTTGGTTCTCACCTCCCTGGTAGTCTGCCAGCCTCTGTCATTCTCAGTTCTACCAGACTTGGTCTCCTCTCCACTTCTGGCAAATGGTTCCTTGCCCCAGGCCATTTCACCTGCCAGAAAGAGGGTTTCTCCTCTACCCTGATAACAACCTGGGTAGACAGGTTGGGTTATACATCCAGCATACTGGACATGTAACTTGGAAAACACTTGTGTTCTCCACAAATGTTTGGAAAACATTTGGGTTTTTTCCCAAGTCCTTTAAGCTTTACAAGTTCCTGGTGAGATCTCTCAGAAGCCACCAACACCACCACAACATTCCTTTGATGGTGTTTACTGGGTGTTCAAGCACATATCCATCTTTAACTTATCAGCAGCCCAGAGTAAGCCTGTACCTGTCTATCTATCTGCATGGAAACCACAAAGAATAATTGTAATTAGAAGTTTGCTGTCTCCACAGCTACAGTTCAGCAGGAGGAAGCTTTCTAAGCAGAATATATCCAGCATTCAGATTTCACCAGCTGGCAGTGGTCATCTTTATCTACCTGTTGGATAATGCAGTCTTGAAGCTTCCATATTCATTTCTGTCAGCCCTCCTTTGACATCAAAGAAGAGTCACAGACCAAGGATATGTTGGTCTAAGACTGTCATCTTCCCGAGTGGCGTTTCTACCTTGGAAGGGCAAAAATCTAACTCCTGGCATTTTGATGCCAGAGGGGGTTATAAGTGATGTGGACTGGTCATATTGGCTCACTGAAAACTTCTTACCCAGTAGAAGACAGATGGTGCAGCAACCCTTCCCCAGACCTTCATCAAAGCTCTTAGCACAAGACAGATCAAGATGGGGGGGCTCTGACCCTTCCTGTGCAAGCTGACATTGCTGCCACACTGCTGCCACTGCCAGGCAGTCTGCCTAGCCACTGGTCATGCCAAACTGCTGCTGGCAGGAAGGATATGACCCATAAAGGTGTGATGAGGCCATTTTGCCCACTGGCTCTCTGAACCTGCCCAGAACCAGCTCACACTCCTCCCAGGGCAGTTCCCAGCTGTGCTGTATACATCTGGCAGCTGTGCAACACCAGCTGCCGTAGCTCAACTGCCCATACCCCCAGCTCCTGACCCCATCCCCTCTCTGACCATCCCTCTACCAGCCCCACCTCTTCCCATCTACTCCCTCCTTCCAGTATCAGGCAGAAACATCCCTCCTCACCTACCCTCCCCTGTCCCAGCCTCGCCATCCCCTCCCTCCCATCCCTGCATCTTTCTGTCCCTCTTCTGGCACTCCTTGTGCTAGTGTCCTCACCAAGCAGCCTCAGTGCCCCCTCCCAGGTTTCCCCAGCTTACCCCTGCCCATCCATACATACCTTATCCTGGCTCTGGATGCTGGTGCACCTCTCCTGACTCTTCATCCTCCACCAAGGGTCCATTTACATGGTGCTCAAACTTTGAACCAGAGCTATTTCCTGCCCTGCACTACTGCAGTGCTGAGGAGAAGACAAGATTATATTCAGGAGGGACCATTTTGTTCCCCAACCTGAGGTATGCAATGAACCTGGGGAGCCCGTGAGTGGCACAGCCCCTCCTGCCAGCCTGTTCCAGGACCTCTGGAAAGTGAGAGGCCAGCCTGAGTTCTCTGTCTCAATGGGAAATTATGTATTTGGGGGAAAAAAAATCTGGATATTTTCACACAAAACATCACATGGTTGTAACACAGAATTCTAGCTGCAGCCCAGCTTGGCAAGACAAATGACCCTCAGCCTGTACCAGTCCTTGGCCATGCAATTTTTGGGGAGCCACAATGAACCTTGTGCCACCAGGTTGAAAGAGTGGGAGAAGGGCAGTGCTCTCACAACAGGAAACAGCAGGGAAGCATCAAAGTTCTCACCCACCTGTTGCACCCTGAGCATTTTATCCATTTGCATGGCTGCCCCAGTCCCCAGCTGCAGGGAGTTAGAGAGGAGGACCCCAGCTCCAGCTGTGCTCAGGCAACCAGGGAGGATGCTGCAGCCCAAAGGGCAGCTCATAGGGATGGGGCTCTTGAGAATGGAGACCATCCCCAGCCACTTCCCAAAACACTGTCAGATCTTTTGAGGGTTTGAGGTGGACCCCAACCTTGCTGCACAGCCACAGGTCTGTGCAACAGCCTGGGCACCAGAGACCTGAGGGGCACAGGGATGTCAACCCCACATGAATCCACATGTGCCAGAGTACCAGCAGCTCCCTGGCTTTTATCAGCACCCTTAGGTTCCTCAGATCCCACATTTTCTCAAATCTACTACATCTCCTTCACAATCCATGCCTCATCCATTCCTGGCAGGTCCCAGGTACCAGCACCTCCATGCTCAGGGACACATCCCTCATCCTCTGATGTCTTTTTGCTCCAGGGGCTACACCTCCCTCCCCCAGCTCCTCACTGCAGTCCCCACCATTTTCCACCATCATTTAAGTTTCTGAAGTAATTTCTTTTTTCTTTTTTGTCTTTTTTTTTTTTTTTTTTTTTTTTTTTTTTTTTAAGCAAACCATCTACCATATGTTCTCCTCTGAAAGGGGTAATTGTTAACAGATCATTAAAACACCGTGGCGAGTGCTCTGAGATTCCTTCCCTCCGTCTTGCGCATTATCCCGTCTCTGTCACCCTTTCAATGCGGCTTTGAGGGCTCTGCTTTTCTAACTTCCTTCTCGGAGGGGGAAAAAAAAAAAAAAAAAAAAAAAAAGAGAGAAAGAGCCACTAAAGTGACCCTCTTCACAGCTCTCCTCCTTGCTTTTCAATGTCTTTTTCGACACCCAACAATAATCAGGGCTGGCGTCTGCCTCTGCTGCCGCTGGGCAGGGACAGCAGGGCCGCATCCTGCCCTGTTCCTGGTGTGCCAGGGTGGATAAGGCAGGACAAGGTGTGACAGGGGGATCCAGCCACCCCATGGGTACTGATGTTCTCTCCTTCCACTGCTGGGCGATGGGGCTGCTAGTTATGGGATGCTGAAAAGGTCCATCCTGTCTGTGCCCACCCCTTTGTCCCCTCTCCTGTGATGAGGGCTGAAGGATGACCCCTTGACATACACATGCATCCTGGGATAAGACTGAAAGTATTTCTTACAAATCTCATTTCCCTCAGGTGGATCAGAATGATTTTGGTGGCACAAATGCATTTGATATGGAAATAAGTTAACAGCTGGCTGGGAAGTGACCTGAGCTCAGAGATGGAGCTGTTCTGGGGAGCTTGGCTACTTTACCTCCCTTTTCTGGAGGATGAACACTATTTTAGGAGGCACCAAATGCCAGGAAGCTGGGGAGCATCAGGGCATGGACTACTTCTCCTGAGTCATGGTGTTAACTGAGGCAAACGTGGGCACAGAACCAGTGTCTGTCCCTTTTGCTGGGAAGGAACACTCCCAGAGCTGCGCCCACACATCTCCCAGCCCCACGCACAGGCAGGAGGACCCCAGGAGGACTACCAGCACCAGCAGCAGTCTTGTTCAATGCTATGTCTAGCAATGCCATTTTGCAAGAAAAATGAGCCAGCAAAGCTATATGAAGCCTGGGATATGTCTGACACTGTGGCAAGCCAAGGCATTCAAAATCATCACCACCATTTCGGATTCCCCGATATAAACTCGGAGGGCTTGCAGCTGCACTGCCCCTCACCATGGAGAGAAAGAAGAGGAGAAGACCCAAGAGATGCAAAGGCACATCCCAAAAGCAGCATTACCCATGATTGGCAGCATGGTGGCTGCCAAACTCACCATGAGCACCAGCAGCAAAGGTCTTGAGTGGAGGGACACTTTGTCACAGGCTCCCTGCTCTTGTGATTGGAAAGGTTGAGGCTTTCAGCACTCACATTTACATTCCTTATGTGCATCTTCTTCCCTTCTGCCATGGGTTTGGCCATTCCCCCAGAGGGCCATGTTCCTCCACAGCCCAGCTTCAGGCACCATTTGTACAAGTCCTTCAGCTCAGGCACCTTTCCAGCAGTTACATGAAGCCCTTGGGATTCACACTTCCCCATCGCATGAAGGAGCCTGCTGGATGGGACCAGCGAGTGTCTGACATGGGGGCAGCTGTCCTGGTCAGAAAAATCCAATTGCATTTTAAAACCCCCAGAAACTTCAAAGTTCTGCTTTCACTTACTTCTACCTCTTCATAAAGGAGCAAATACTTTCCACGGAAGAAAATGTATATTCTTCATGATGGGAACGGGCAGGACACCCACTTTCCCAATGAGATGGAACAGATGCCTTTGCAGAGGGCTCTTGTTGCTGCTGTGAGGCCAAACTTCAGCTTTTACAGCTGCAGAGACAGACTTCGGGCCATGAACCGAATCCCAACAAAACCAGAACATCCATCCTGAATATGAAAACAGACCAGGCCTGGACTACTTTTAAGGAGCAAGATGGACTGAACATAATTTCATCAAGTTAAACATCAGTGTTGCTCACACCACCACTGATAAAGGTGCCACCTTCTCTCCCCACACACCCCTGTCCCCCAGAAGACACCAAACAAGGATGCAAACTCAATCCAAGTTCACGAGCTCAGGGGTTGAGCTGATATCCTTGGCCCAGGGGAGAGCAAGAGGATCCCAGCAAGTGCCAGAGCTCTGTAGCTGGAACACCAACAGGTTATTTTTAACCAAAAAGCAATTCCCAAACCCATGTAGGCACCTTTGAATAATCAGCTTGTACAGAAAATCATGAGCATTGGGAAGTCCTAGTGAAGCAAAGGGCTTCAGGAATACAAATCTGCAAAACAGCTTTTAGATAAATGGTATTTAGATCTTAAACACTGTTGTTGGGGGGGTTTTTTTCCCCATCAGGAGGAAATAAGCTCATTTCTTCTCCAAGGCTGGTTTTCCAGGCCAGGCTGTAACCAGCAGCCATATCCTGGGGCTAACGAGGGATTTCCAGCTTCAGGAAGGACAAAGCTGTGCTCACACAGGGTCCTCCTTGAAGCAGGGCAGGGGACAGGGCCACCAGAGAAGCCCCCGGTGCCATACAGACACACCGAGCTGAGATTCAGTTCACAGAAAAGCAGAGATTTAATGCCTGGAGATGTGGCATGCCCACACCACCAGAGGGAGAGCTGCTCAGCATTTCTCCTCCATCGCTGCTCACAGGTTTTTATCACATAACACCAGCACACAGTATACACCCAAGTGCACAGTGCTCCACCTGGGCCCTCAGCTCACCCATGCGCGTCGCCCAAGTGCCATGCCAAAATTGTGCCTGGATGGGCTGCAATTACCTGAAATAGAAAGGTAAATCTCTATTTCTAGCTGAATGGTGGTAATTCTCAGTGCAATCCCTCCCCTGGGTTGCTGCAGCAGTGCAGTGACCCTTCTCCCTGAACCCATAGGGAGAGAGGGTGCTTAAATGGCTATCACTGGCTTGGCAGGACTTGTTGCAACTATTTGGTTTCCCAGCCTCATGAAGGCAGGAAAGCACCAGGATGCAGGCAGGAAAGAAGCAACACAGGGGTTAGTCAGCAAGGACCAATGGGTATGGTCTTTGCAGGCAAGGAAAACCCCATGTCCACCATCTGTGGAGGGCAGGGAATCTGGGGGTGCAGGCAAAACAAGAACACATGGAGGATGAACCATAGGAAGCTCACCATTGTCAGAGCACTTTAAAATTACACACACAGTAAATTCCACAGTAGTTCTGGGATTTTGCAGTGCTGCTTCAATCTTTTAAACAGCAAGGAGTGTGTGTAAGAGTAGGTGAGGGATGCATCTGCAAGGAGTGGTCCAGCTGCTCCTGCCAGCAAGGCAGGGATTGAATTAGATCAGTGTTCTTCAGCCATTTCAAAATCAACTTTAACATCAGCTGTCTGGAAAAGCCAAAATGACCTTCACTGGTGTGGCCACAGTGGTTTTTACTTAGAGCCAAATGCAAAAATCAGGCCAGGATGACATTTGGAGTGCAGCCCTTCACATGTTTGCAGTGGATCTGCCTGCAGACATGGAGGACGTGCACATTTAAAAAGCAAATGCTAGCAGCTGGGTCAGTGATTTGTGTAGAGCACCAGCTGATCTGGGACTCTGCCCTGTCCCCAGGATTCCCGGGGCCCCTAAAATAAAGCACCGATTCAAACCGCAAATGCTGCTGCTGGTTTGAGTTTTGTGTTTCAGCAGGAGATGAGCCACAGGGTCACCAAGGTTGCATCACATCCCCTCCAGATGTGGCTCACGTGGATGAAATGGGCAGGACAGAGCACAACCCAATGTGTCCCTTCTCCCCCTCTTCCCTCTGGTCCGCACGGGCCCATGATGCGAAGAGTTAATTTCCTCAGATATGAGGGAATGGGAAGGAACAACAGTATTTGAATCAGTCATTTATTAAACAAAGTGACATATGTTAAGACATATGTTTGCCTGATTGTCAGGCAAACTCTCCATCCTGAAAAAAAACTGTATTACAGAGAGCACTGGGTATGGTGGGAAATTCAGTACAGCCCCCACCCCAAATTTCCTTGCTAAAGAAGAACCGCTCCCTGGTATTCCCAAACACTCTGTGTTGCAGTTAAACCACTGAAATTTTAACCACACTTTTGTCATCTCTTGCTTTCTCAGATACCTTGTACTTCCAACCACCACCACATTTATGCTATTTTGTAATGAAAGAAAATTACCTTTGCCATTCACAGCTTGGTACAGCCTTCCTGCCATCTCAGTTTGAGCATTGCTCCCCTCTTGCTAAAGGCCAGGGCACAGCTCTGCCACTCACAACACCTCAGTTCTTGATGCTTCCAGCTCCCACCTTCCCAGCCCTTTACTCCCCAATAAACTGATTTCAGCTTCTATCATCTCCCTCTTTTTCACCAACAGTCAGCTTGTTCCTCCAAAGCTGCACATTCCTTTTCACCTTCCTCTTTTAACCTATGGTTAAAACACACCTGGCTTGTTAACTTACCAAAATACATACTTCAGGACACAGAGAAGGAAAATTTAGGTGATAACAACATGTAGCCATTAAATATGTAACAGGCAGGGGAGCCAAGGCTAGGGTCTGCAGTGCAGGAAATCACCTTGGGCTTGGCAACCCCACAGGGACTCTGCCTCTGGACACTGTCACAAATACTGAAAAACTGAACGTGCCATATTTTTCCAGCTCCTGGAAATGCATGAAGCTTCCTCAGAAACCCCTGCTGAAGGCAGAGAGCAAAGCAGTGCACACTGAGTTTTGAAGAAAACAGAAAACACATCCAGGACAAGGCAATTAAAAAACAAAAGAAAAAAAAAAACATGATAGACAGAACAGTATCAGGTATTTCTCTGTGTGGCTTAACAGAGTGTAATAAAAGAAGAAATTAATAAATACACGGTATAAACCAAACTTGCTTTCTTCTCATCCTGCTTCTGTTTATTTAAAGTATTGTGAGACCTAACAGCAACCTTCCAGTACCTGAAGGGGCCTACAGGAAGGCTGGAGATGGACTGTTTGCAAGGGCCTGCAGTGATAGGATGAGGGGCAATGGTTTTAAACTACAGAAAATTAGATTTAGACTGGATGCTAGAAAATAATTCTTTACCATGAGGATAGTGGAAAAATGGAACAGGTTGCCAAGAGAGGTAGTTATGGTCTCATCCCTGGAGATATTCAAGGTGAGGCTTGATGAGGTTCTGAGCAACCTGATCTAGTAGAGGGTGTCCCTGCTTGCTGCAGGGGTGGCTGGAATAGATAACCTTTACAAGTCCCTTCCAACCCAAATTATTCTATGATAATTAGGTTTTGCATTTTATCTGCAAGCCTGGGGCTGGAAAGGCTGCAAAGAAATGCTCAGGACACAGCAACAATGAGAACCCCAGAGCTGTCAGTGACTTCCCAAGTGTTGTCTCTGATTCACTAAGCAAGACACAGACCTCCCAGGACTCTGCCCCAAACCCCAGGCAACTCAGAGCCCAAGCCAGAATCCCAATTCAAGGTATTTCATTGATTCAGCATTTGAGAGAGAGGCTCAGCTCTGATGAGAAGATAAAAAGCATTTTAAACAAAATCTTCATGCTTAAAAACAAAACAAAACCAAAACAAAACCAAAACAAAAAAACTTACTGGTTTTATTTTGACAAGAATAAAATTTAGAAACATCTGAACTCAAAATAAGACAGAACTCAAAAACAAAAAAAAAGAAAATCATAAATCACCTAATTAATTTACTACAGAGGAAAAATACAGTACATACAAGACTCAAACATCTTTTAAGTTTACACAAAAAGTAGACAGTAACAAACTTCATTAAAAATATATCAATCATGACCTGACTGATTTGACATTGCCATTTGCCCTATTATTAAAAGGCACACAATAACGACCAATGGAAGCGTTCAGTATCACATCCATTGTTGGCAGTAAATTCACCAAGATTAGCATAAAAAGACTATTAAACACACATTTAATATTTACCATGTTGATCAGTAAGAAATTTTTTTTGGAAAGAGTATGAAAATAAGGTTGGAAAGGACAAACATTTAAATATAACACCCCAAGACACACAGGCTCTTCCTATAAATTTACCTTCAAATCTTCCCAGAATAATTTTCCCTGGCTGCGTATCAGTCAGAAATCATTCAAAAAAGATTTAGTGATCCAGAAGCACCTCCTGGTGTGTCTTCATTTGCCAACACACTGAGAGCAGCAAGGCTGTGGAGGTCCCTGTGCACTGTCGAGCCCCTGCTGGTCCACTGGCTGGTTCCTCACACCTGCAGTCTGTAAGAGCCAGCACAAACCAGAACAGGGGGGTTTGCCTTTCTGGAACCTTGTTTGAGGTTTCCCAAGTCACCCTGGGTAACACATGCAGCACCCAGCTCCAGCAAACTCAGGAGCAGAACTCTGCCCTGCGTCTTCAAAGAGTCTTTCACTCAGCTTGTGCTCAGTGATGATATCTTCCACCCGGGTTATGTAAAGCAAGGACAGCAACACTCCCAGAAACTGCAGAAGCAAAGGACACCTCCTGTTAGAGACCAAATACTGCTTATCCAGCACTTACAGACATTTCTAAAAATTATGTATATTTACATCAGGTATGTAGGCAGGTATGCAGTTCATACACAGACAGAAACACTGCTCTTCTCTTGGCATCTAGGGTTATAAATGAGTGATTTTTGTGAAGAGCTCATCCAGCAGAAGAATTACCACTCCTGTGCACCTTGGAGCATTAGAAAGTCTTAGTGGATGCAGCTAGAAGAGGACTCAAAAACACCATGCAAAACAGAATGAACCCCCCAAGTCCTGCAATGTATCACAGCAATACCTACCAAACTACTGGAATGTACCACCTCAGCTTGTCAGCTGGGTTCAATTTAAGTAAAAAATTATAATTTAAATATAGGCAAATGGGGTTTTGCACACTGTAGTAACAAATGAGATATGCCCTTTATGGATAACACGCTGGCCCCTTCTCACCTGGGGTAGCAAGATACCAAGCAGCACACCAGCCATGATGTTGTAGTTGTCCAAAAACCAAATAAGCACTGCATTGGTGCATCCACGGACATATATGATGTGCTGAACACTCAAGCGCTGAAAAATAACCGAGCAGATGCTGGAACAGACAGTTGCACTGGTGTATGATAGAGTAACACATGACAGTTCACGTTTCAGGGAGGCAAATTTGGTCCTGCCCACCTCTTTAATCCCACTGAATTTAACAGATTCCTCATTATTAATTATTCTGCCTGGTTTTAAGTTGTTCCACACCTGGACAAGTGATTTGATTTTTTTAAATTGGGTTGGGTTCTGGGGGGACTACATTTCTTACCAAAAAAAAAAAAAAAATCTAGTTCTCGTTTTAGACCACTTGGAAGGCAGAGAAGTCTCTCTTTAGCTTTTACCTCTGCTTCCAAGAGGAAAGCATGGCAGTGGAAAAATATAAATTGGGAACCAAGTGTTTTGCTATAGGCTCTAAAAAAGGCAAGAACAAGAGGATTTTGGATTCAGCCCTGCAAGCTGCGTGGCACCATGACCCTGGTCTATAATATAGAAAAGCACTTGAGGCTGCAAAGGGTCCTAGGCAGCTGAATGGGGTAAAGTTAAACATATGCTTAAGTGCTTGGAGCATTGGAGCCAGGCTGGAGCGCTTAGGTGATTAAGCCATAAATTAATGAATCTAAATGAAGACAGGTCATATGTAAAGATAACCAGTAATCCCCAAAACTAACAACCCAAAGCTGGCATTGTGCACAGAGTGCCTCAAATGACCTGGGGAGAGGGGCTTTTCAGACCAGCCCCCTGCACCAGCACTCCAAAGCCAGGAGTGAAGAACCTGGGGCAGATCCAATTACTGCTTTCCCTTCTTAATCACTCTGCAATTAGTGCCTTGAGCCAGCAGTCTCTCCTCTGAAGTCACTGGGTCTATTCCCAAGAGGGAAAACCAGAGGAGTAGGCCCCATCCTGCTCTGGGAGGGAGGAGAAGGCTGTCAGCAAGACCTGGGAAGTCCCGCTCCTCTTCCAGGAATAACTATTACAGGGTCAAAAATAAAACACCCACCACTGGGGTGTAACATACCTGTAACAGCTAAGTTGGCTTTGGTGAAACTGATTTTACGTAGTGATAAACTTTTATGTTTTCAGTTATTAAAAGCTGTTCCCAATTCAGGTCAGCACTCGAAAGCACTGAAGCATTTTTGTATAAACTGTGCAATTTGGGGGGTGAGCCCTTGGAAGGAAGACTTAAGTCAGTCAAACAAGGAATGGTGGAAGGTACAAGGAAGGAAAGATACTATGATGAAAGACTGTTATTTTTTTACTATATGAAAGCTATTCCAGATAAAAAAACTTTGGTAGATTTAAGTACACAGAAGACCATTTTATAAGTGCCAAAAAAACTGCAGAGAAGCACAGCCCTTTGCCATGACAGGATGGATGCTGGTTACCTCACCTCTTTCCCAATTGTTTTGTATCCACACATAGTATTGATTATGCCTGTCTGAAAGGAAAACAACAAACATGAACTACAGTAGAAAACAAAAATAGCAATAAATATTATTTTCACTCTTTTCACATTCACCTAGCTCATACAAAAGCAACACCAGGGGGCTACTTGCCAGTCCTACACCGATTTCTTCCCACTATCCCACAGGTCCAGACATAGATGCAACTCTACACAACTCTAGAGAAATAAGTATTGCTTGTGTGTCCAGTCACAAGACATTTGAACTTTACCTATCCAGCAAAACCAGTGTGCACACCAAGAAGCACAGCCATTTCATTTTAAACCCAGTGTTTGCTAACAGGACATCACAGCAGAAGAAAACATACAGAGATAGATTCATTAGAAACTGAAGTTTATAGGCATTTGGGAACTAATTTTTATCTGCTATGCTGGTGTAAATATTTAGGAAATACTTTGACTTGGAAAAAGCCCTCCCAGGATGAGCCTGGCTCATCTCAGCACAAGGATTTTTTCAGAGGATCAGAATCCAGCCTCCAACATTAGCTGGAGTTTTCCATGACTACAAAGTGAATGAGTAATCATAAGCCATATCTGTAGTTTTCCAAGACAGAAACCAGCCTGTATTTGGAAGCATTTGTCAAACATACAAGATTTATGCATCTTCTGGTTGGCTTTTTTTTTTCCCAAGGCAGTGGCCATAGTGCCACAGTCTCAGTGCCACGCTGCCCCTTAAGTGTCCGTGCCCCTTGGGCACACCAGCAGCAACCCAGGGCAGCAAAGCCACAAGCCCTGACATACCTCAGCACCTCCCTGAACAGCCTACCCTTAAGTTAGAAGTTTTCTTGCTATTTGGGGAGCTTCTCCCCACCTTTCAATGAATTTCCTCGAGCTTAACATTTTGCAGGCTCCCTTAAAGCTGCTCATCCCTCCTTCCCCAGTCACTAGTGAAGCATGCAGAGAATATACTCCCTGTTTCCCTTGGAAAAGTTTTTTCTTTTTAGCACTTTGCATCCTGAGCAGGTTGCATTTAAAATACCCAATGTATTTGATTATTTGTGGCATGGCTGGTAAGGCACCTGGCATTACTAGTCACTGGCTAGTGCAGCACTTAGCCTCCATGGTACTGCTGGATTTTAGAAGACCTCAACAGAGGAGGGAGACCTACAAAAAAGCAAGCAGCACTGTGAATGACCACTGAAGAGCCAGGCTGCTCTTTGCTAGCCAGCTCTGTATCTTTCTTTACCATCAACTGAGGGCAAAATCCTGAGCTCTTCTGCTAAGCACAGCCATGGATCAGCAGATACTATTTTCATATACATGACTTTCTTGTCCTCAAACACCTAAGGCTTAAAAAGCATGACTGTTTAGTTTTGGTTTCTGAGAATAAATCAAAGCTCAGCACAGACTTAAATAGATTCCAAGACACAAAAAATGTGCAAGCATATGTAATAAAGACCTTATTATTATACACATTTCTCAGCAACACCTAGCAGGATTATTGAGCCAATTATTGTATTTATTTTCCTTTTTTTAAAATTAAACAGCCACACTCAAGGCAGCCATGGAACGGGCAGCAGGTAACAGGCACCAGTAGGCCTCACCATCATGAGCTCTGCTGTGTCTGCCCTCACTCAGTTTCTCCATCTCATGTTCAGACCAAACAACAAAACCCACTGTGGCAGGGATTGCCCATACTAAATGAATTGTAAACTGAATCTTTTAATTTGAAAACTACTTCTTTATCCAATACATCGTTGCATCCATCCTTCGAATGAAGAGCGATGGATTAAAACCACTAAAATTTTACCTAAAACACAGCTACGTGGAACTTCATGCCTGCTCCTCATTCTGCCAGCACCAGTTTATCCCAGTTCATCACAGACTGTCCCAGACTCTAGCTGACAGGAGGATTTTACAGGGCAGCAAGGTTTCAAGGATGGGTTAGGACAGAGCAGCAGCTCCAGTTTTGACTTGTTCCCACCAGGATGCACTGACCCTATGGCCATGTGCCCACACTTCTGGCTTTTTCTGGAAGGCAGATTTGTTCTGTTGGGGTTTTAATATACAATTTTTAAAATACCAGCTCCCCACCCACGGAAGCAGTCAGGGCTCAGCCTTTCTGGCAAAGCCAGAGCAGCAAACCCAGGGGAAAACACCAGCAAAACTCAACGTTAAGCAGCCCAGGCCCAGGCAAGCCTGGTCAGAGGAGCTCACAAGATCTCCTCTCCATCTTGAGGTCTCCATAGTGGGAGAGTAACAGGGACCAGAGCCAACACATCTAATTCATTATTTTCTTCACTGTCAAGACCCACGGCCCCATTTTAAGGAAGGACTCACCGTGTTTGCAACACAGCAAGTGTAGGGCACCCCGCAGGCCAGCGGCCCCGGCGCCGTGCAGCTGTGGTACGCGTTTTTTGACCAATCCCTGTAATCTTCCCCACCACAGCATTTAAACTGGGGAAGAAATGACACCAAAGGCAAAGAAAAAAAACATTAAAATCTTCATGGCTATTAATTAATACTACTTATATAATCTAAACAGAAAACCTTCCAAGAACTAGAAAACAAAGTAAGAATACAGCTGTTTCAAGATTACTGAGCTACCCAGCAATTGTCATCTTAGCAGCAAGGCACATATGAATGTATATTATAGATACAATGGCAAAGAATTAAACATATAGGAGCTGTTTCTTCATCACTGAGCTACTACCCAGGGTACCAGAGTAAACTACACAGCACTAAGTTCAACCTCCCATCTTTTCAGAGTTGAAATTTCTTTTTTTTCAGGTCTGGACATCATTAAGCAATGTTTTTACATTGAATTCATCTCAAGATGTAATATATTTCTTCATTTTTTTTTAAGGATTGTGATTACATTTCTAAATGAGTCTAAAAGTCAAAAGCACTGCTATAAGCTATGAAAAAGAAAAAAACCTCACCAAACCATTTTTGCTGTAATTCACTAGAACTGAGATCTGGCAAAAAAATACTTTGAGTTTACACTGACTTAAGACAAATATTCACTTTATATATTAAATGAAGGGAATAGGAGCAGTTTATTTAATCACTGAAATGTGTATTTGCTCTATGTATACATAATTTTGGGCAGTGCATGGAAAGTTTAAAGCATTATGAAGCCTAATGACAACACTTCCTCAGGATGGTTTGCTTTAGACAGACTTTCCATGCTAATTTTGTTTTCACAAGCAGGCTGCCATCTCCCTAACGATGTCATAAAATATATGTATCACTTCCTAAGTTAGCTTCTTTTTTTAATCACTATTTGGCATGGTCACTGACATCACATGGGTCCTGACACCGCATTTCTGAATGGTTTTTGCTTTTTCTGCAACCTCTGAACTGCATGGCAGAACTCTGCAAAAATCCAACAAACATTTGAAGACACCAGCCTTTAAAAATAAAAAAAATTTAAAAGGCTGTGAGTCAGTCAACTACACGTGCCATGAAGTAATGCTCAGCTGGGCTCAATGTACTTCTGAGTTTTAATTAGAGGTAAATATGCTTCCATGGGCACTGCCTTTGCACAACCACCTTGTTAAGAGCCTGGTATGTGCCCTCGAGTGAAAACAAGAGCCTGGGTTTCAACAGCCTAATTCATAGCATTATAGAATGGTTTGGGTTGGAAGGGACTTTAAAGATCATATAGTTCCAAGCCCCCTGCCATGGGCAGGGACACCTCCCACTAGATCAGGCTTCTCAAAGCCCCATCCAACCTGGCCTTGAACACTTCCAGGGAGGGGGCATCCACCAACTCCCTGGGCAATTTGTGCCAGTGCCTTTCCACCCTCATAAAGTAAAGAATTTCCTCCTAACATCTAAATCTCTCCTCTTCAAGTTTTAAAACATTGCCCCTTGTCCTCCTGCTACACACCTGTGCAAAACATCCTACCACTAATTCTTTTGATCCAGTGTCTCCTGCTAACAAGATGCTTTGGAGTATCTTGGACCAGCCAGTGGAAACACTGAAGTGTAAGCAAATGGGTGGAATTAAGGCTGTATTTGCCTAAATCTGGCTGGGGGCCTCACAGAAGCCTAAATGTTCACTGGATCTGGCCTTGAGCATCCCAATCACACCTAGCAAGGCAAAAGCTGTATTTTCCCTCTGCTTCTGGATGACTTATGGGGCTTCACGTGGCACTTGGGATGCTGGAGGTGCCCTGCCTGTGGCAACACCATAAGAGATGACACATGAGATTTCACTCCCCTCATTAATGAGAATTTGACCACTGATAAAGCACAAAGCTGTGGTTGAGGACTCAGGACTGTAATAGCCTCAGGGAAACAAACAAAAAAAAGAAACAAACCCGCTTTTGAACAGAATCCATTATGTTCTTGAAGTCTAAGTCATCATAGTAATTCTCAATTCCTCTTCTTATATTATCGTTCAAAAAGTTGATTGTCTAGGAGGCAGAAAGAAAGCAGGAGTCATGACTTACATGCCAGAACAAAATTAGAAGAACAAGGCAACAATGCAAAACCTCTCCAGAGAGGTGCTGCTTCTCCAAGGCTCTCCAAGTATCTCCTAGAGATGGTCCCATTTTCCCCCAAGGAATGGGAGGGCAGGATTCTTTCCACTGGGCACTGGGGCTCCCTGGTATCTTTTGGGTGACAGAACATGGGGTTGGGTGGTGAGCCTTGGCACTGCAGTCAGCACCATTCCCTGGGTGACAAGAGCTGACCCTCTGTGCTCACCAACTTCTTTAGGTATTATTTTCCTTTCATTTTATTTTTACCATTTTATTATCCAGAGAATCCAAAACTGCCAGAGTTTTATTCCACCTGAAGCAGAAAGAAGTAGAAAATATCTCACATCTGTATGTCTTACAGTCATGGATTTGAGAAATGTAGCAGTGGAGAGGTGGCAGATAAAAAACTGTATCTCCTCAGCTTGATGTAACAGAAATTACCTCAACAAAATGCTTCATCAGAAGATGAGGCAAAACAAACATATAAAAAAGGGTACTTAGTTTACAGCATCCAGCACCATCACAGCATAGCAAAAATTGAGAATAAATATAATGGGAAAGTAACAACTTTCCTCTCAACCCAGCTAGGTACACAGCCCAAAGCTAAAACCTTGCATGTCAGAAACCTGAAAGTTGTCTGTTTGTTTTCTCAGAATTACAAATTCCAACACTTCAAAACAAAATACAACAAAAATTATTATTCCATCAATTATTAGAGATATGAAGAGATTTTGCACAAGTCAAATTCGTGACTTGGGTCCAACATGGAGTAAGAAGAAACCGCTAGCTAGAGTGAACAAAATACTGCTTCAAAATAACAGTGAGGTTTTTGAGGAGTTTTGAAAATATTTTTTTAAGTTTTTTTTTAAATAACATGTAAGTATGTATGACTTCTTTTTGTGGGAACAAGATCAGTAATATTGGGATGGGGAGGCAAGAGGTCTTATTATTCAGGTTCTCCTTTTAATGCTCATATTCTGCAAGATTAGAAAAAAAGCAAAGCTCAGAAATCTAGTACTTGCCATAGTTAACACATTTATGTTTTAAAATTTTTTTAGCAGAAAAAAATAGTCTACTATTTTCTGTTCAGTAAAATTAAGATTTATATATAATTATACCAGGCTTGTAAATCAGCAGTCTGAGACCCAGAAGACAAACGAGAAGAAAGAACTTTGTAACACATGAAGAGCTGGAAACTGCTTTTTCCTGTGGTGCACGTTCCTCATTACCAGATTTTCTCCAAATTCTTTAATTTGTAACTCATCTCCAGAATGGGTGGCCAATCCCACCCATTTCCAATCTGAAGAGCCCTGAAAAGCCTGGACCTGCCTTCAAGACTCTATCAGTTCGTGCTCAGGTGACAATTTTAATGTCTTTTATCTGCTCAGTAGGAGAGCCCTAACACCATGGATTGGAAGTAACACTCTTTGGTGATCAAAACCCTAAATGCAAGCAGCTCACCTGATTCTTGAAGATGAGGGCCACCACTCCACCAGTCAGCTCAATCAGCAAGCAGATCCCAAGGATGTACATGAACTGCAGAATCACAGAATCATAGAAAGTTAGGGGTTGGAAGGGACTTCGAAAGATGATCTAGTCCAACCCCCCCTGCCAGAGCAGAGTCACCTACAGGAAAATAATTGCACATGAGACCTTAAACAGAACAAAGCCCCATAACTCTTTCCATTAGTGTCCTGAAGTCTGTAATGTTCAATCACTAACATACTTGGCTTTCTGCATATGAAATGTCATTTTAAAGAAAGACAGAAAACCATGGCTTAGTTCTTGTAGAACTGTTTGTGTCACAAGAAAGCCCTTTTTCCTCACTTGAGTCATTCTGGGTTTTGTCCAGCTGGCAAACATATTACTTTGCTGCTTTGAATGGACTCAAAACCAAGAGATGCATTCATCATGCCCAGACACTTCTCTCCATAACAACATCCCAGAGCATCATATTAATGAACTGCGACAAACAACCCCAAATATTGTGGGTTTATGCCTCCTACAAAGACAATACCTACCCCTTAGCTTTGATGTCTTAGGAAAAGCTGTGTTTTGGAATAACTTAATCACCTTCTATAAAATATCCAGTGTAAAGCAAAATTCTGGGCTGGAAACATTTTACTGCACTGCTTCATAAGAGTGAACCGAGAAATAGTGCAGAACCAAGCCAGCTGAGCACAAAGACTGCACGATGGGCACTACAGGCCTTACTATTCTCAGTGGTAAGAAAAATTGTATCTGCTAGTTCTCTAATTACTTATTCATCTGTCCATACACAAACATGCTCCAAAATGCACTTCCACATGATGACAATGTCTGCATCTGTGACTACTTATCAAGCACATTCAAAATTTGAGTAACAAGAAGAAATCCCTAGCAACACCACAAGACAACTGCAACGTGCCAGTACTTGAAATATTTTCCCATCCCAAAGGATTCTTTAGGTATAAAAGTTGACTGTTATGTGGATTTTGGTCTGCTTCTTAACAGTGAGCTTCATCAGGGAAGAAGTTTTAGGATCTCTCATCTGAAAACAATCTCTAATGCTCCACCCTGAGAGCTGGTTTAATTTCTGTGCTCTTAATCCCAGTATCAGTGTCACAAATTCACCAGACAGATGTCTTCCCTCCTGCTAAATCAGCAATCAGCCTGAGAACCAAACATCGTGGCTTTTCTTCAATTAAATACCCCACTGGGTTTTCTACCACTACAGGAACAGAAAATGTCCTTGGCATCAGAGGAGGGCATACCACCACTCTTAGAGTGAATGAAACAGGCTCTCAGTCAAATTCTAGCCTAATTTCAAAATCCACAGCTACCTCTTGCTTTGTCTCACATAACATACCACATATTTAGCATTTCTTCAAATTGAACTTACGTGAAGGCAAAAATCATGTTCTCACGCTGTATTTTTTTATCAGTCATTTGAGCAACTTCCATCTGCAATCACAGCCTTATACAGGAATTTCCCTAAAATTTACCCTCTCAGAGGCACTGGAGAGAACTTTGTCCTTTCCACTTCCCCCTGAGGGCCCTTCTCTCAAAGCCCTTTACTGCTGCACAGCTAACATCATAACACATTTCTCCAGCAGCATCCTCAGTGTGGAAACAAGAAGTATTTGGAGAACCAACAGAGACCACAACTCATCTCTGCACTAAATACCCCAGCATGCAGGTTGACAGCTTTAGGAAATGCTCCCATAACCGAGGGGGAGAAGCTCCAGACAGACTTTGCCTTTTCCAAAGGGGAAAACTATTTCTTTTTCAACAGAGCTCTCTTGGGCAGGGCACATGCCTATGGCACAGCCTGAGCAGGCACAGTGGTGCCAGGCTAGCAACAAATGGTATGTCAACAGCTGAGTTTGCACAAGATCCACGCTGGCTGATAATAATCCACATTCCTGATTGTTTTCCATAAAGCCCTCCACCACCAGGAAGTTGGAATACTCAGCACCAGGCTCTGATCCTCGCCTGCTCTGTCACCAGCAAGATTAAATACTGCTGCTCCCTAAGCAGACCAGGGTTAGGGGACCACCACCATACAGCAGTTTCAGACTTAATTAACAGCAAAATAGCAACTTGATTACAATATTTTTCAATGCAGACACAGGTATGCATCTGAATTCAGGTGACACTGAAAAGCAAAACGAATGAGCCTTAAAAATTAACAAGAAAAACCCCCAACACTTACTGCTTGAAGAAGGCATAAATTGTCTCTTAAAGAAGCCAGTACACCAACAAAAGATACCAGGAACATTACAATGCCCAGAAGTATTAAAATAATTGCTGGGGCTAGAAAGGCACTTTCTAGAGTTTTGTACTTCTGTCTTTCAACTTCTGCATAAATCCCAATGGCGAGGACAAGGGCTCCGATCACCTGACACAGAAAAAGAGAACAGCACAGATGTAATTCCTTCTGCCAATAAACGCAGAGATGACATTTTGTCAGTACACATGAACCCATGAGTACTCACTTCTGAATTAATGAAAAACAATAAACCACTCAGATCAGAAGTACAGATTAAAAACAAACAGACAAACAAAAAAACCACCTCCAGGATTAAAGTAGAAAAAAAGACAAGTTAGGAGCAGAGTTGTTTATTTCAAAAATAAATTTAATAATGTTTTCTCATTCTGGAAGTTAAACAAATTGAAACATATATCACTGGTTGCAACAATTTATTATTCATCTGAAATCACATATATTACATATAATAGCAAATGCCACAGCATTCATATTCCTCCTTTGTGTGTCTGTCTCTCCATCCCTCTGAGTGTGTGTTCATGTATATGCCCCTAACACAATTCCTAATCCAGTCTGCTATCAACAGCTTCTGTCTCTTCCTATCAGCTCCTGTCATATTTAGGCTCAGTACACACAGCCAGGTGGATCCTATACCTCCACTCCTCCTACCACCGGGGAAAATGCAGGAGATTAAAAAAATAAAATTAAAAAAAATGCAAGTTTGAAATTACATCACTTTCTTGGAGCAACTAGCAGATTAAGCCAATAAGGAAACCAAAAAGTGGTGCATTTCATTTAATCATGTATAGATATTTCAATTGATATAATTACAGCTAAGCCAAAATCATTTGGTATTAAACTTATGCTGCGCTGCAAGGTGCTTTGAATTATACTGAATTTAAAATAAAATAAATTCCACAACACTTAATCATGAAACTCACAGTGGAAAAACTTCAGCATCAACCCCAACAGCCCCGCACATCCCCATGGAAGAGCTCAGATTCCCATCAGTCATTTTGGCAATCTGATGAACAACATTTCCCTTTTCTGATCCAACATTTCATCAGGAACCCCGAGTCTGCCCCCAGCACACCAATGGCAAGGAGAGCACATGTCTAAATTACATGAGCCCTTCTGAGCCCACGTGCTATAGCCCAAAAAAAGGCAGGACAAACACAATGTATTTAGTTGGAAGATGGCAAGCCCAAGTTGAAATATTATTTTAATTATGGGGTATCTTAAAATAAGTAACAACCTACTGGAAATTCTTGATTTTCTACAGGTAAAAATAAAAAAAAACTAAGGAAGTTATGTGAGGAATGCCACAAAGTTGTCATTCAGAAAAGTAAAATCTTAGAAGGGCCCATCCATAAAAATACATATAGCAAAGCTATTTAAAAAGCAACCTAAAACTTTACATGACCAAATACATAGCAGCTCCCCCTGTGACAATTTCAGAAATTGTCCTGATTACAAAAGGCAGAAGAGAAAACATGATGGACAAATAACAGATACCCAAGCTTACCATTTGTATGCTCCTGCTGTAAAAATGTAATTAGGATTTTTATTACTAAATGGTCAATTTGTATTGATACCTTATCCTTTAAAAAATTCAATTATCTGAATAATAAACTATAAATTCCTTTTCAAGCAGATGACAACATAAACAAATCAGTTTGAAAATTTTAAACATGGATATAACAATTGAGGAACGAGTCTCAGAACCATACAGAACAACTACAGAATATAAAATTTTTGACTGTACCTGCATGTGTGATTCACACATGCTAGCATTAGCACTATTATTTTTTAAAAATAAACAATACAAAACCTAAAAACCTGATACCTCTGTGTCCAGAGCACATTTAACCTGCTTGGAAAGCAGCAGAGAGTAACTTACAGACTTTTCTGCAAACACTAAAGCACCATTAAGAAGTTCACCATTTGCTTGGTAGGTTCTTTTCTTTTTTCTTTTCCTTTTTTTTCTCCAGAAAATATATAAAAAAAAAATATTAAAATTGGACATAAACCACAAAGGTTAAAAATTGATGGAAAATTTCAGAAGTCTGTTATTTTGAAACTGGAACATTTACTGAAACATCTTTCTTAGCTGTAAAGACTCAAAGACTGGACTTTAAAGAGTCTGTCCGTAAGCAGAAATACAAGATGCATTCCCACTTTAAGAGCTTATGATATACAGCCACAGAGATTTATATTCGAATATATCTTGATCCCTTCCATCTGCATTTTCCTCATGCACCCTCCAACATCACTTCTAGCCTTTTAAGCATAGAAGAAACTTCAGTCCTGTCTTTCATTTTCCAAACAGAACTATAAAGTGACTCCCCTGCTCACCCAAATTCCCACCCATTACAGATTTTACTGCTCCAAGGACCAAGGTGGCTGATACCACATCCCAAGGGAATCACAGACTAAAGTTATCTCCCAATCCCAAGGAGATAAACAAGGAGCTTCTTACCAAGCATAAAAACTATGGGGGGGAAAAAAACACACATAATTACGTAATTAAAATCCTCACTCCTTCCAAGCAATATTTATGTTGTTATTATCTTATTTAAGCATTTAGAAGTTTAAAAGATTTTTATTAACATGGTCAAACCAACAGCAGCAATTCCTCAGGTCAAACAGATGTGCTAATTTAGCAACCATTCTACCTGTGTCTCTTCTCCAGGACTGTGCTCTCCCTTCCGGAGACCAGGGGTGGAAATGCACATTTCAATAGTTAGCCCATAAAAATATGTCCTGTTTATATCCTGTGTCCTTCACAACAACTCCCAGTTTGGCAGTTCACACTGTCAGCAGGAAAAAACTAACTGGCCTTGACTCACATTATATGAGCATTCACCAGCAAGTATCAGGTACTTTCTTTGGGGCTTTTGCATGCACAGACATTGCTTTCCCAAGAGAAAAGAAAATCATTTACTTACAGAGTAGTGGTTTTAATCCTGTATTTGCAACTTATACTCTTGAACAAAGTGCCCGCTCAGGAACAGCACTTTCTGTTTAAAATGCTGGGTGCCCTTTCAACCAGGCAGAAAAAATGACATTACACCCTCATTCACAAGCAAAACGGTTGCCTGAAAAAGTTACAGTGACAACTTATTTTTTTTAAAAAAAGTCCTGGGTGACATGAGAAGAAGCCACAGCAGCAACAGGGCCCTCAGCAAACAACCCTCTGGCACTGCCAGCAATGCTTTCTTTTCCTTTCTGCTTTTGCCTAAGGCTGATACTTAGTTCCTGGTAATTTAAAACAATCGTGGGGTCTTAAATTCCGGTGTTCATCACTCACAACTGTACTGTAGGAACAGCACCAGCAGAGAGGAAACTGAATGGTCTCAGCATCCCTCACGTTAAACCCACAAAAAAAAGCAGTGAAAGAACACAAATTACCCAAAATTTAAGCAGGCAAATAGTCAACAGCCAAACTTTACTCCCAATTGTATTAATTAAAAAAAATAATAAAATAAAATAAAATGTAAAAAGCAAGACGACTAATACAGCTGAAAAATGAACCCGACTGCTGATATTTACAGCTAATGAGATCTGCTTGACTAAGCTAGAATAAAAGAAAATATCAAGAGGCACCCACGCACCGCACTGCACACAAGACGGGTGTGTGGGGACAGGGATGGCAGCACTGCCCGGCGCCAGGCTCCCCTCTCAGCCCCTCTGACCCTCTTCCCACAGCAAACATCTCCGGGGAAGGGCTCTGAGCCTGAAGCACTCTGTCACAAACAAAGGGCAGAACACTGAAAATCCAGAGCAAGCAACGACAAAGAGTAAATTAAAAAACCCTCGGGTTGCTTGGAAGAGGCTCTGTTGTGCGGGGACACCCGGAGATAAACATTTCCGAAGGGCCCTTTTTCTGCTACCACATTAATTTCTACCCTGGTGTCAAAGGCAAATGCGGAGTAGACAATATGCACGGTCCTTTGTGCAGGACATGCTGAAAAGAAAAAAAAAAAACAAAAACACAGCAAATTTCCCTTATCTGACTATCAGACCTGTGGAATAGCTGATGTGGAAATAACGCAGGAAACTTCAGGTATATGGAACCCTGTTAATGTTTTCCTTGGTTGGTTTATCTGCTAAGAAAAAGATACCGAAAGATCCCCAAAAGTCTGAATTACAGCCGAACACCACATTTCCATGTTTCTTTATCCATAAATCATACCCTTACTCAAACACCTACGATTAAATCTGGCAGATCTTAAGCCTCTTTTGCCATGCAACACGCCAAAAGATTTACACCCCCACCTCATAAATACTTAATTTACTAAGGCAGAACCAGAAATTGAGACGACTTCCTTCTTTAAACTAAAAGAGCCATAAAGAAACCCTTCGTAAGCATCTCATACATCAGTACAGCCTGGGGCCAGCATCACCCCAGTGTCCCAGAAAAACAGCTTTTAAAATCATGGTGCTTACAGTGAGCCCCAATGGCTCCTTCCAGCTCAGATGGGTGCCTGGTTAGGGTGAATTTGTTACATTTGAGAAGTAAGGGGCAATAGTCTGGACCCAAAGAACATTATCACTTTATCACCCCACAGCACGTGAGATTTATCTGACTGGAAGCAGCAAGTGTGGCACACCTTGAAGTTCTAAACCTTGGCAGTATCACCTACCCATGGCTCAAAAAAGGGGTTATCCTACATACCGATGCCTACAGGGCAAAGGCTTTATTTGCCCAGCTCCCCCGAGGCGCAAAGCATTTAAATACACGCATAAACGAATTTTATTTGCCAAACTTTGAACCCCTACGAGTCCCCATCTGCCAGAACCAGTCTGTCAGTGCCTTAGGAGCTACACCCACGGCCACAGGCGTGCCCGCACCCCATCCTTGCAAAACCCCCGCTGCCCTGCGCAGGAGGGAACCCTCGGTTTTCCCGGAGAGAGGAGCAGGGGACCCCCCCCCGCCCGCCCCCCGCGGCCCTCACCCAGAAGATGGTGGAGTAGGTGATGAGGGTGAGCTTGAGGCAGAGGTAGGAGAGCCGCCCGCAGTACCGCACTTGCTCGGCGTCCCCCGCCGCCATCCTCNTGGGGGGGGTGGGACAGGGATTGGAGGGGCGCGGGGAGAGAAAAGGTGAAGCCAAGTGAAACATTTCCTTTTCCTTCCTTGTTTTTCGTTTCTTCTTTTTTTTCTTTTTTTTTTCTTCCTTTGTTTTGGTTTTGGTTGGGGAGGGGGGGAGCTGTGGCTTTTTTTCCCCTTGTTTTATGTTTTTTTGGTTGGTTGGTTGGTTGGTTGTGGTTTGTTGTTTGGTTTTTTACCTGTCTGCCCAGAGGTTGCTCGTTCAGGGCTAACCCCGCAGGTGCAGAAATGTGTGTGTATATGTATATATATATTTTTATATATATATATATGTATATATCTCACTCTCCAGACAGTCACTGAAGGCTGATGCCAGAATCCAGAGCAATGCCTACATCCACAAACCTCTGCAAGTGGCATTTAAGACAGCAAGGATAAAGATGATACAGAGCTGCTGCTGCCAGGTTCAGCACACAGAAACATAGAATTGCCAAATGGTTTGGGTGGGAAGGGACCTTAAGGATCATTTATGGGCAGGGACTCCTTCCAGCACACAGGTTGCTCAAAGCCCCGTCCAGTCTGGCCTTGAACACTCCAGGGATGCAAAAGCCACAGCTTCTCTGAGAAACCTGTGCCAGTGTCTCGCCACCTTCATAGTGAAGAATTTCTTCCTGATGTCTAAGCTAGAGCTCCACTCTTTCAGCTTGAAATACGGCAACATTGAATCCCCACACACTAAAGCAGCACAATAAGCAATACTAAAGGATTTAACTATCATTATAATACCCCGGGTAACTGCAAAACCAGAGGGTCCTGACCTGCAAATAATGTGCAACAGTGAATGGGCACATGGCCCTGGCAGCATTTTCTGCCCACACCAACATGACCCATGTCCTGCTGCCTTGACAGTGGGTCAGTGTTGGGTCTTACAGTGATCATGAACTGCAAACACCATCCATGCCTGTGAGATGAAATAAGCTCTTTCAAGCGCACAGTGCTGTGCTCCTATCCCACAAAGGGCTATTTTTCTCTGGGGAAAAATGTCCCATTCAAAATGTCAGACAACAGTCACAGAGTTGGTTGTTGCATCCTGGCCCAGAGCAGAGACATTGAAAATCAGTGTCTGGTGCCAGAGAAGATGAAATATGGCAGCATTTATTCTTAATTTGTCTAGCAAAGAGCCTGTGGAAAAATCCTGAGCTGTGTGTGTAAAACTGTGTTAGTGGCCAGGCGTACATAATTTTTTTGGTTTTGGTGCATACAGTGAGCCAGTAGTTGCTACCAAAATCTCTTTTATAAAGCCTTAAAAATATTCCTAGCTATTTCTTTTATAATATATGCTATTGCTTTTGAATGCAGTGCTAAACTTGGCTTCTGGGAAGAAAATCAGCCAGCCTGGTACCCTTCCAACAACAGCACAGCTCATCACCTGTGTGTTTCTGACAGTAATACATAACACAGTGTCCTAGAGTATTCCTCTTCTAAAATACCAATCACTTCAGTTTTCAGACAAATTTGCAAATATCCCTGATGCTTACCAATGTTGTGTAGGCTGGAAATCACATCATATATTGTATAATAAGTGGGAATTAGTTTGCCATATATTCTTCATGTCTCATGGGTATTGTTCACATCCAAACCACTCTGCTCCTGTCAATTACACATACTCCTTGTTTGTGTAATTAACTACATTGGTAGTTTTGGTGTTACTTCTCTAGCACCTTACCTTGTTGTTTGTGCTCTGATAGGCATGGTAGATCTCATGAACAGCCTGCAAAAGCCATGATCTGCAGAGTGACTCAGAGATTTAGGAGAGCTGCAGAAAAGATCTGTAAACCCACAAGCTAGCCCTGCACCAGGTAGTGTCAGTAAAATCCTAAAGCTTTTCAGAACTACCATCAGCATTTCTGCTGCTTTCTTCCATCCCAAGCCTGGCTGATAAAGCTGCAGTCCAGCTGCACGTTTCCCCACCCAAGGTGGATGCTTCTGGTCTGCACATCCTGCTCTCAGAGCTGTTCTCTCAACAAAGGTCCTTCCTTTCAGGGCCGAGTCCAACATGCAATACAATTAAAGCCTCTATTCCTATTACCTTGTGTCATTGTTCCAAAAGACAAAATGAACCTTATTCACCCTTTCAAACCCGCATCTTTTGTTTGCATCTCTCACCCTTTGCTCAGATCAGTGACTCAGCATGACAATGTTTGGCTTCAAACAGTACTGCCTGTAATAAAAACAACAGTGAAACCAGCCAAACCCCAAACCCTTTTTCCTGGTATAACACTAAAATCATTGGAGAGGTGGGCTTTGCCCATGGTCCCACAGAAATGCTACTGTCCTGAGGAATTTGGAGCCTGCCTTTGTAAAAAAAATCACTCCAGTTTGCAAGTTAAAAGGCTGATGGTACATGGCACTGGCTGGGCTCCAAGAGAATAACTTCCTCAATGCACAACCAGGAAATGAAGAAAAGGTGTGGGTGTGTATAAATGAAAGCAAGTCCCTGCTGACTTTTATGGTGACCAAAAGGTGGCTCCTTCTCCAGTTATCACCCGATAACAGAGCAGGGACTGGGACAGGTGGTTCAGAAGGCAGCAATGGTGCTCCCTAGGAAACGTGGGCACCCTGACCATCTTTAAAGTCAGCCAAGAGAAGTTATAGTTTCATCACTGAAACATCAAAAAAGTACAGTCCTTTTTCTAAGCGCTTCCTTATGTTCTGCTTTCCGTAGCAAAGACTGATAAAGCACTTTAGCTGCACTCACAGCTAAACATATGGAGATTTTTGCTCATCTTCTCTTTGGAATTTGAAGAGAGTTGAGCAAGTAAAAGGAAAAAAAAAAATCTGAAGAACAGTATTAGCTGTTGAATTCACACTGCAAATCAGGAGAAGCCTACCTGGATGGCACACGGGAAGTGTAAGCTTCTTAAGCTGTTTAATATGGTGTCAGTGGAAAACTTTCAAGAAGATCCTGGAACAGCTTTACAGTGCACATGAGAGTATACATAAATGTGTGTTTTTGCAGTTTCTGGATAGGGAAGTGAGTGGGATCACCTGCAGGAAAGTCCACTGTGAAGAGAAGGAGATGTTACATGCATTACTGCAGGTACTGATTTCTAAAATAGACCATTTGGGTAATACCATATCAGGCACCTGTTTTAAAGAGTTGTGGCGATTAAGTGATGGGTTAACTGAAGGCTGCCTCCAGAAATTAATGAAGCAACAAAAGAGTCCAGGCTGAGCTGGTGAAGAGCATCCTTAACAATAAATACTGCCCTGTTATGGGGGAGCCTGGAACAGCTGCAGTTCCAGGAACTAGGGGAGCACTGCCATCCCAGTGCCACTCACATCCCTTGTGTGACTCACCAAGAGCTTTCTGAATCCTGAAAAAAAAAACCAACAAAAAAAGTTTTAATACCTTTCACTACCTTTTAGCTTCCAGCAGAGCAGGCACGAGCCAGTGCCAAGTACTCTGCAATCCCAGCCTCAATGTGTTGCTTGTCTTTATGTCATTTACCAAAAAGCTGACTGTGAGCAAGGGTGCTGTGCTCAGAGCAGAGACAGGAATAAGGGGTTCCCCTTTCTTATGAGAATCAGATACTCTTCCTTGTATGCATGAAGCCAATAATTTTCTGCAGCAGATGCTGGGAAAGTGGATGTGGTAATCTGAATGTCCCTCAGCATCACGGAGCATGGAGGCTGGGAACTGAGGTTCCTCTGGATGTTTCTGTGTTGGAAAGCAGCTGGAGAAGGATTTCTGGGGTTTTGGATGAGAGCCTTGATGCCATTAGAAGTCCCAGCCTTATTAGAAGTCCCAGCTCACATCTGACCTTCAAAAATGCCTCTTCTCCTGGCATCCTTCACCAGTGATTTTTCAAGCACCAACAAGATATGTTGTTATAATTTGAATAAATTAAATCATACCAAACCTACTAAACATGGCAGATCAAATCATTATAAGGCAGTCAACATTAAGTAAAATGTATTAAAAATGCAGGCAAGCCTCCAAATAGTTGCAAAGAGCAAGACCACCTTGCGAAAATTGCCTTGAATATATTTTGCTTCTTTCTTGCTCTGGGAGCTCACATGAATCCAGGGAAGGGTCTGGAAATACAAGGACTACAGGACTGGTGAGCCTGGCAGAGTAGCTGCCCTTGCATTTAAGCCCTGTACAGCCTGATCCAGCAGCATGTCAGTTCCAAAACTATTTCAAAAGAGAGAGGGGGGAGGAAAAAACTTCAAGTACCACTTTGCAGTGTTTCATTTGATGTCAAATTGGTTGTTTAGCTTTTGCCTGCAAGAGACTCCTCCTCCTTTCAAAGTCCCCTTAAACCTTGTAGAGAGTTTATCCCAGTACAGCTCCTGCCTCACACTTAACACACAGGCAGAGAAAATCCAGCGTCCTCAGTCCCACTGCAGAGAAGTCAGATAGCTCATGCCTTGGAAAACTGCTGCCCTGAAAAAGAAGTATTTCCACTTGGAATGAAGTGCTTTCTGGCTTGATAATCCATTTATATCTTCATGGTCCTAAGGGAAGACATTGCCTGTTGCTGACTTGGGAAACACCTTCCTCCCCTGCCTTTTTTTTTCCGTTTTTCCAACCTCTTTAAAGGAAAAGGAAAACTCGAGGGGGAGAGTTGTTCTTTTTTTTGCTTTTCCAGCATAGATTAAAATGCCAGGCAAGGAGGAGGCCCTTGGTATCAGTCATCTCCTGCTGGAGCTGCATTCTGTCACTTGGAAAAGAGGATGAGAAGACATGAGACATCCTATCCCCATGTCTTTTTAACAGCACTTAGTCATGTGCATGGGGATTCGTAACACCAGTATCCACTGCAAGAAAATGAGCAGCTGCCAGAAGATTTTATTTAATGCCTAGCCAAAGAAAAAAACATGAGCATATTTTCCATTTTAAATGCTAGCAACATTTCCCAGGCTAGCTCCCTGGAGGACAGTGGCAACTGGATGGCGGTAACCCAGTTTACCCAGCCAGGATGGCAGATTGCTCTGTGGGCTATCACCTATTCCTTCATTGTTATCACATCCATCGTTGGCAATATCACCATCATCTGGATTATTCTTGCCCACAGGAGAATGAGGACTGCTACCAACTACTTTATTTTTAATTTGGCTCTTTCTGATTTGCTGATGTCTGCTTTCAACACCATCTTCAATTTTATTTATGCCAGTCACAATGTCTGGTATTTTGGCGAGGAATTCTGCAGGTTTCAGAACTGGTTCCCCATCACTGCAATGTTCGTGAGCATTTACTCAATGACAGCAGTGGCTGCAGAAAGGTAAGAGGCAAAAGAAGAAGATAAGGTCCAGAAAAATCAGTGTAAGTTATAAGAAATTATTGCAATATTTTGTGCAATTGGGTCCCAGGTCAGATGCCTTATCAGTACAGTGGGAGGAGGGCCAGGCAAATGAGTATGGGGTCATATATTAATTATGGCACAAAAGGAAGGGTCTTAGCCCTGCTCTGAGTCACACCCCAATGTGTAACAAGTGGAAGTGGCTGGTGTTTTCTTGTTCCCTGTTACTGATCATGAATGTTTCCCAGTTATCCTACAAACTGCTTTTGGGTTCTTTTTTAAACCACAAGAGGGACCTCTTATTTGGGTAGAGCTGAAGCAATCCGAATACGTTGCAGGACACTGAAAGTATCAGCACCCACAGTCCTGCTTGCAAGTCCAGCAAACCACCAGAAATAATAAGAATTGGATCAGAAATAGTAGTAAGCTTCAGTAGGTCAGAAGGATGACTTATTCCAAGAGGCAGGAAAGTAATTACATTGATTTTGTTTGACTTCTGAGGTAATTTGTTCTTCTCATAACACTGTCTTGTAACTGCCAAGTCTCTTTTACTTCAGCTTAAATTTGTGGAGTCTGAATGTGTTTACAGCTCATTGTTAAGTCAAGTGATGCTGTTTTTCTTTTTACTAGAAAGTGGCCAAAAAGTCCATGGGAATTTCCTCTCTTTAACCCCAATGGCATGTAAAAGAAGTAAGCTCCATTCTAGGCTCTCTGCCCTCCTTCCCTCCATCCTTCCTGCCTTCCTCCTGTTTCTTCCACTCCCTGCCTGACACTGGGAACACTTTTGTCTTTTCCATCCTACATCCTCTACAAAGGTCTTCCCCTGGGCAGCCAGACCCAGCATCCAGAAATACCTGTTGGTCTTTTATTGAGCCCAGTTTCCTTCAGGTTTCTTCTTTTCCTTATCAAGTGTGTGTATTTGCAAAGGGTCCTTCCAGCTCCCTCAAAAGTTGAGCCACAGTCCCTCTGGAGCCACCTGAAAAGCATTGCTCTGTGGGTCTTGGGGTTGAGCTTTCACAACTCCCCCCGCTCCCAGCTGGGGTCAGCCCAGCACACCCAGCCTCCTCAGGAAGCAATCAATAGGCAAATCAAAGCAGATAAACCAATTACCCTTATTTCTCCTCCTGAAGCCCCCATCGAGCTGGGATGTGGCCCCAATTGACTTGTGGCTGCCCCAGGGCAGGGCAGCAGCCCCTGTGGTCACTGGAAGGATTGTTAAAAAGCACAGGGATGAGTGATGTGTTTATCAGCCTGCAGTTGTCCAGATGAAAGCAAATCCCTATTTAGAAGAAACAGCAAGCTCAGTTTTAGACCCTAACACTCTTTTGCTGTTCCTGGCTTTAAATAAAGGGTTGTTGGTAACTGGCTATTTTATACATGTGGTCTGACAAAGTATATCATTTTTTTTAATTTAAGAAAAAAAAATCAATTTCATTGTGTCCTCATGTTTCCCTATTCTCGTTCCTTGGGGACTTTTGGTGAAAGTACCTATACAGCCAGAATCTCCTCAGACACACGGCACAGATCAGAAAGGAAACTTGGCATCTCTCAGCAAACCATATATAGCTATTCTTCACATAACCTTAAAATAGAACCTGACACTGTCTCCTGGAAACTGGCAGCTTCCATTTATTGTTATGAGGAACTGTGTCTACTTGGGCTCCGTTGTTTAACTTTGATAAAAAAATGTCTTTTGAAGTGGTTTATTGTAACAAAGGAGGCTAAGAAGTGACAGCTCTGCAAGCCTTATTGTTGGATGTGGAAAAAACCTTGGTGATAGTGTTCACCGTGGGGTTTGGGACCACTCTTTCCCCTTTCAAGCTGCTCTGTGTATTGGAGCAGCTGTTTCCACTGCACACTTTCCACAGTGCTCCAGACAGAAATGTAGTACATCAGATCAAGTTTCACACTGGTTAGCAAAGCCTCCTAGGTCCTCTTTGGAAAGTGTGCAACAGTGTCTAAACTTCAGCATTTTTTTTTTAATTTTTTTTTTTTTTTCTGTCTGCATGGAATAAGGAGCAGAGGAAGGAGACCAGGACCATGGTCCCAGCATCCTGGGCCGTCACAGGTCATGGAGAGAGGGCACAGGGATCATGAGCATGGGGACAAAGGCAGCCCTGCCACACAGCAGGAGCAGACAGGAGTTCACAAGAGATGTGGGAGATCTCCCAGCTTGCAGAATCCTGCCTAAAAGCATGGCTCACCTCGGGGACACATCCCTGGGTGAGTGGGAAAGCCTCCACCCTGCAAGCCCTTTGGGGTCTGCACCAGGCAGTTTTGGAGGCAGCACCTATCCCTGGGACTTGTGGACCACCAAAAGCCACAGATCATGGATTTGGGCACTACTGTGGGCAAATAATTCTCCAGAATATTTGCCACTTGATTCTTCCCTGACCAGATTGAAGCAGTGGTAAATACTGCCTATGACAAGCTAAGGAAAAGCAAGGTGACATGAAAATTTTATAGCTAAATAAGGCTCTGTTGCCCCCCTTCCCGTGCTGTCTGTCTGTCCAGCCAGCCTGTCCTGCTGCAGCAGCCAGGGAGAGCTCCCTCCCAGCCCTGGCCTAGAGACAGCACGGAGTTTGTCACATTTTCCCTATGAAAACCAGGAGGCAACTGGCATTTTTCACTCTATTTTGCCTCTGTAACAACCATGGCAAAGAGTACGGAGAGCATGACATGAAATGCATAATTGATTATGTACTCATTATGATCCCATGAGTTTCTCCATGGGGAACTTTAAACCAGGGAGCGTTGGGGACTTGCAAGTAATCTAATAGCCTGATGTGCCATGAGGGCTCTGAGCAGGTGTGGGTCCAAAGGGGTCAGCTTGCCCCTTCCACTGCCAGCATAAGTGCTCAAGTATTTACAGGCGGAGGTGGATGGCACAAGAGTTTTCTGCAGCTAGAAATCAGTGGGGAAAAATGCAGGGTAAAGGATACTTTAGATGCCAATCTGGTGTTGTGATAATACAGGGCATCAGAGGAGACTGACATCATTAGGGGAAAATAGTGTTACCAGGGGTTTTTGGCAGAGGAAAGAGAAAAGGATGTGGTATTGAACAGTAACTGCAAACTAACATCAACAGTTCACAGCATGAAATTTCAGACCAAATACATAAAGCATTTGAAAAATTAATTAAATAAATTTTTTAAAAGTGGGGGAAAAAAAAAGAAAAATTCAAAGTAAGTTGAATACTTGCAAAGACCATATGCAGAAGGCAGAGATTGTGCTTCGGCCTCACACCAGAAGCATTCGTTCACATGGGTTTAACACATTCTGCCCTAAAATTTGCAATCATTTTATTTAGAAAGAAATTAAGTCCTTCCAATTATTAATAGCCTGGAAGCTGTCAAAATGTCTTCATCAATAAAGCCCACAATAGCATCTGGTGACTTTTTTACAGGTGTTGTATTTGTTGTACAGTTTACAAATGCAGCTGTAGAAACATTACCTATTTTTCTGGCAGGTACATGGCAATAATTCATCCCTTCAAGCCCCGGCTTTCTGATGGAAGCACCAGAGTCATCATAGGGGTAATCTGGCTGGTGGCACTGGGGCTTGCCTTTCCCCAGTGTTTCTATGCCAAGATCATGACAGACAATGGAACAACGAAATGCATGGTTGTCTGGCCTGATGACGTGGGATCCAAGCACCAGCTCATGTAAGAGAGACAAAAAACTGCTGGTTTGTGTACAAGTTAACCAGGAAATCCATTTCATCTCCACTCTCTTGGCTACAGGCAGTACTAGGGAGCAAAGACAGAAGGAACCACACAGCAGGGGAACACAGGTCTGGTGCAGCTTAAATTTAGCTTAGAGGGGCTGTGGAAAAATCTGCCTGGTGATCCTGGCTCAGGGTAAAGAAGGGTGATGCACCAAAAGTGTTTATAAGATCTAGAAAGACTTGATACAAGGTTCAGTGGACTTGAGAGAAAGCAACACAAAATGCCCTTCAACAGGCAATAAATCCTGGTCCCAAACATTCTGGATTTTCTCCCTCCATCAGGCAGGAAGAAACCAGGTATTTTTGATGCTGAGAAGACACATCATTAGCTAAAAATTAAATCAAGATTATTCAGAGATGAAACAAGCCATACCTCACATCTAGGGGTTCTGCTGTGATTAATCATTATTCAAAGTATGTGGCACACAGAGCAGTTTGAGAAATTTATCAAGCAAGACATTTATAAAAAGTAGTCATGGAAGAACTATGGAAAAGGAACAAATCGATTCACAAAACAGAAATAATTTTTTCAAACAAAAAGCAAGTGCTGAACTCCCCATGTCCAGTCTTCACTGTGAAAGCTCTTGTCCAGCTACATGCACCAGGGACATTTTCCCCACTCCAGTCTTCATCTCTGGCAGACAGTTGGATGCCTCCTGCAGTTATTACCAAAATAATATATTCCAAATTCCAAGAGCCTCATGTAAGTTTGGCTGAGCTATGTCATGTTCAGCCACTAGTGGTCAGTTGTCCCCAGTCTCCAGAGTCATAAAGGATAAAAAGGATACAATCAGGCTCACACCACATTGGGTGATCTTCCTTTCAGAGCTCCTTGGCTGGTACATGTGTTGAACACAAGATGCCAGGCTCCTGGTGAGTGAGAAGGGATAGCAGATAATCGCTTATATATGTCACTAATGACTCTTTCATTCAGATGAAAAGCCTGAGGCTTATTTCTCCTGCATCCATTGTTTTGGAAGGACTGAAACGAGAGTTTCCCAGCACGCCAATGA
Source organism: Florisuga fusca (assembly GCA_038090715.1). NCBI lineage: Eukaryota > Metazoa > Chordata > Aves > Apodiformes > Trochilidae > Florisuga > Florisuga fusca. The sequence goes on from JAAWXA010000010.1 coordinate 15,632,067, forward strand.
AATCTGTATGGGCTGAAAAGGTTTGTCCTGAATGCAACAAGTAACATGTCAGGTTCTTCCTGGGATCCCTAGCTGAAGGACAGCAGCTCCCAAACACAATAAATCACTTAATTCACCAGCTCACTCTCCTGGAACAGCCACAGATTTGCAGGTTGTGGTAGCTCTCCTAGAAAGAGAGTTGGAAGCAGCACTCCCCAGAAATCATCTTGAGTGATGGGTCTGTCTGGACAAACATCCACACGACAGACCAGAGAGAAAAAGTCATGTGCATCTATTCACGTGCTAGTCCAAATACCAAAGAAAATAAATCCTAAGAAAAAACAACAAAACAGACAGCTGGGTTCCTCTGTGGGTCCTTCAAATCCTTCTCAGTCAAGTAGAAACAGCTTTTGAGATTTCTAGGCTTCAGAAAAAAAGGAGAATCCTTTTATGCAGGAAAACAACTTATAATTATGCAAACAAGTAAAAAAAAAACCAAAACAACCCAACAAACAATACACTATTGTGACAGCTACTACTTGAGAAATCTCGAGCAGGAAAGCACTACATTTTTAGAAGTTTAACTGAAATAAAGGACCTTAACACAGAGGATTTTTTTTCTGCCAACAGGTTAACTTTTCAGCAAGATAGCAAAACTACAAGACTAACAGGTTTTTTTTCCACACTAGACTCCATCTCCTCCCTCTTCCAGGATGGGAATTCTAAAAGAGCTCTGGGTTTTCACTGTGCTCCACAAGCAGTATTAGACCTTCAGAAGAGGTACCACTCTGAGGAGACTGGGGAACAGTGGAAAACAAGCAGCAATAAACTTGCCACATTTGACAAATACAATATTTTTCTACAGGCAGAGCACTGTCATACTGAGAAAGACCATTTGCACCCAGGCCCTTGTGGTCACTGCCAGCAGCATGTGCCAGGGCCCTCCTGCCTAATCCTAATTTATGTTCATTTGACAGCTACTGTAACCAAGTGAGCAGGTTGTTCCCTCCCCATAAATGGTGGCTGCTTAAAATAATCAAACCCCAGCATACGGGAATCAGCAGAATCTTGTGGGGTAACATCTTCCCTGCTGAGTTTGTGCACCCTGCTAGCAGCCAGCTGCATTTTGCAGTCCACTTTTTTTTGCTGTTGCCAAATTAAGCTGTTGCATTCCTTATTACTCTGGATTTGGAATAGTCCTTTTCTGTTTCGGTGATGTAAAGATTCATATATGTACAGCCACAAGTCTCAGACATCATTCTTTTCTGACTGCAGTGAGATAGCAAAGGTCAGGGCAGGTGGCCATGGACTGTAACCTTTTGATAAATTATATTACTCTGTCTTGAAAGAGCAGTGAAGCCAGTCCAAGGAGTAATAATCTCAACAGGAGATGAGCTGTAGCTGTTTGCATAAGCCCCCCATAATGATGTCTGTAGGGAAAATTGCTGCTGCTTTGTGCTTTGGTGTTGAAGTCAATGGGAGCCAGACATGAATGTCCAAAAGACAATTTCTGAAAGTGCCCTTCCAGGGACATAACTGACTATGAAAACGTGCTGCTTGTTCTTTTTCAGGTATCACATTGCAGTGATCGTGTTGATTTATTTACTGCCTTTAATGGTGATGTTTGCTGCATACAGCATTATAGGAATTACTCTGTGGAGCAGTGCAGTTCCAGGCAACCACCTTAACAGAGTCTGCTACGAACAACAAGTTAATGCCAAAAAAAAGGTCAGAAGTGAAACTTGAAAATAATTACCCTCAGGGTACTAGCCCTGCTGGCTCCAATTCCAAAACAGAGCTTGCATTTGTTACAAATGTTATGGGGCTGGGGATGAAAGTTTGACAAAATATTTTGGGCTGGGAGTAAAAGGCATCACACAGCAATGAAACTATTATGAAAATAATAGTTATCTATATGCACCAGCCAGCCTCCAAAGAAGAAAGGCTTTTGTCAGCAGGCAGTGGGCCATCTTCCAGCAGTCCTTAGAGAACAAAGCCCCGTGTCCACTCAAGCTGCACATCACAGGTTAAGCCAGGCCCCGAAATAAAACACACGGGTTTTGTTTTTCTAGTTTGTGAAGACCATGATGGTTGTTGTGATCATTTTTGCTGTCTGCTGGCTGCCCTATCACATATATTTCATCCTGGGGAGCTTCAAGGAAGACATCTACCAACAGAAGTACATTCAGCAGGTTTACCTGGCAATCCTTCTCCTTGCCATGAGTTCAACGATGTACAACCCCATCATATACTGCTGTCTTAACCAAAGGCAAGTGGAGTGCATGTGTGTGCGCAGAGAAAACAAAAATCTCAATCTGAAAAAGCATAAATCTCTGGAGGTGGGAACAACTGTGATTGTCAACAAGCCGAGCAGACAAGCTAATTTATAGATACTCAGTTAACAATGTGCCACCCCCGCCAGCGCAGCCCTGAGCCCCCCCAGGCAGGTGCTGCGCTCATCCTGACGGGGAGCAGGAGCACCCAAGGGTCCCTTGCAGAGACTCCTGCCCGGGCACACTCCCGGGAGCGAGGGGCTGGGAGAGCACAGCCCCATCGTGCCAGGAGATGTCCCTCTTGCTCCAAGCAAAGATCCCGCTTCACTCCGAACGCGGGTGCCGGGGGACGCTGGGCTTGGGGAGCTGCTCTGGCTGCCCGGGTGGCCTCCACGCCCATTCCTGCCACTACTTCTCATTACCAGACTTGTCCTTAACCCACGTCTCTCTTCAGGGACCTCAGTTGCATGTGCAGCAAGCTTTAAGGATGAGAAGTAGTTACAGGCACACCTCCTGTGGCGTGTGTTCACTGGGACTACACCAGCAAAACACCCGCTCCAGAGCAGTGTACTCTCCGCCTGGAAGCTCAAAATAGAAAGGAAGGTTTGCAGCCCAGTCAGCCAGTCTGCATTTGACATAAAACACCCAAACACATCCTCCTTCTCTCTTAGAAAGAACACAGCTTCTTCACAGCTCGTCTTTTTGAAAAAAAAAGTTTCTAGATGGTAAACAGATGTGTTTTGCTCAGGTGCTCTGCGTATCAGCATGGTCAGCACCATCTATTGAGCACACGAAACACTGATCTGACTTATTTACTTAAAATACAAGGAAATCTGGTCACAAACTCCTATTGTTCTTCCCTCCATGGATTTATACATTTGGCTTTGCAACTAGTGCAATTAAAAAGGTCATTTCACTATTTCATTTCTTTTCTTACATTTACAGGTTTCGTTCTGGCTTCAAATTAGCCTTCCGGTGGTGTCCGTGCATAAAAGCAACTGAGAGAGACAAACTTAAACTTACATCCCCATCTCTTTACCAGACAACCCGCAGGAAGTCAGGAACAACAAGTTTCAACACAGAAACTCAACTGAATGAGAAAGAGAAGACATCCTTTACCCTCACCCAGCTAACGCTTTGATTTTCTCCTTGCGGTTCTGGCTCTATCCTACACCACTTCAAGGCAACAGATTTGTGGAAGCCTGAGGCAGGTCTTTTATCTGAAGCAACTCTTCCCTATGGGACTTTTGCAAGCACCATCAGCATTGAAAGTAGTCTGCTTGATAATACTTACAACCATTTAAGTCCAAATAGCACCCAGCTATGGATGCAAGTTCAGCCCTCCCTCACAACAACTGCAATACAGAATGGAGAGATTTTGCCCATGAGGTCAAAAAAGCAGTGAAGCAAATCTAAGGCACTACCCATCAGAATATCAATTATTCTCTTCTAGACAGTCATCTCCTGCTCTCTGTTTCCCTGAGACACATCTGGAAATGAGGTGATGAAATAGAAAGGCAAGGGCAAGCCTGGCCCACTTGGGATGGACCCTCAGGGCTGCACAGGAAGCTAATTCTTGTGCTTCAGCAGGGCCAAGGCACACAAGGAGCCTTGTGTAACAGAACTTGTTTATGACAAATACTAATGCATCCAGACTGAAAAGCCTGCCCTGAAATTTTCCTGAATTCCAGGATTTTCAGACTTGCACTTTCACCAGCATCATCTCTCATCAATTAGAAATGAGAAACAGTTCTTCAAGATGTTGTCATTGCATGGATTTCTGTAGCCTTGTACAAAAACATTACATCATTTTCCTGTTAAACTGTGCTAAAGTGATTCCTCCCACTTCACACAGTTAATTGTGGCTCCTAATTTGCAGAGCAAGGCGCTATGAAGGATTGGTTGCCAGGTGTGGGATACTCAGGTCAGGGCTCATGGATCCAATCTGAACCCCTTCCTTTACCCCCTCTTAGTCCTAACAGTAGTCTGACACATTGATTTCTTTTCCCAGGTAGTCCCTTTGTCTTCTCTTTCCAGACTTACCCCATTTTTCTCATCACTGTTCTTCTCTTCTAAGATATGAAAATAAAAGGCCAAAATAGGTCATCTTCAAAGTCTGAGGCATTATGTGCAGGCATGCAAAACAGAAGAAGCTGAAATAGAAACATTATCTGAAAGTAATACAGCATTTAATACGGGTGTGACAAGTAGCACCTCACAATCACCTTCACCTTTCATGCCAGGTTTGTGTGCAATATCACAGAGCCATACCTTAGCATACAACAAGCTCCTGCAATGTCATCAAGATCCAGTTACTGGGAATACTCTGCTTTGGTCTGTGAAAGCAAAACTATGAAGTGTTGGCAAGGCTTAAATTTTGCAGCAAATTCAGAGAAAAGATTTATAGCTTGAACTCAAAAAGCACTTAAGAGATCTTATTTTCCCAAGCCTGTTTCAGCACAGGAATCAGCAGGTACATCTTCCTTCATCACTTAATCTTCACCTCGTTGGCTGCTGTGGGGAACAATTATGTTACACAGAGACTCAGCAAACTTGTCTTGCTGAAGGGACAACAGAGCACAAGGCTATATGCCCTTCTTTAAAAGCTTATTATGTTAAATCATTGCAGCAGGCATTTTCTCATCTAGATGTTGACTGGCCAGCCAGCTCTTCCTCAGACTGCACCACTTGGGTGCAGGGGACAGGGACAGCAATAACAAGCATTTATAGCCAGCCACCAAGTGGTGGTGAATCCCTTTCTTCTGAAGGAATTCAAAACAATTTGGGAGCAATGCTCTGCAAAGGACACATATCTACCAGAGTAGAGACTACAGAGATTCTTGCTCCAAGAACTGATGGACACGGACACCTACGTACAGAGTTCACTCTTTCATATACACAGGCCGTACCACCCTCATGCCCAGAGAATGTGATTGCAAGGCCTTTAAATCCTGCAGCTTTCTGACATGCATTTTTTTAGACCAAACAGGTCAATCTCAAGCATCCCATCTTCCCCTCCATCTCCCATCACACCTGAACAGACAGGCAGAGCCCTGTTTCAGACATTGAAGTGTCACACTCATGCTGGCACTGTCTGCCCCATGCAGACCTTGACAAGCACCCATGATTTTGGCAGCTCACAGCATCTCTCTCTCTCGTTTGGGCACAGAAAGCAGAGGACAATTTCTCCAGGTTGCAAGTAAAACTCCCCATGCCCTGAAGGACTCATAAACTGTTGATCCTGAGAGGTTTCTCTACTAGAAACAGCAACAGTTAAGAAACCAGAGATGCTCTGAGAATTCATTAGATCCTGGAAGAAAAGGCATGCCAAGGCAGACTACATTATTTCCTATGATATATGAGGTAAAAGGAATGCCATGCTCCATAGTAAATACATGCAATTCTTATAAACAACGATTAAATACCACACAGCATTAAAACACCTCTGGGTCTGCAATAAATCCCTCCTCTGCACAGTTACTTATGTTCTAAACAGCAACAGGGACCCTGCAGTCAGTAAAGAAAAACATTTGAAGAATCTAATTTTTATGGCAAAGGAACAAATAAAAAGCACAGAAAGGGGTTCAAAAGTTCAGAAACACTTTATTTTGCCTTCTGCTATTTTCTTAAGAAAACAAAACAAAACAAAGTCTGCTTGTTTTAAAACCCATTCAAAAGGCTTCTGAGAGAACCCCCAGAGGAGTAAGGAGCAGATGACATTACAACAGTGGTATGCAAATGGTCTTTTCCCCAGGAAATATAAGATCTTTGTGTTCATATTGCAGTAATTACAGCTTAACAATTAAGAGGACTATGATTTTATTCACCAAGCCTATTCAAAAGCTTTAAGTAAGACATCTCGGTCATTGCTTGGATAACATTAGAGACATTTCTTCAGACAGTTACAGCTTGTGATTCACTTAGAACATTTTCCTATGGGTAAGAAGTAGTCTGGAAATGGAAATCCTACCAGGTCTCCCTTTGGAAAAGAACTGTCATATCTTAGAAAGTACATCACCTATGTTCCACAATAGGAAAAGCTGCACTGTTAGAAACACAAACTCACTCCCTATTTATTATGAGCTGGATTCAATAAACAAAACGACCTATGCCAGCATCTCCAAAATTCACAGTCACCCTGAGACCAAGTTTAACTTCCACTTCTCATTCATTCTCTATCCCGCACTGAGCCTCATCCTCAGATGCTGAAGAGCTCCAAACCCAGGTCCCCAGGCACAGCTCACACCACCCCTACAGCACTGCTGACAGCAGGCATAAGATTTGCAAATCTTCAAGCAATTAAAATGCAATGTGTCCCCTGTGCCCAAAATCCTTCTCACCTTCTTCTGCCTCCTATTTGTGGTCATAACTGAACATCAGGGGCATCAGAGACTACTCAAGCTGTAACATAAGAGGGGCTACTGGAGAAGCACAACTTCAGTGTATGCAAAATGGGCTTTGTACACAACTCAAACGCAGGACACGGTGTGTATGAGCACCTGACACTGTGATTCTGCAAATGTTAACCCTACTGACAGCCATCAGACTTCTGCAGGGACATAGCAACTGTAATGTATCCATCGCTGTGTCTCTGGTGAAGCCTCCCATAGTCACACTGGCTTTGATGCAGCAGGCTGAGCTTCTCCTGCACTGCATGAGATGCACCCAGACAAAACACATGCACCCTAAGATTTGGGTGTTTTCAGCTCTGTGCCTCTGCTGAACTACATTGGGAAACACCAGGCATGGGGACCTGGGTGAAATCCACCCTGTTTGAATCTGACCCTGAATGCCCGGGCATAAAAACATACACACAAAACGCAGGCACCACTGGGATTAGGTTGCAGCTCTCCCTACACAATAGCTCTTCCCAAAGCGCTAAGCCACCAGCCAACAGCACCTCTTCCAGAAAGAACCACTAAACACCAGTTAACACACATCAAAAAAGTTTAATATTTTCACAAGTATCACGTAACACTAGTATTGGAGCTACTAGTGTGCAAAGTAAAAAGACTCTCTACCTTTGCAAAACCAGCTAGGCATGCAATTTTTCAGGTAGACACACACTTAAAGCTGCAATGACTGTGACTCACATGTTACTTTACAACATTCACTCATAGTGCACCATAATGCATATTGAAATGTTATTGATAGGTAGGGCAATCCAAATCTTAGGGGAGTGGAATAAGGACAAAGAGGAGTAGCCTGCAAATTTCCATCTACTTTCTGCAGGAAAAGGCAGCAGGGAAAACCATGCAGACATCTCAGATCCATTTTTGGTAGAAGAGTGGGAATTAAGGGCTTACTGTGTGGTCTCCCTCTGCAGAAAGTGGCAAGACTTGCACATGTTATTCAACATTTGCCTTCTTAACTGCTGCTCAATTTAGGTAATGCAACTGGCATGCAAGTATAATAATGGCATTGACTCGATGGAGGACAGAATACACCAAGTGTATATGATCTTTCTTGCTGCTCTAGTCCTTGCATAAGCTGGGTCCAGTTTTGGCTTTGTGGTTTGCTTAGTTTACACACCTCAGTCCTCAAACAAACAAATCCTCATATTAATTTCTGCTCGCTAACTCTAGCCAACTGTTTGTGTTTTGAGTGGCTGCTTAACAGTATTAAAGATTAAAGCTCTGTGTGGAAGCAAATACCCATTTAAGGCGAGAGACAGAAGTATAAATATCCGAGTAACACTGTCTCGCTGCAGGTTCAGTAGAAGGGCAGCTGCAGTGCCCCAGACTAGACTAAAAAGAAGAGATAGAAAATATTTTCAAGAAGAACTTTTAAACAGAAGGATACAGCACAGCCTGCCTAGGGACCGATTTCCCAGGTCTGGAGATTTGGATTACCCCAATCACCAACCACTTTTTTTTTTTTACTCTTTAGGGATTTCTTGCTGAAACGTGACAGATTTTGCCCCGTAACACAACACTATTCACAGAAGCAATGGGAAATACCAGTGGGACCAGATCTGTGGGACAAGGGCATTTACTTTTACCATGACAAAACAGGCATCAAGGAAGCAAGTAAGTTGCATCGTCAGGTCCCACTCTAGTTAGGTGCGTGCACAGTGCTGACACACCACGCTTTCACAATCGCTTTATAGGAAACAACAGCAGGTAGATATGCAGGAGAACTGTTGCTTCCCCTTCACTACAAGCATTAACACCCAGGTCTGGTGGTCAGTGTGCTGGCGGTGCGCTTAACAGGGATGCTGCAAAGAACACATCTGGTACAATGCAACAGTAGCTCTCAACGCACATCACTTGGGGGCAATTTCCTCTCAGACAACAACTGATTTTTGACAGCTGCAGAAATTATAGACTGATTTTTCCATGACCTACAGATGGGAAGGTACCAACAAGGTGAATAAGAAACATGCAGATTGGGGTCCAGAAACAGAAGATATTATTAACAGCACACATTCTATCTTGTATCCTATTTTTTATGTCATTAGTTGTATATTTTTTTTTCCCCCGATAAAGCAGTGAGTTCTGGGTTTTTACCAGTTCTGACTATGCAGTCGCTGCTTTATGAGAAAGTGCTCACAAGACAGAATCGGGGCTGGGATGGTGGAGTTCAGTTCTGCTCAGCGTCGCGAAGCTTGCATCCCACTGCTGTGATGAGCGCTGCCCCCTTCCCACTGCCATCCTCTGACAGCAGGAAGGTCACGTCGCAGTTGGGTGCCAGGTCTTTGACTGTTTGGTGCATGATCCTCGAAAAGCTGCAAAGGAAACAACAGCAGTGGGTGAGAGAGGGCCCACAGCATCTTCAGAGCACAGCACTGCCACAGGCCTTTGCAGGGGAAAGACGTAAAACAATAGAAACTAGGGTGGAGTTAAAGACTGGGACCAGTGGGAGGAAAAAGGAACTTGTCTCTGTCTGCATGGATTTAACTCAGATTGCTAGTATCACAGCAAAGGGGAGGGAGGACATCACTCATCTCCCTGCATGCACATCAGAGATGGGCACTTGTCCTCTCCTCCTCACTTGAGGGACAAGATGGGCACTTGTCCCTCACCTGCCACTGCTTCACAGCTACCCATGTCCTCGACACCGAATAGAAACATTCCTCAAAAAGAAGCACCAGACCCTTCAGCACTGCTCTGTCACTGCCTTTGCATAGCCAAGAGATCTTTCCCTTGCTGTGCAGCTTCCAACTTGTTCAACTTGTTCACCTCCCCTTCACTTTGTTGCTGCCCCAAGAATCCTTAACAAGTCCTTCTTGCTTCTCTTGCTGCCTTTTATAAAGCCCTGACCACCTTTGATTAAAACTTCTTTTCCCTGGCCCTTATCACAGCAAGGAAGACAGACCAGTTTGATCTGTCAAGAGAAAGGATGTACAAGCAAATGCGCTACGGATCGCAAGCAAAGGAACGCTGAGAAGGGAGGTGAATACTCACTGTGGATGTAGTTTGTACAGAGTCCCATCCACACCAACCGTTATCTCCAGGTGCTCTAATCCTCGGTTCTCCCTAATTTTATCTACAACCGCAGCCATTCCAGCACCACACAGCTGAGCTGCTCGCCTGGACACCGCTCCGCACACAGTCTTGACGATGATGCTGTCGTCACAGGTGCTGTTCAGCCCCAGCTGCTGGAGGATGGCTCTGACCTGCAGCAAGGCTAACCTGTCACTGCAGAAGCAGAAGGACATGGCGTTCAATGAAAGGTTTCCCTCAGGCAGGGCACTGTCACAAACCCCACTGCATTGACAGCTGCACCCACAGACCCACATGGGGCAGCAGCCTTTCCTGACAGTGCAAGAAACCTTGAGGAATGCAAATGCATTCACCCAGCACCATGCTGCAGTGCAGGAGAGGGGCACAGGCAGCAAGGAGGCTCTGAGTCCAGCTCTGCATTTTCTCCCCTTCTCTTTTCTTACCAAAGACCATTTCAGGAAAATATTCTTAATGACCAATTGGTTTTTTTCCCTCATAAAGAATCAACTGGCTTTGAGATTATTTTAAAATACAGAGTGGGAGCAATAAAGACATGAAAATATCCAGTACAGAAGTGCTCACTCAGCTAGTATTGATTCAGTTCAACACAACAACACAGCTCCACACACACAAGAGGCACAGTAATATGACCTGTGCAAGCAAATAAAATTATACAGGAAGGGAATCCTTGACAGTCCTTCCCATAATTTAGCGGTAAGTTCTGCTAGAAATACAGATGTAAAGAGTCTTATACACATGCACAGGCTCTTACTGAAAGCAAAATTATCTCTGGAGAACCAAGCGATGCTCTCCAGCTGCCCCTCCCCTCCAGCAGTGTCACCAGATAAGCATGACCACATTATTTCACTCTAAACAACCTCCTGCACAATGTTCTTACCTCTCAATCTGAGAAAGGAACTTGGTTTCAAAGATATGTCTGGTCTTCAGTGTCTCTGAAATCTGGCCTCTGAACAGGAACCCCCGTTTGGTGAAGTCAATCAAGATATTGCGGACAATTTCGCCCAGGTACATCCCACTGATCATTTTCTCATACCTGCAATGAAAGACAGCAGCACAGCTCAGAGGAATGCTGCTCACATTTGCAAAGGCAGCATTGGAGCTGTGTTATCAGTCAGGTGTCCTGCATATGCACACTGGGGACACAAAACACACATCCCAACTTACACAGAACAGCCATTTACTAGAAAAAAACTGGCCAAGAAAAAGCATGAAGACTCAGTGGGAAGCCCTGTGAACCCATCTATTTAATCTATTCCTCACTATCATGTTCCCCCAGTCAGGCTGCTGTTAATGATAGCTGGTATTTCTCCCAGATGGAAGAAATGAAAACCTCTGACCAGAGAGCAGACTAGTGCCCAGATGAAAGCCAAAACTACAGACCCCTTGGAAAATTCATCTCCACTGCACAGCACCTAGGAATCCTGAGACCTTCAGCAGAAAAAGCTCTGGGGGTCTATGAAGTAAAATCACAGGAAAACTACAAGGTACAGTCACTGCGAGGCAGCATTTTTAAGGGAGTGCTGCGAAACCCTGTGAAAGATAAAAGCTGTGAAAAGTTATGTCCAGCATGCTTGCAGATATTTACAGATCACTGACCAGTAAGCTAGCAAGCTGGAGGGCCAGAGCTGGTTTATGCTTTTCAGTGAAATTCAGTGAAGGAGCCAGTCGTCCAAAAACCACAGGGAGGCACCAAGCAGTCTGGAACCCCTTTTGGCCCCCCCTTTGTACACAGGACCCAAGCAGGCCTACCCCTAGGCTAGACAGAGGGAATATCATCCACCTGCAGACCCCCTCACAACACACAACAAGAAGCGATCCATGAGCAATGCTCAACACCAGCACAGGGCTGCCCTGTGCTGAGAAGGGCTTTGCACTCCTTTCCTCCAGCATCATTCTGGTTTGAATGGATTATTTTGGGGGTCCAGGAGCTGTGGCCTTACCATTGAAAACTGAACACTCTTCCATTTATTGAAAAGTGCATTCAGCAATGCCTCCTTTATTTCACCTCCTGAAGCTCTAAAGCAGGGTTTCTGCCCTGGATTGAGTGGATCCCAGCTGGAAGCAGGCCACATAGTCCATTTAATACTATGAGCACTCTTGGGCTTGTACCCAGCAAGTGTCCTTCATCCTGACTGCCTAACTCTCTCTGGAATAAATTATCCCCCTGGCAGTCCCCACTGCTGCCTTTGGCTGCTTATTTCGTGCCAACTCTGCCACTGCATCAGGCTCACTCAGCATCCACATCTCTAGGCCTATTTGAGCCCTAACCTCTCAAGAGCTTTCCAAAGGACCCGTCAACCTGTCTGCATCCCCCAGGTTTTCAGGCAGATTTACGCTGGTCACAAAATCTTTTTAAAAGCTCCTGGCATCAAAGCACTGCTGCAGAGAAATTATGAAAAATTGCAGTCCAGGCATGCAGAAGCCTCAGCCACTTTCATCAGCACTGGATACACCTCCTTGACAGCTCTTCCTTGAAGGGGGCAGGGAAGCACTTGCCCAAACAAAAGCTGGACCCCCAAAATGGGATCCAACATCCAGGTCCTCTAACATGATGTATTTCATCCAGAAAATTGCCTGAAATAAAAGCAAGATGCAATGGATAGAAAGCTCCTGACTGCTTTACAGCAAGCAGCTCCAAGTTCCAACTCTGCTGGCTGGTCTAGGCTGAGGATTTCTACAGACAGAGTCCTCTAAAAAATAGACTTCAGCTAAAAGAGATGAAACTGACACCAAGTGCAAAAGAATGACAACCTGCCTTAGCCCCCTAAGTACAACACAGGATAAGAAAAAGGGTCTCTTAGTAATTCAAGAGTCTTAAAAGTTCTCACCCAAAACCCTCCTGCAGTCCCATGGCAGCAAATAAGCTCCAAAAAAGCAGTGACCAGGAGAAGCACAGAAGAGGGAGATCCCAGGATAGCAGGGCTGAAGTAATTTTGGACCCTTAACCTCTCCCTTCTGCGACTGGGAGAAATCTAGTTCTGTCTTAGAAGCACTTAAGGCAGCCTGACATACTTAGCACACCACTTATCCTGCAGTACCTTTGCTTTCCTGCATTTAGTGAATAGTCATCAACAGCTTTGTCATATATTGTCCTGATATCATCCAGGCATCCATTATCTCCAAATGCTCCCCACTCTGTGTTCACGCACATCCGTCCTTGCTCACCCTCCACCATCTCTATGTTTCTCATCTCTTCCATGTAACAGGCATTGCTGCCAGTTCCTGGAATAAGAAAATACTGAAATTATTCTTTGTCTGGAACAAAACAACACTAGAACAAGCACTACAGCCCTGACAAAACTTTCTGGGGAATCTTGAATGTACTTTTTCTGAATGATGCAGACAAATTATCATTTGAAATGTCACAAAAATACCCCAGCTCTTCAATAATACTGACTTGAGGGAGAATATTACTGCTGAGGTGCACTGCTCAGGGTGGCTCAGAAAAGAAGATGCTCACCCAGGCCAGCGGGGCTGAGGGTGCCCTGACACAGGGAGAAGCAGCAGTGCAGCACTTTTGGCACACCAACCCTCATGTGCTTCTGAACTTAAAACCACAGCAAGGAAACAGCTGGATTTTGAAGTTACAAAGCACCTTCTACAAAACCCACAGACCAAAAAAAATTGGTGGAAAACTTAACAAACCGAAAACTTCAGCAAGTTCTGAGGCTGTGTCTTCAGTCAGAGAAAACCCTAGGGGCTTTACCAGCTAATTGCAGGGTATTTTTTAGTTCTTGTTTTTTTGTGTTCTGTTTTGTTTTGGGGGGGTTTGTTTCTATTGTTTTGTTGTTGGTTTGTTGGGGTTTTCTTTGTTGTTGTTTGTTTGGGGTTTTTTTTCTGATTCAAATTGCTTAAGCAGTTTATCCAGCAGGAATAATACTTGCATGTTAAAATTATGCATATGGGATCTGCTCAAAGAGGATCCTAAGGAGCATGGCAATTACAAAGTGCTCCATATACCCAGAGGTCTTAGGGAGTAAAGATTTAGTAGCAAAGAAAGGCAGCTTTTGCTGCTACCTGGGACAAAAGTTTTCTTGAAGCTGCCTACCAAATGCTCATTTAACCCCGCATCACAGATTCTGCACCAATTATATCAGCAAGCCTGTTTTCCTTTTTGATTTTTTTAAGCTGTTATATCAATAAAGTCCGAGGAAAAACAGATCTTCCCACAGTACTCCCCTGCTGCAGGAAGAGCTGAGCCACAGCACAAGGCTTGCTGGTGAAAAGTCTGGGCTTGCAGACCAAGCCCCATGTTTGCAGGACCAAGCCAGATCAAACCCAGCTGGGGACCATCAGCACTGGCCAACCTCCTGACATCAGGTCTTGTCATCCAGAACAAGCTAAGTAAGGGCTGCCTGAATATGTAGATACTTATTAAACACAGGCTGTTAAGACTGACAGGATTCTAGATAATCTCCCGTTGCCAACAGATGAAAAGCTGAGACCTGGTCTCATCAGTGTCAGTTTCTGAAGTATTCAGCAATGAAGATTCAAAGCATCAGCTCTGCTGGGCAGGAGAGGCAGCTCTGGGCAGACAGGGCACAGCATGACATGAACTTGCTCTTGCAAGAATATTTTTCCCTGCCAAGGAACAGCAGGAAAATTCACCCATCTCCCTGGACTGAGGAGAACAGGGAAAGCACCAGCTCATGCAGGCTCCTCCTCAGCAAGAGCCATCAGTCCAGCCAAGGGAATTCAGGCAGGGCAGAAGGAGCTGTCAGAGTCCTGGGACTTTCACTCTCATTATCCCAGCTGTACCCAGGTCACCTTTGCCCCCTGCTCTCCACACAAACACACTGGCTGGACAGCTTATCTGTCAGGGCAGCAACAGTCCTCAGAGGATGCTCTCAGCATCTCAAGGACACACTGTCCTTCCTGCAGGGAAACTCCGTCCCTGACAACACAGCACCAATAGAGCTGTGCAGACACAGCTTCCTACCCACACAGCACTGTGCTGACTCACCCTGGACATTTTCCAACTGTCTGGAGGAGAATTCAGTGCTGTTTTATTTTCCTACAAGCCCTCTTGCAACTGAAAGCTTCCAGGTGCCTCTTCCCCTTCTTTCCCACTGAAAACTCACTTCCCAGGAGAGCTTTGGGAATTCACACTGCTTGTGCCACAGGCACCCCAAGCATGGCATTTCCATGTCTCACTGCTGGGCAGAGAGCTGTCAGGCACAGCCATCTGTCTGTCAGAGCTTTCCATCATACGCCATTCAGGAACCGTGGCTGTGCTTTACAAGTTTATTCTGAGAGACCACATGCTCAGGGAAAGGTGTTGGCTACCTAGACACCCTGGCAGGGAAACTCTTATGGGCTAAACCAACAGATACTCCAGGAGCTGCTGAGGCTACCTGAGCCCACGTTTGCTTTCCTTCCCAGTTCAAACAGGCAGGATTTGTTCAGCATTACAGCCTGTTCTTATCTCAAATGATTATGCACCAGATCTGAGCTGTTGAATTTTGCTCTTAATTCATTCACACAGCTTGCTTCTGAAGGGATATCTGTTAATACAAAAACCTTTCACACATGGACACCCTAGCTATATTTTCAATTAATCGCAGGGATGTCGCCACAAGAATACACATCAGTGTGTGCTGTTTAAGAGAAGAAGTGCCAAATAAACAGCAGCCCTTAATACATACCCACAATGAGTCCAATTTCACAGTTTGGGTCTTCATAAGCACAAGTCATCATCGTGCCCACTGTATCATTCACTACAGCCACCACATCCAAGTCAAACTCCTTTGGAAGAGAGAAATAAAAGTGAGAACTCTGGGTCTGGGGAAGCCTCTCACACCACAGAGAGCATGAAAGGAGTAAGTACACCATTGGGAACCCTGTCAAACAACACTGGAAACAAACAAGTGAAAAGTACCAGCCTGATTTTACACATGCAGAAATAGGAACTCATCTACTAGCAGGTAGCTAAGGCTCCTCACATGCTGTACCTACAATATTCTGTACAATATTTTCAGAAGAAAGTATATTCCTAGATGTTCTCTTTGGCTTAGACACATTTAAGCACAGATCTTGTGTAAAGGTATATGGTAGAGGGATATCACCATTCTGTGTTACAGTAATGTGGTAGCAAATCCAAGTAGTAAAGGGTTTTAAGATCTTCTTTTCACTCCCTTATAAAACTGTTAAAATCAATGCTCTCCTCAAGCTGTTTCTTCCCCTCCCAGGAAACTGCTAACCCTTTTAGAAGAACAAGGATTGGAAGAGGGGAAAAACGTCATTTAGAGTGCACTCAGGTAGATTCCTGCAATCACTACATTGAAAATTCCTGCCTTCCCCATGCTCTGATGCAGTACAAATTGTCACAGGGTTTGAAAGAAGCCTTGAAAATTCTGCCAAGTTTAGCAAGTTAGAAGTCTCTGGGGAAAAAAACAAAGCAATCAAATGATACAAGATCCCCAGTGTGGCTTATTTCCAGTAACAATTTCTGTTTGGTGCCTGAGCTCTTCTATTTCCACTGCACACCCTCAAGACCATCCTACATGGTGGTCAGGCTACATGCCAGCAGCAGAATCAGCAGAGGAACGTGACATCAGGGGCTGCTGTATCTGGACCTGTTGTAAGGCAAACACCACCTGTGCAGGACAGGAGGCAGAGCCCATTTCCTCAAGACATAAACACTGCAAGAGGGACCAGCCTGACACACAAGGTCTGCCAAGTGTCTCGAGTCCACCAAGTATGTAGGGGAGAGAGAAATAGGAAGAGAAAAAGAAAACAAAACCAATAAATAATCACCTCTCTTCTTTTAATTCCTTCTCTAAGCAAATACACCACATCTTCTCCCTCACAGTCTGTAGCTTTGAAGCCTTTTGTCCAATTGAGAAGGATACCCTAAAAAGGAAGAAAATAAGTTACTAAGGTTCCTGGTGCACTACAGATTTCCCCAAAACCCTACAATCTGCTAAAGGACAATTACTGAGCATTTCTATCTGATAACTACCCTGCATTTGCTCACCTCCCCAGCCCATGAAAGCACAAGATCACAATGCTTCACCCAGGTGACTACAGGTTATTGCATCTCCAACCCCACAGTCCCAGGAAATGGCCAGGAATATTTATAACTAGTTGATACATGGGCTCACAGAATCCCTCTGCTCAAGGAGGTTCTTCACTATTCTAGCACCAAGATGGGTGCTAGGTTTTTTTAACAATCTGTTTTCTCAGTCACATTCTACAAGTCTCTGTGGCTTGACTAAGCATCCTATCATCAACAAGATTACATCATTTTAAAGCTGGATGTTTGAATGCTGAGCCTAACATCACTGCCTATTTCCTCCTTCCTAATATATGAATATTCATCTTACTTTCACTAAGACTCAGATTTTTATTCTGTAATTCAAACACTTTAGTGAGAGATCACACAGAAGAGTCTCTATGAAAAGGAATAGCTCCTAATGTGGAATTTGCATCTAAAACTACTTATCATTCTTGGTCTCCAAATTTCCAGAGCAATGCAACAAACTGGAAATAAAAAAAATCAGATAAAATCTGTGACAGAAAATGTCTTCCTGAAAAAAAAAAGTGCTAAATCAACAATAAGCTATTAACAGCTCCACAAGTGGATTTGGTGGAAGTACATGGTGGTGAAGAAGTTAAACAGGAAAGCGAAGAAAAAGGTGTACTTGAAAGGGACATGCTGCAGGCTACACTGTCACCTGCAGGGTGACAGAGCAGAGCAGGCCCTGGTCCATTGCTCCATCAAGGGGGACCAGATCAGCTAGAGAAGAGGAGCTGGCAGCAGGAATGGGCTTTTGCTTACTACTCACAAAACCAGGCAAGTGTCACAATCCAGCATGTTTGTACAATTAGAAAAAACATGATACCTTAAAAAAGGGATATCATCACCTTGGGAAATTCAAATGTCACAGTCATGGGTTGAATGGCATTTGCATTAGTATCCTTAAAGGAACTATTTTTATAGGAGCAGTGTCAGAGCATGAACACTCCCCTTATACAACCTCCCTCTAAGCATCTTGTAGATGACACAAAGGCAGAGATACCAGGCATATGGACAACAGCACATTCTGAAGATACCACAGAACTTACAGCATCCAGACTGGTCTGCTTGCAAGGGAAGGAAAACGTGAAGCCAAGAGGAAGACGTGCACCTTTTATTCCCATATAATCCAGGAAGTCAGAAATGCAGGTAACGATGTGATCAAACAGCTTTTAAGAGAAAAGTAATGTATTTGAAACTGTACATGTTACACACTATTAGGAAGGTATTTCAAAAGTAGCAGTGCTGCAAAAGAGTAACACAAATGCTCACCTCTTCTCCTGTTCCCTGCATCACCTCTATAGGAATGGCATAGATCTTGTTGTGCATCTCAACTGTTCTCCTTTTACCGCTACGGATTTTCACCAGCAAAACTCTAAAGTTTGTTCCTCCAAGATCAAGTGCCAGGAAGTCTCCATTCTCTGTAAAAGAATTTGCATGTATACTTAAAAAACATAAGCAAAAGGTTAGAAAGTGCTTTTATTTAAAATCTCTAAGAAACTTCCAGTTGGGAAGATTTTCATCAAAGGAGGATATTATTCTTATGCCTGCTTAATTATTCTGGGTTGGTTTTGGTTTGTTGGTTTGGTGTTTGGGTTTGGGTTTTTTTGGTAGTTTTTGGCTTTGTTTTAAACCAACAACAGAAAGAGGACCTACACAATTGTTCCCAGAGAGGGAACAGAAATTTGGCCAGCCACCCTGAAATGCAAAGAATGACCCAGGTGATGTGGGCAGTGTTCATAAGGGTTTGGGTTATGAGCTGTGGTTTCTCCCTGTAAACCCTGACCTTGGCTTGCAACCTGGGGCAAGGACATGAGGCCAGGCTGCCAGCAACCCTGCCCAGGGCTGGGATTTCCTCCTTTGCACAGCTCAGGAAGCTTCTCCTCTTTCATTGCACCAGATCTGCTCGCCCTCCACCAAACCCACACGCCATCCCCGAGAGCCCATTTCAGGCACCCCGCAGCTGAGCCCGTCAGTGCCCTCACTCCAGCAGGGCCATCCAGCCTCTACCTGTCCCATCCGGCGTGCTACGGACAAAAGTGGGCAGCATTTTCACTTTGGCAGTCTCATGAGTCTTCTTCTTCAGCCCTGCTTCCATCTCCGCCCTCATCCTCTTCTTCACCTGCAGGAGCTGCTCGTGGGTCAGCTTGAACTCGGCCAGTGTCTCGTCGATGAGCCGGTGCTGCTCCAGCAGCCGGTAGGCCACGGCTGTCACCATGGCTGCTCCCTTCCCGCTGCCGCTCTCCGACAGCAGGAACCGCACCTCCGAGTCCGGCACCAAGCGCCGGGTGGTTTTGTGCAAGCGCCGGGCGTACCTGTGGGGAGGGAAGGCTGCAAGCCCGCTGTCTGCCTCACCTCCCCCTACCCACCCCATATTCCACACCACTGGCACGGACCAGCTGCAAGGGGAGCAAGGAGCCTCATCACACCCACACCAGCTACAGCCTCCCCGGTAGGAAAACTGCCAGGGAAGAGCAGTTCTTCCCTACCGCCTCTTGTCTCCTGAATTCCTAGTAATAGCCAGCAAAAAGCAGGGGGGAGCACCTGCCTCTCATCCCCTGAAACTGAACCTAGATGGGAGAAACCCCCTGGGCTCCAGTGCTACTCTGATCTCCTCTCTTGCAGTCATCAAGCTGTCCTGGGCTCACTGGTTTGGATGGTATGGGAAAATAGTTCAGAAACAGAAATTGCCCAGGTATGTTATCTTACCACACCCTAGACCTGTCTGGAAAGGCCAATCAAAACAGCCTTCTTGGAAAACTTGTTCCTTGCCAAAATTTGGAGTTTCTCTTTTAATAAGAAAAGTATTTCTTTCAACAAAATGATGAGAAACCAAAAAAAAAAACATTAAACATACTTCCCCTTCCAAAACTTTCCTCATAAATGACAGTCATTCCAGAGAGCTCCCATGCCAAGGTATGTCCTATACATTGTGCTTCTGCTCCCCACAGCTAAATCTTCCAGCCAGAGACTGTGCTAGCACACCTGTATGCTGAATATTTCTTCCATTTCTTTGCTCTGAACTTGGAAACTCTTATGGAAGTGTTGCTTTCCCAGCACACACAGGCCTGCAGCCACTCCCAAACTTCCCCAGCTGAAGTCTTGGTTAGTGGGGTCATTTTTGACACCAAGACTGACACCAGACCCTGTTACCAGGGCCAGGTATACACACAGCAGAAGAGCTCAATTTCCTCTCTGATTTCAACACAAATCTAAACAGCTGTTTGATTAAAAATGTAACTTTCAAGATGGGGAAAAACAAGACAAAGCAGTTTTTAGCAGGGCACAGAAATGTAAGCACTAATTTTTCCCCCTGGTTTCCAAGTATCTCTTCAGAAAAAAAATGGAAAAATAGGCTCAGCACAGTCACTTTCAAAACAACTGAGATTAAATTGAAAATGGAGATCAAGGTGCATTAATGCAGGTCTCCTTGAAGACCCATCCATGGGCACAAAGTAATATTTTGTACAACTGGCATTCCAAGAGCTCTATTGAGATCCCTTAAGCCATGTATTCAAACCACCATAGTTTTGACTGATGTGGTGGTACCAAATTACTCAGGGTTTTGGTTCTTTTTCAGGGTGTTTTTAAAATCTCATCCTACTTCTTCAGTTAAACACATCTCTCCTTCCCACTGAGCTCCCCATCTCAGACCAAACCCTCATGGCCAGATTTTGGGTGCCTCATCCCACACCCAAGCCTCCTGCCTGGGTGACACCTTGGGGTTAACATGCTCAACTCCTGCAAACCGGAGGGCCGGGGGGCAGGTGAAAAGTGTTGAGGGCAGAAGCAGAGGGACTCACTGTGGATGCATTTTGTAGAGGGAGCCATCGACCCCCACGGTGGTCCGGAGGCGGCCTACCCCTTTGTTATCCCGCAGCTGGTTGAGGATGGCACCCAGTGTTGAGGCCACCAGGTTGGCCGAGCGGAAGGACACGATGGTACAGACGTGCTGGACGGCGATGCAGTCCTCGTGGGATGGCTCCACCCCCAGGCGGGTTAAAATTTCTTTGGCTTTGTTCAAACCTTCTTTGCTCCTACAAAGAGAGAGGAGTAAGGGGTATTCCTCGGCCGGGGAGTTATAAAATGCAGGACTGAGGCACGTCCAGCCGTGGGTGTCCCTGCCTGGGACTTGGGAAACGGGTTAGAAAGAAAATTTCTTAGGGATCTGGACTGTGAAGCTCCATGAGTCTTGGAATAAAATGCCCTAAATATGCATTCAGTCACAGATAGAAACAGCTTTCCATCAAAACCTGGTGTACCCACACCACCTACAAACCATGCAATTCCACCACCTATGGGCAGAATTACTCCCATATGCACCTAAGAGCCAGCCCTCCCTCAGGTTCATTTCCCACCAGGCAACAGGTACATTAAGTCACTGGAAACCTGTTGAACATTAATCTTCTCCAGCAGACCACATTTTCATGGTGCCAGATGGCCAGACCAAGTCTGGTTTTGAGCAAGCTTCACGTACTATGAAAGGAGGAAGGATGGGATGTGGGACAACCCCATCCTGCAGAGCCAAGGCATCCCCCAGGAGCACAGCACATAGCTCAGGCTGCAGCTTCTCCAACAGTTCCAGACCTGAAGCTGAGCAGGAACCCCAAGGTAGATCCTTCAGCACATCCCCCAAGAAAGTTAGCTATTTCCAATCACTTTTACAGATCTGGAGGAATTAAATGCTTTTTTCATTACACTGATGCTTTAGATTTCAAACAGCTTCTCCTCTCTGGAGCAGGAAGCATCAGCCCCACAGTTGAGCACAGCACAGACCTAATCCCACGCTTGCTTGGTCATGTCTTAATTTATTAAGCCCAGTGTGAAAAACAAAATGCTGAGCAAAGGTTGCCTAAGTGATTTCATCCTAACAGCTCTCTTCATACTTTTACAGCCACACTGAATCTCTGCCTCTTGCACTGTCTTTTCCCACATTAGCACCCAGCCTGAGAGAAAAGTTTCTAGCAAAACTTATCCAAGTCCCCCTCAGTCATTTCCCAGACAAAACTACAAAGAGTATATCCTGTCATTACTAACTGCACTCCATGCATCTTTTTAAGGACTCTTGCATCGTGGTAGCATCAGCTAGAAATCTGAAGCTGTGTGGGTGTATGCCCCCTACTTGATAACTAAACTGCTATTTAGGGAGTGAGATGGAGTTTCAAGAGCAAATTTCTCAGTAACTGCATTTTTATCATTGTTCAACATGACACTGGTACACTACATGTGCCTCTGTGGTTAGGACAAATTTAATGGAGAGCTGTTCAGACAAGACAGTCTACAGGGACAGAAGTAAAACAGGGCAGAGGCAACAGGCATCATAGAAGTTACTGGCTGTTTCCTTAGTGTTGCATTTGCAGTCAAGAGTACCTTGTGCACCACAACCAGCAGCACTTCAAAAAGAAAAGCCAGCCCAGTGACTACAGTACCAACTATCCCAGTGATGTGAATTTAAAAAATGCAGGGGAGGGAAGAGCCTGTAAGCACTGACCAAAGAGGTGATGACACCATAAGAAACCAACTGGCACATAGCTCAGAGGTTGTCGTGCAGCAGCTGGCACTGCCTATGAGACTGAATGCTCTGCCTTGTCACACTTGTTGTCTTTCCACCCAGCAATCCCATGGATACAGGAAGGAGCAACCCAAGTATTTGCTAGGAGGCACTAAGCCAATTCACTCCCATGTCTAGCTGCAGGGTAGCAGCTTCAGAATTTCTGTAAGGAGGGTGAGAATTAGCTCAGTTTGTATACTCTGTAGCTGCATGGACCCGTAGGTTTTCATAGTTCCTCGCAACAAAGAAAAGGAAAGAAATATCAGGCAGGAGGGCACGGGCTGTCTGCTTGAGGTCCCTAAATGCTGGCCTTGCAGCTGCACTGCAGGATGGCAGCCATGCCCAGTGCTGCACCTCTCCCCACAAAGCAAAATGAGATGCAGGAAAATTAACACTCAGAGTCCCCATGAACCCCTGAAAGTGAAACTGGAGAGGTACTCACTTTTCTATGGCAGAAACGTGTTTTGTCTCAAACTTCCCTTTAGTGAGAAGCTCAGGGGTGATTCTCCCCTCAAAAAGAAGTCCCTCCTTGGCCATCTTCACCAGGATGAGCCTCACCAGCTCCCCCATGTACATCCCACTGACCATCTTCTCAAACCTGCAGAAGAGGACAGCATCAGTCACCCACTGTTCCACAGACAATGCTGGCAGGCAGAGCCCAGCTGTGCTGCTATACCACCCAGGCAAGCCTGCAGTTTGCCTCACCATGGGCAAAGCTGAGCTTTCTTGAGCTGCTGAATTCACATCACGAGTGGAAAAGGGAGCACAGGGTAGAAAACAAAAGCAGCAAAGCTCACAAATAACTGGCTCACTCACAGCTGCTTCCCAGGGTTAAGGGATCCACGGTCTATTTCCCGATCAAACTCTGTCCTGATGTCTTCTAGTGAGCCATCATCTCCAAAAGCCCCCCACTCCGTGTTAATGCACATCCTGCCCTCGTCGCCTTCCACCAGGTCGATGTGTCGCATCTCTTCCATATAGCAGGCGTTGGTGCCAGTGCCTTTAGGGAAAGAACATCAGAAGGTGCTTAACCAAAGAGGTCAGGCAAAGGGAGAGAAGCCACATGCATGCTGCAGCAGCAGTGTGCATTACCAATGATCAAGCCAACTTCACAGCGCTGGTCGTCAAACCCACAGGTCATCATGGTCCCAACGGTGTCATTCACAACAGCCATGATGTCTGCATCGTAGTCCTTGGGGAGGAACAAAATGTTACTTGGACCATACAGCTTCTCTGGAAAACATCCCTTGCATTTTACACCACTCTGCTTATATCAACTAATTTCATAAGGAACAGCAGATAAATAATTTGTCTGAGTATCACAGCTCATCTTTTTAAATATCGCCTGCTCCATCTGCCAGTTCCCCATCCCACGTTCCCAGGAAGACAATGAGAGCAGGCTAATGCACTAGGCAAACAATAAAACAGCAGTTGAGTAACTCCAGAGAGCAAAGACCTGCTCTCACACTTGGGCAGGAAAAAGAAGGGCTACACATGAGGCAGGGTGGAACTCAGCAGTTAAACATCATGTCATGGAGTACTTTGATGAAGCTGCTTGAGGATTCAACCTAGAAGATATTCCCAAGTTACGTACTTCTCATAGAATTTGTGTAAAACATTTGGGGCTTTTAATTCAAGAGAAGATTTTAATACATCTAAGCAAATAATGCAATTTAAAAGGTGACATGTACTCATCCCTTCCCAGCTTCCTCATTCTACCTGACACCAAGTCCAAAGATGGTAACTATAGTAATGTTCTCTGGTGACAGCAAAACACAAATTTTCTTAAGAGTCCACAACTGCCAGAATAGAGCAAATACAAATTCCAGTGAATTTGGATGCTGAGTAATCAACGAATCACCCAGCTGCAAGCATAATGCAAACCCAAATTCATTCCACTTCACACTCAGTGCCTTTGTATTTGTTTAAATCCACAAGTTGGTCATCTTCACCCTCTATTAAGTCAGCAGTAAGAAACTGCACTGCTCCTTTTCTGTGCCTCTCCAGCTTCCAGACAAGGCAGTTGCATGACAGCCAATCCCAGACACAGCTACTCAGGAACAGGAGATGGAACACCACCAAAAAGCTGAGACACTGACATACAGCACTTTTGCAGGTTTTGGAAAGTGATAAAACTGATGAAGGTTGCCAGTGACAAACCACAACATTGTAACTCAGTTTTGTGCTCCATTTTCCCAGCAAATGACAGAACCACAACATCATCATGCAAGAAAGGAGAGCTGCACCATCACTCAGACCGCACACTCAAGTCAGTGACATGAAGGTCAGTCCCTGGCAGAGAAATGCCAGTGATACAGTTATAAAAAGAATGAAGTACAACTTACCCCACGTTTCTTGATGGCCCTGTTAAGCAGCCTCACAACATCTGCTCCCTCCACTCCGCTTGCTTTGAAGCGCTTCGTCCAGGTTATCAGAATACCCTAATAAAACAAAAGAGGAATATTCAATAGGATGACATTATAAGGCACATATTCATTTTTCCCCCCTAAAACCAAGATTTTATACTTCAAAAGCATCTTCAGGTATTTTTTCTTCTATCACCTATCAATCCAACCTGAGACAACTTGGATTCTCATTACAGTAAGCTTAAAGATGGGAAATTGTTTTCCACACACTTCCTAGAAAATGGTTTGTTTATATTTTGTATTTTCAGCCTGCTCTTCTCCCTGCTACTCCTCGACAGTTTTTCTTGGAAAACCATTTAATCCTTTTGGGCCTTGTAAATTGACTGCTTTCAGAAAAAGCTGATTGTGCAGGACTGACTAAAGAGAAGGGGTGTGGTTTTTCTATGTCCAGGACCCGGCTGCAGCAGCAATCAGGCTGCACATTTGCTGCCTGGAGTCCCAACTGTCAGGGCTTGTTTCACCATGTGATTGTATTTATGGGTTATGGCAAATAGAAATATTGGAAATGTAGTAATGTGTGTCCCTGACTTAAGGCAAGAATCAAAAAGAAAATCCTGATATTTAATTCCTTGTCTGCAAATTGTCATAAAGAGCCTGCAAATCCCCCAAAGTAATGACTACATCTAATTTTTTTTCTATTCAGATAATGCCTAGCTGATTCAGAGCACTCAGTAAACACATAAGCTGTAATAAAAGAAAGAAAAGAGCATTGACTGTAGTCAATAGGAAAGACAACTCAAATCACCTCAGCTTTTCATACCCATCATAATATTCACATCACAAGAGTCCAAGAAGTTAAAACCAGAAAAGCCAAAGCCTATAGGCACAAGCACCCATTTCCCAGGTGCACATTTGCCTGGTGCACATTATCTCAACTTAAAAATGAACCATACCTTGTGCATGTTCACCCTTCCAACTGGGGTAGCATTTAGACCCAAAGCTACAGAGGACAGAAGAATCAGGGCAACTCTTTCCAGAGCAGTAGTTATTCCTACCAGTAAACCACAAACTCACAAATTTTGCCACTGTGCCACCATCACTAGCATCATTTAGAAAAACAGCAAAGCCCTGTGCTGCTGCACAGAAAAACCATGGATGAAGCCCACTCTGCAGTCACAGCTTCAGCAGTCAAAAAGGCCCCTTGGTCTGCATAGTTATCATTCAGGAAACTGGTCAAACCAGACTGGCAAAAAGCAGCTCTTTGTATGCACATGAAAGAAATTTTTATTTGTTTTGCCAGCAAGGCCTCAGCAGCATGGAGGAGTTCTTGGAGTGCAGCAGGGCTGAGTGGGACCCAACCATGTGGTGCCACTTTGTCATTCTCAGGAGAAATCTGGGTCCACCCTGCTTTCTGCTCACCAAGCACGAGAAATCAGCACTCAGGCAAGCACAGTCTTGCAGATGCAGCAACCCACAAACAAATGTGCACCACAGAATCCAGAAAAACATAATTTTGCAATGTAACCACTGATCTCCAAGTCTTCACAGGTGTCCCCAGGACATCCCACATGCTCCCTGACAGCCCCAGCCCCATACAAGCATAACTTCACTCCATCTGGCTTGAGCAAACCAGCCTGAAAACAAGCACCTTTCATGCAGCCAAACCTATTTTCACAAGGGCAACTCAAATCCATACATTCACTCTCAGCACAACTGTGCTGTGGGCAGCGGTCCGAGCCTTACCATGCATCATGGCCAGGCAGCAGAGTTGCACCAAAATCATCTCATCTCTTCAAAAGTGATGCAGGAAAAGGCAGTTCTCAGCTCTTAGAATGCTCTTACATTCAGACCCTGAGAGTTAGTAAACGCTTTTGGTTTCCACTCTCAGCATTGCTCAGGAAGTATCAAATGTAATAAAAACCATGCCTCACCTGGCCCTCCTCAGCACCAACACCTGGGGAGCTGTTGCACCAGGCTAACCTAAAGCCTTGCAAACTAGAAAAGCAAGTTGTGCTTTAATGGTGCAGCCTCTCAGTATTTTGTGCAGATTTAACTTCCCTGCCTTAATGAGTTACACTATTGCCATAGCAATGATGTACCAGGAGGCTGCTGAGTCATTTGTGATATAATGAGCAAAAGAAGGAAAATACTGTAGCATCCCTGTCATGGGAATCACATCCATCACATCATACAGCACTGGTTATTTCCATCCCCTTTTAAAGCAAGTGTCTTCCAGGTATCCTGCCTGATCCCCCATGCCACTGAGCACCCAGTCGGTGGCACAGCAGCACCACTGCTCAGGAGGGAGACCCTCCCACACACTCTGGATTGCTGTGTGCACTCAGAATGTTCAGCAAATCCTGAGCAAACACTGTTGGGCTGGGTCCTTCCCAATTATACTCCACAGAGAGGTGAAAAAGGCTGCAGAGGAGGCAGGCAAAACCACTGCCCTGTTTACACAGTGAACCATAACACCCAGCTCAGGCAGTACAAAACATCAGATGTCTCTTCATCATCTGTTAACCAGCACTTTCAGACAGAAATACAAGCACAAAAAAAGGAAGACTGACAGTGGAACATAACACTCATTGATCCCAAAAATAAGACCTGTCTGAGCTACCACCTTCATAGCAGTGTTTTAATAATACAGTGGTTCTTCTGAATTTTAAGAAAACTGTGAAATCTTCTTACCTCATCTAGCTTGGTCTGTCGACACGGGAAAGAAAATGTAAACCCTACTGGTAATTTCTTGTCTTTGATTTGTTGTTTCTCCATAAAGTCTCCCAGGCATTCAGCAACATGATCAAAAAGCTGTAAGAAAATGAAAGGTATAAAATCGCCACAATTAAAGATAAAATTTCAGAGCAAAAATATTTCAAACTGCTTGTGAAAACTGTACTAGGTGAGGGGAAAATATCTGCTCCAAATATTTAAAGATACATACTTGACATAGCTGTGAAAGTATCCTCAGACAGTGTATTTTAATGCCCTTGTGTATTATGAAACATACTGTCCTTTTACACACCTAATTCTGCATGCCATCCTTTACACCCATGTGAAAAAGCTTTTCCTGAAACAAGTGGCACCTGGCTCTTGAGCCTGCCATAACCCTCCTACTTAACATTTAATAAGAAGAAAACTGTTCTTTTAACCTTTCAATAACAAAGAGGAGGATCTCAGAAGAACATCTGGGATCCAATCCCACATGACGTTGAGCATTTAAAATTATTCAGCGAAGATCAACATTTGCTCCACTCAGCACTGCTGAACCCAAAGCTTCTGCAGGACACTGCAGAAGCTGCCCAAAAGGACATCATCTCAAATCTATTCTTAAAGCACACAACAAACAAAAAGGAAGGCCAGAGCATTTATCTAAAGATTCCCATGCTCAAAGAAACAACCTGAAATGGGAACATTTTCTGCATCGTTATAATGCTGAATTGTGCAAGCAGCCCACACCAATTCCCACCTTGCCACCTCCATGGCCCCTCAACTGTGCCCTGTGACAGTGGCACCCTGTGTGTCCCCAGGCACGCCAGGGAGTGTGTGGGCATGAAGGTGATGGCTGTCTCTCACATCAAGCTATTTGGAACACCCATCAGGCAGGTTGAAAAAGGCAAAGCTAAAACCAAGCCCCAGCAATTGAAGCAACAAAAATAAACATTTGTATCAACCAGTACCAAAAGCCAGACATTCCTTGAACTCAACTATACCAGAAATGCCAAACCCATTAACAAGCCACCACCTG
Source organism: Florisuga fusca (assembly GCA_038090715.1). NCBI lineage: Eukaryota > Metazoa > Chordata > Aves > Apodiformes > Trochilidae > Florisuga > Florisuga fusca. Next base: position 15,660,468 of record JAAWXA010000010.1, read on the forward strand.
CCCCAGAAGATAATGTGCTTCACATTTTAACCCCAGGAAAACAACCAAACACCCCAACCTATCTGCAGCACTGGTGGGACAGGCCAGGAAAACTGCCCAGAATATGGGGCTAATTGGGAGAGAGCACACAAAGTATCAGTCGGTTGCAATTAGCCCACATAGCTTTATTAAGAGCAATTTACAGAGTTGTGGACAGACAGGAGAGCACTACAGACAGGCTGAAGCAATAACAAAAAATGAAGAAGAAAATATTTTGTGGTTTGAAGCAGGTCAAGAAGCTGTGTCTGTAATATTACAACTTAACACCTTTAACCCATTCCCCAAATGAGATCAGATTTAATTAAGCAGTACAGTAGTTTCCCAGAGAATACATTGCTATCCCTTGTCCTGAGCAAATCAGGGACATTTGGCTGAGAGCATGCAGTGAAATGGGATGGCAAAGCAACCCGTGCTGCTGCACTTCTCTATTTTCAGCTCTCCAGACAAGGGAGAGAGGAAGAGGAGTTACAAAAAGAACTTACAGTTAAGTAGTAAAATAGGACACCTTCTTCAGGAGGAACACAGAAATAACAGGAGTGTATGTTTTTATTATGCTTTCCATGTGAAAGTATCTTACTAAATACTCCATCCTGCTACACTTTCAGCTGCTCCCGGGATTACAGATGATAAAACTAGGGGCCAACCTCAAAACCCTGAGGAATTCAGAGAATAGGAAACAGAAATACCAACTGCTGGATGCTGCTACAGAAATCCATTCATGCAATGAAACACAGAGAAGAGATGGGTCCTGGTTCATTAAGTCTGCCTGCAAAAGACCCCTGGCCATTCCCAAGGCGCTCCAGAAGGCCCGGCACCCGCGGTCCCGGCGTGACCTTGCTGAGATTGTGTTCCATGAGCTGGCCTGCAGGCTCACTGCAAGCACCACACTGCCAGACATCAGGGGGTTGGGCTGGCAGCAGGGAGTGGGCACAAGCCCTGGCACAGCCGGCACGGGTGAGTGTCATTAATTATTAACCCCATTCTTGACACTCCAGTAGCAGGGTCTAGTCAGTGATGGACGGTCTGGCTGTGCTACTGTTTTTAATAGAGCAGAAAGGGCAAGCATTGCTCAAAAGGAGAAAAGAAAGAAAGGGGCATTTATTGATTTTTCTACCATCGATGGCAGTAAGATTTTTTCCTAAGGAGACTCAAGGAAGCATCTGTGTGTGCCCGTGCCCATACTGATGTCCAAACCTTCCTCTGGGAAGACATGCTGAGGCACATGGAGGACAGGGAGGTGACTCAGGACAGCCAGCATGGCTTCACTAGAGGCAAATCCTGCCTGACCAACCTAGTGCCTTTTTACAATGGAGTGACTTCAGTCAACAATGGAAAAGCAGTGGATGTCATGTATCTGGACTTCTGCAAGGCCTTTGACACGGTCCCCCACAACATCCTACTCACCGAGTTGGAGAGATACAGATTTGATGGGTGGACTGTTCAGTGGATAAGGAATTGGCTGGATGGTCACATCCAGAGGGTCAACAACTCGAAGTCCAGATGGAGACCAGTGACAAGTGGTATCTCCCAGGGTTCTGTGCTGGGACCTGTACTGTTTAATATTTTTATCAATGATATAGACAGCAGGATTGAGTGCACCATCAGCAGGTTTGCAGATGACACCAAGCCGAGTGGTGCTATTGATAAGCCAAAGGGACAGGATGTCATCCAGAAGGATTTGGACTAACTGGAGAGGTGGGCCCAGGTGAACCTCATGAGGTTCAACAAGATCAAGTGCAGGATCCTGCACCTGGGTCAGAACAGCCCGTGCCATCAGTACAGGCTTGGGGGTGAGGTTTTAGAAAACAGCCCTGCAGAAAAGGACTTGGGGGACACTGGTAGATGAAAAGCTGGCCATGAGCCAACAGTGAGTGTTTGCAGCCCAGAGGGCCAAGTGCATCCTGAGCTGCATCAAAGAGTGGCCAGCAGATCAAGAGAGGTGATTCTGCCACTTTGCTTTGGTAAGACCTCAGTAAAATACCTGGAGTATTGCATCCAGCTCTGAAGCCCTCAATACAGGAAGGACATGGACCTGGTGGAGTGGTCCAGAGGAGGGCTACAAAAAATGATCAGGGGGCTGGAACACCTCTCCTATGAAGACAGGGTGAGGGAGCTGAGGTTGTTCAGCCTGGAGAAAAGAAGGTTCTGGAGAGACCTAATAGTGACCTTCCAGTACTTGAAGTGGGACTACAGGAAGGCTGAAGATGGACTGTTTGTAAGGGCCTGGAATGATAGGACAAGGGGCAATTGTTTTAAATTACAGAAAAGTAGATTTTGATTGGATGTTAGAAAAAAATTATTTACAATGAGGGTAGTGGAAAAATGGAACAGGTTGCCCAGGGTGGTAGTTGGGGCCTCAACTGTTGGGAGATAATATTCAAGGTGAGGCTTGATGAGGCTCTGGAGCAAGCTGATCTAGTTGAGGGTGTCCCTGCTTACTGCAGAGGGGTTGGGCTAGATGACCTTTAGCAGTTCCTTCCTACCCAAATTATTCTATGATTCTTAGAAAAGCCAAATAACTTTCACTGGACAGTAGAGGGAACATTATGAAATTTCTGTGGGTTCAATTAAAGCAGAGCAGGTATATTGAAGACAAATTTAAATTCCTGCCCACCCACAGGTGTGTGGTAAACAACAGTGTGAGCCCAATACTGTATCAAATGTCAAAGAAACAGACAAGGAATGCCACAGCCAAGAGGAAAGGAACAGCCAGAATTTACACCTTTATAGACCTGAGGCAATATAACCATGAGACACTGAGCAGTATGATATCAGGCTCCATTTTGGCCACAAAGTTGCCTGCTCTGGTCTCGCTCCAAGAAGTCTCCACAAGGATGCATTTGGCTGACAGCCAGCAGACTTTGGCAAGCAGCTGATTATCTTAGCTCAGGCTCAAGCCCCTGAATGAGGAAGATTTAAGAAGCAAGGAAACCACAGTTTCAGATTGGTAGAATAGCCACAAATCCATAACCACCTTCAGTGGCATCAGAACACAAAAAGCAACACCAAAAAAGAAAAATCAACCCTCAAGGCACGCTCCCATTTGCTGAGTTGACACAGAAGACAGGCTTCTTACAAATTTTATACCTGCTATTAGACTGCTAACTCAAGGAGAGTTTTGCCCTTGACACTGACTGGCAAAGCTATCAGCCTGTGCCTGAGAGATGGATAAAAACATAAGTTTGAATGCAATGAAGTAAAAAACATGAAAATGAACCGTGCCAGTGAGGCTTGGAGCCATAAATCACAATCCCTTCAATAAGCTGATTATGTATTAGGCTTTAAGAGTATAACTCATTGAAGTTAATGACACAGCTTGATGAACAAAATACTAGTAGCCTATCCCATGCAGGCAGCTCAGTCCAAGTATTCCACTAATCTGGCTCAGAGATTTCAGGGAACCTCAACCACACACATCAATCATAAACACCAAATCATGCTTCCCCATGAAGTCTCACAGCAAGCATCTCAGTGGTGGTGGGAAGTTGTCAGGGGACACGACAGCACATGCAATTTTGATGATGCTTCCAGTACTTTTCCTTGTACTTAAATACCTGAGCAACTACCCACACAGGGTCAATGGAAGTCTTGACTCTTTCAGTGTAAAAGCCACGGCAACCAAGCCTATCAACCTGAGCTCCACACTGCTGGTTCCCAAAAGCACAGAAACACAGCAAAGCCCTGGAAAGAATGCAGACTTGATGTCTCCTTTCCTGCCTCCTCCTTACCACCGGTTCATCAAGTCTCACCTTCAGTCAGGCAGCCTTGCCTCCCTGAACAGCCCCTTACCCTGCCCTCCCCCAGGGTGTGCTGCTTCTCTCTCTGCAGCTCCCACACCCCTCGATGGGCAAGAACCTGTCCCCACACAGCCACCCCGACTTCCATGCTTCCACCAACAACAGACAGCTCAGCTCCAAAACCAAAAGCTTTCCCCCCAAAACCATTCTGTGGGAAAGCTGCTGCGTGGCCTTTTGGGCAGATAAAGTGATAATGTTAGGAAAAGGCTTTAGAAGAAAGCTGTTTTATTGCTGTGGTTCTGATATCACAGCAATGCTTACTATCAGTGCTATTTAAAAGTCATGATTGCCATCTTAGAGTTATCTTAGGAGTCAGTAGACACACACATTAAAGTTATCAAATACATTACAGGTAGAAATGCTGTCCACACAATTTTTGTTTTGTTTGCTTTTCTGTTCATTTTTCTGAAAAAAGCTGTAAGTTTCCTGCAGGTCTCTCATACACAGAAAGCAGCACCTCATCTAAGTAAAAAGTGTGAAAAACTTCCTTTTTACAACAATGAACATTACCTAGTTAGTCTTACATTGACATGAAGACAAATCTGCCAGTAAAATATTAATTGTAATCCACTTCCTGATCACAAAAAGAAAACAAACTATTCCAAATAACCCAATTTGAAATCCAAGTAAATGGATCCAAACTTTTTCTACTCGTGGAACATGGGAGATACGTAGCTTCCCATAATTTTTCTAATGTACTTTTACTTTTCATGAGCTGCTCAAACTGCCAGGACAGAAATGTGGCTGTCATGGGTATTTATATCCCCCATTTAACATTGCAATTGCAGGGCTGGTCCTGCTCCTTGCTCACAAAAAAGACTTGTTTCCCTGCTCTCCATTCCTACCTATGGAAAGTAAGTTTACTATAAAAGTCAGATTTTTTTCTTCTAGGCCATTTTTTCCCTAACTCAGCCAAAAGTCTCCCACGCAATGACAGCAGATTTGCAACACCCATACATGCTCCTATCACCCATACATGCTCCTATTACACTAACTACTGCTTATTTATTTTCAGTATTGACAGAGAGCTGTAGTCCATTCTGTCCAGACTGTGCAGCTGTGTGCAGCACAGGTGCAGCTGTGAAGATGCTACACTCACTTGTGTTTTTCTAAAATGACAGCATGAGAGCAGTTAATCTTTAGAGGTGTCCTAAAGGAAGAGGCACTTACCCGTGTCCCACTGCCGTGCATTATATCTTCAGGTGTGTTATAAATTTCACTTTCCATTTGCACTGTCTGCTTTTTCTCATGTGATACCTTCACACGCAGAATCCGGAAATAAGAACCACCAAGATCCAGTGCAATGAAATCTCCTTTCTCTACGTGGAAAACAAGACACAAGTGATTAAAAACCGTACGCAACATAAAACTGGGAAATGTCAAGCTCTTAAGTATAATGCATAGGCAAATCCCCAGTGCTGACAGGAGGGAAGTTCTAGCTGCAGGGCATGCACAGAATGCATCACCCTGATTCCCTCCAATTTAACATTAAGTTGTGCAACAGCAATGCCAACCACCACTGATACACAGGCAACTGCAGTGAGGGTTTTCCAAAAAGAATAGCCCAACACTGTATCCAGATCTCATGACAAAGTTGTCCCAGCGAAGATCTCAGAAGAAAGCCAAAAAGATACTGAAAACATAGAGACAGCAAAATGCAGGGATGCCAGATCACTGATGAGCAATCTTTTGCTGTAAACTGACATGTGTCATTTGGCAAAGAAAAGTGAATAGTGCCTGGACTGTGCACTGCTCTAAAATTAACAAATTACACACCGATGCAGTTAAAGCAGGAACCACTTCTTTCACCTGCTGAAGCTGAGACTCACTCCAAAGCAGAGTCAAATTACAGAACACAGAGAATCAACAGTCTGAAATATCACAGGACAGCTTTGCACCCCTGCAGAAGCTACTCAGAAGTCACAATCCTTTGCAAAGAGCTCCTAAACAGCTCCCCAGGAGCCAGGGAAAGAGTCTGGATACCCCCATCTCTGTGGTGGAGAGGGATTTGGATTTTAAAGGTCTGAAGCTAAATCCACTAAATACACACCCCCTGCCGAACTTCCACAGACTTCAGGGACTGATTCAGGCAGCAGAGAGGCCTGGCCTGGCCATCTGAGGGATGACACTAGCAGCAATCCCTGGAGAGCAAGGCAAATAAATTTGACCCAACCGCTTGTGCTTTCTCGCCTTATCAAAGGGGAAGCAAACAAAGACAGTGATCATTGGTCTGCAAAAAGATAAGATGTAGGGAAGCAGTGTGCACACCCTGTCACACAAGAGTGCACATCTAGACTGCAACTAATCCTCCAGGCTCTTCACCAGCATCTGTATCTGCACACAGCATCCCCGGGCTCACCAAAGCTGCTTGGAGAGTAGCATAGCAGAGGCACATGGTGCTTTCTCATCCTGGTTTCATCATGGACTTGAACTTTCTTAAGGTGTCAGAAGCACACCACACCTTCCCCACATCCTGCACCAGTGATGTGCACTGCCAGTCCCATCCTGCAGCACTCTTTGGCCTCTTTTCATTCTGCCTTCCAACTACAACTTTGGGAATGACATTCCCAACATCACCATTTTTTCCATTTCTACCTAAATTCAAAATGGAAAGACCTCTAGCAGCTGGGACAACCAGTACCTTTTGATGTGTTACCACGAACTTCAACTCAGCATTCAGAGCTTTCAGAGCCCACACTGTCACTAAAACATCAACTATGCAATTTATCCACAAGGATTTACAGACCCAGGCTTGGCTCTGAGACTACTCTTGCCCGATCTCAGATCAAAACTCACAAGTCCAGCTTAGTGAACTACTTCTCCTCATCACCCCATGCACCTCCAGAAGCCCCATCCTGCTCAGCAAAGCTGATGAGCTGGACAGGGCATCCCTCAGGGCAGAACCTCAAGCAGAAACAGCCCAAAAAAGGCAAAGACACTGCAAAAGTCCTTGCAGTTTTCCAAGGTTGCAGCAGAATACAGAAACAAAACACTGTCATGGGAGAAACCACAAAGAACAATAACCTTCATACAGAAACACAGCAGATGGAGCTGCTAGAACTCCTAATAATACTCCTAATTTTACTGCATTTCAATTCAACTTTTCCTTCTTGCTGCTTAAGACGGGGGCAAACATAAATCTTTCAGCACTTCCCCACCTGTTTCTCAACAGTGTGGCTTTAAACATCATTTTGCTCTGGCAAAAATAGCATTTAAAACACAAACACATCCAAACTGGAGATGCAGTTCCCTGTGTCCAGTTTGGCATAACAAATTCAGTGACTTGTAACCCCCTTCACCACAACAAGACCAGAGGTGAAACATTTACCACAAGTGTCTCATTAAGCCAAATATCCAAATAAGCTTTATCATACAAGTATCATCTGTCAATTGCAAGCCATTACCTCCAATAAATAATGCTAAAATCAACACTGGACCAGATGGCCCTTTTCAAGCCTAAAAGCACCTTGGTACATACCTCAAACAAGCACTGCACTTCAGAAATATCATCTCTGGAAGTAAATTAACAGATTAGTGTGTTTGATTTCCAGCACAATCAAGCTCATTGCATGATAAAATTAATTTAGAACTATCCTTTTCAGTTGAAAAGAAGAAAGAACTCTGAATTAGAAGGTAAAGCTGCCTCTATGCAAAGCAGGAGTTTTCTTTCAGTGAAGCTCAGGAATTAAACCCAAGTAGCAGCACTTAATCTATGTTTTATAACACCAAGATACAATCAAACGTGCTGTAAATTCTTTTAAGATCTTTTGAAAGCATTTTGAAATAGCCAGAGATACTGCTCTGGGCACTCTGGACAAAAAACCTTGTGGTTTTCATAAATTAAGCAACTCTGCAAGAGGTAAAAATCTCTGCTAACACCAGTGTCTCCAGGGTCTCAAAAATTACTATTCAAGAGCTCCATGTTAATAAAGTACACAAGCAGAGATCTGAAACCAAATAGAAGTATTTTTCTGAATAGTCAGCTCTCATAATAATAATCAGACTCAGAAGAAAGTGCTTACAAGGCAGTAATTAGAGACAGGCCAGAGAAAAGGGCAGGCTTTCAGCCTCTGGCTTTTACAGAAAGATAACTGAAGGCAGAAATTGCCATTGGCTGAGAACTGAACCCACACTTCGGGCACAGCAACCCAGATACATCTGCCAGGGCCCCCCAAGCCCTTTGGAGGCAGAGGGAAGGGGGCTCAGCATCTGCCCTGGCTGCATCTGTGTGACAGCTGAGCTGGAGGGGGAAGGCACATGCAGGTGAGTCAGGGAAAGAAATGCCACGACACCCACCCACAGCAAATAGTGCTCATGACTGGGGTCAGAACATGCCTTTTTTGAGGCAAAGAAGGGAATGGGTTTGCCAACAGCTATCCAAAGAGGCACCCACAACATGCATGTACAGATTAATATTTTGTTATACAGAAAGCATCTGGGGCAGTGCACTGCCTCACTCTAATCCATGCTGCAAATACACTGCCCATAGCTTGCCTGTCCTGGAGAGGCTGCCAGGAGCCAAATTGCAAAGGATCAAGAACTGAGTACCCTGTGCACAACAAACAAGGTTGCTTTTTTAAGTAGGTGAGTAACACATGATCTGAAATTAATGCTTTGACATACAGCAACACATACACTCAGACAAGGGCTACCCACTGCTCTGACTGATGCTCAGTGCCAGAAGCATTCAACCTCTCCCACTTCTGACGGATGGGTGCAGATCCCCTTTTCCCTGTGACATATCACACCTCAAAGTCTCCCCAGTTTGTGCCATGGAACAATTTGCAGAATTATCTGACTCTCTGCAGAAGAGTTCAGATTTGCTAATCTTCAGTGACTGGATGGAGCAGGGTACTGGGGAAAGTATGTTTTGAGCTGAACTCAAACAGATATGAAGGAAAAAAAGTGGATTTCTGAGTCGGTAAACATGATGGGATTCCATGAAAAAGCCCTCAGGTCACCTCACCTGCAAACCCTCAGAGCAAGCAGCCCATGACCCAGCTGTCTGCACACTTGGCTTTCATAACAGGCTGTGAATTTCAAGGTAACAGCCAAAGATCCTAAATTAAGGGAAACACAGGATTCAAGTTTGTTGTCCCTTTGTTTTTTTTTAAACAGAGAATCACATTTCAACCAGAAAGTTTAAGGTTGCAGAAAGTAACAGCAAAGCAGAACAATCAAAGGTTTCTGCCTGCCAGACAGCACAAAGCACCATCATGTTCTTTGATTCAATAAATTCTTGATTTAGTAAGTTTCAAAACTGGTAACTGTGTTATGCAGTTCTTGCAGCTGTGCAGTTTCTGCACACAGGGACATCATTTCTGGTAGACACCAAACTACAGTTACCCAACTCTCAGGCTATATGAGAATGAAATCTGCTGTTGCCACTAAATAATAAAAACTATTATATACTGTTTATAAATATATTTATATAATGTATATATATTTGGTTTTGTTTTGGGGGTTTTTTAAGCATTAAAATAAATAATAAGGGCAATCTTGGCCTCAAATACCAATACAGTATCTTTTTGGTTTCTGAGAGCTCTCTGTGCCACTTTTATCAGGTACAGCAAGCACCGAAAAACCAAACCCAACATCTGGATGGAAAAAGCTCAGGACAGCAGAGCACTAGGTTTTAAGCCATTACATTGCAGCCTCCTCGAGTTCTGCAGGTTTGCCCTAAGACAGTGTGCAAGAGGTAGCTACAAAAAGAAAAAGAAATGCCATGAAACTCAAATTCAGCATATATGAGTTCACAATTCCACTAGGGAAAAACCAAGTAGGAGAACAGATGTTAGTCAAACAATAAATTACTAAAAGCCACTGTATTTATTTGTTAGGATCCTGGATCACATGAATATGAAGTTCATAAATCAAAAAGCCTTCCTATGTGAAGTACTGATTGTTGGCAGACAATCAGGATAAATGTATCAACTCTTAGTGGACTGATTGCTGGGAAGGGCTCTCCCATTGGCATCAAAGTGGATTTGATGCAGGAATTTCAAAGTCCTCCAGACCTGCACACAGAGGGGTGGCTGTCTTCAAAATGTTGTCCGAGCTTACCAGAAAGGAAATGTTTTATTTTTAAGAGGCTTCTTACAAAGAACACCATGTTTCATACAAAGAAATACTCAGTTCCTTACCTGAACCGTCAGGAATAGACCTCACAAAGGTAGGAAGCATCTTCACTGTAGCTGTTGGGTTAAAGTCTCTGGAGAGCCCATTCTTCATCTCTCTCCTGAACCGAGCCATGATGTCGATCAGCGTTTCGTCAGAGAGCCGCATGGCGTAAAGGTATTTATCAATCTAGGGAAAAAGACAAAACACCACCACAGTGTGGAAAACTGCCCTGAGGTGCCCAAGAAGGGATATGCCCCTCTTTAACTGCAAGAACAGGGTGTAGCCCCAAATTGGCCTTGGGGTTCTGACCAAGCTGACAACACAGCCACTGCTTTGCTTTTTGACTTAAAATCCAGGAAAATGTGCAATTTCTAGGAGCTGTGTGAGCTGAAGGTCACTCCTATTGCCCTCCTAAGACAAGACCAGTCCCACATCGCTCCGTCTCCACTCCTCCACCTAAAACAGTTCACCCACAGCATCACACCACTATCTCCAGCTCTTGCCCCACTTCTCAGCACTCCTGACTGTCCATAAGCTCAAGAGCTGAAGCCAAAAATACCTCTTTTGACACCTTGTCCCATCTGGGGTGGTATGGCACTGCGGTCCACAGAGGTGCCTTATATCTAAAGCCCTTCATTGCAAAGCATATGTTACAGCAATTTTGGGGCTACATCCCAGGCTGAAAAATTATTTCTGCATAGCAGATGATTTTTCCTATCACACTCAAAAGTTATCACAGCCAGGGAGGCAGAAGGGGCAGAACCTGGCTGTGAGTAGGCAGCGTCTTCCTCCTCAAGACAAAACATCAAATTAAAAGTTGTTGACTTCTCCCTTGTGGCTTCCCAAGACAGGAACTTTCTCCACCTCCCTGGAAAGGAGGTGGTTCCAATTTTCAAATAGTACTGCGGCCACCTTCAGCATCAGGAAGAGATGCTTTGGTGCCTCAAAAATACAACTTGGCCTGGGGGAAGGGGGGGGTGTTATTGCTAAACACACGTGTCCAACCCCTTTAACTTCTGCTGCCAGTCTATTCTTGCCTTGTTTCATTATCTGCCTTGGAAATCTGATTCTGCAAACAGCTAAGACAGAAGCCACACCTTTGGGATCAGTTTTGCTTCCAGCTCAGTAGGACCAATAAAATAAAACCCCGCCCAGGTTTTCTGTCCTCAGTAAAACTGGAAAAGCCACCTCATTTTAAACCCCAGGCCATCCCCTGTGCCAAGACCACCTGTGTCTTCTTTGCTGCTCTGGAAACTTTGAGGGCAACTCATCTCTTAGCTGGCATTATATCCCAACAGGACCAGTGCCACAACAGAACACCCCATGTGAAAAGTATGTGTGCAAGGGCTCCATGTACCAGGGACTTTGAGGCAGGAAGCAATGAATAATGTAATTCATGAAGGAAATGCAGACAATCAAGATGTAATTAAGCCCTAAACTGATCATTAAACCAGCACCAATTTAATTGCTCCTGCAGAAAGTACTTCTGTCCTCACGTAGCAGAGGTCTGCAAAGACACTGAGCATATCTCCCAGAGCCAGATGCCCTCCCACAGTGACCAAGCATTTGCAGAGCTGAGGGAGGAAGGCATGGGTGGACAGCAGAGATGGGTGCAGGACCCAGCCTGATGCTGAACCATAGGGCTGGGGGGCAATGAACCACAGGGCTACAGCTAGAGCAAAACAGCCCTCAAATAGATGCTAAGGGGAAGTTAACAGCCCAACAAAATAATACCACCCATTAGCTCCATGAACTGGCAAAGTGATGGTGCAGGCCTATAGCAAACAGCATAAGAGATGAACCCAGGTTCTTCATTGCAGAAGACAAATGTAAGACTTCAGAGCAGCAACCCCACACCCCAGCCGTGTCCTGTACCACCCTGATGGGCTGACAACTGTTGCAGCAACAGTCGCAACAAACTACCAGCACCATTTCAGTCCAAGAAAAAAAAACCTAGACGGGATGCACCCTCTTTGCAGACCCTAACAGTGTGGGGATGGACGCAGAGACTAGTGTCAGGCTGGACTGGAAGGTCTCTCCTCCACAGCTACACTAACACACCGCTCAGTCAGACTTCACTGTGCAATTGAAATACTCCTCTACAAAGCCCCGCTGCCACACGCTCCTCCCAAAAACAGGCCTGACGGATCCCACCCACAGCCCTGTTGTGAAGGCAGGTTCTGGCCTTTGCTTAGCTAGGACGAGACAAAACCCCTCTCCCCACATCTGCCCTCAGCAGCGAGGAAAACCGGGAGGGAAGGCTCTTTTTTCCCCCTGTGAAAACCCAGCGAGCGCCATCAGCGCCCTTACATAACTGGGCCGAACCCTCCGGCACGCAGGCAGCACCGCCTGGCTCTGCTCACGCTGTGCCGCATCACGGCCATCTTCACCACTGAGGCTTGCGGCCTGGGAAGGGGAGGGAACTGAACCTCTGCTGGAAACAAAATCACGCCTGTGCGTTACAGTTACCAAAGATTAAAAAAAAAAAATTAAAAAAAATTTTTTCTTTTTTTTTTTACCTCCAGGCAGGAAAAGGCTTACTCATTCCAGCAGCGCAGCTTCAAGGGGAAAATCGCTGCTCTCCTGTCCTGGCAGCAAAGGCAGCAGTCCCCTGAGGGAAAAGCCTCAGCAAACAGCCATAAAGATGTGGGGTGGGGGAGGGAGCTAGAAGCTGGATTATGGGATGGAGGTTTAATAACCCCCTGCTCTGCCTGCAATAAAAGCTGATCAGAAAGCAAATCTCGGCCTTATCCAAAAGGAAGCAGGGGGGCTCGGCAGGGCCAGAGAGAGGAGCTCTCGGCAGGACATGCAGCCCTGCTGCGGCTCCTGTGGCTGTGTCCCTGTGAGAGGTGGGTGCCAGCTCTTCCAGGGCAATGGCAGAGAGCAGGAGCAATTTCAAGCAGCCGGCTGTGTGGGCAAGGAGCAGAAAACACTCCTTTATTTATTCACCTCTCAGAGCCACCCCCCCAGGAAAGGCATCTTCCCACAGTGCCACTATGGGAGCCCTCCAAAAACCTCAGTAACTTTTATTTTTCTAAAAAAAAAATAAATAAATCTATAAGCGATTCTTTCAAAACAGTATTTTATAATCTCAACCATATGAATGTTTTTTGCTCAGTCACATAGAAAAGACACGTCTTGTACTAGGGGCAAAGAAGTTTCCTTAAATTCAGACAGGGCAGCAGCCTCCACGGGAAGTTGTGAGTAATATCCGTGCATAATGAAACAGGCAGCTAGGGCCTTCACTTCAATGCAGGCCTCATCTCATTCCACAGTCAGTAGTATCCCAGAACAGAGCACTCCCACAATGATTTCAGAAATTGTTAGCACCTATTGTACTGGCACAGCCTTTGCACAAAAACACTTCAGCATGTAAACATTTTTCTGCAGAGATAATCATACTCCATATGCCTTTCAGCATCAGGAAGATTCATCAGGAGCCAAGGCATGTTAAAACAAGAAGTTCAGACATCCTGAAACTGTTGATGCTTACTTACGACTTACCAGATGGGTTCCTAAAAAGCCTTTATCATTACAAGTCACTCCTACAGGGCTTTTTTTGATTGCATTTTATACCCCATTCCATCACACTATTTTCAAGGTTAATCAAAATTTAAACTTCAGTCTTGGATTGCAAGATTTTTGTTCTTCTCTTGTCAGATAATATGACAAAAAGGTATTGTTTCCTGACAGAAACTAGGCAACACCTAGAGGCTCTCTTTGCTGGGGCCAGCTACTGCAGGTACAAACCTGTTGGAAACAAAGGTGCTCACAGGCAGTTTTACAAAAGCTCTGCCAAGTCCTTTGTCACGGTGAGGATGCTGAGCTCAGGCTGCTGCCCCTGGAGGATCACAAATGTTCAGAGAGCAGATGCTTTCAAAAACATCTGGATAATTAATCCTGCTTGGAGTAAGGATATTTATGCTTATTTAAATGGTACAGGGCATCATACATACATCACCAGCTTGCTTCTGCACAGTAAGGTGTTGTGCAAATGCACATGTGCATGGTGTCAGGGCAAAATACTTCCTTGCTGAGAGCTGCTGGACCATGAATCTGCCAACACATGATGAACCATACATATCTTCAACACCACACATCCACCCCGCCTATTCCTCCTGATTGCCACAACTCATTCTGAAAAAAATGTTTCAAAACCAGCAAAGTAGAAAAAAAAAATCTGAAATTTAAGGGAGTGTCTAAAATCCAGCAAATCCAGTGTGGAAGCAGCACACACCTAGGGTATCCTGTGGGTCTGCAGCCACCTGCACCTCGGCAGGGATCCCAACAGAGAAAGGCAGCACTAAGCTTTAGTGCCATGCAGGGATAGGAACCCAAAAAAAGAGGAAAAGGGTTGCAAGGGAAGAAGGACAAGGCATCCTCTGAGCAGTGGAGATCCCTGTAGCAAATCCATTTCCGAATTCACCTTGCCAGTACTTTTAACGCTTCCACACCCCTCCTGTGATCCATAGCAGCATCCTCAAGGTGACCTGCCACCTGTGCCACCAAATGACAAGCTGATTGCTGCCACGGACAAGTGAGGCAGAGGAGAAGCAGCCATGGCAGCCAGGAGCCCCACAGGGCAGAGTGATGAGCAGGGGAATGCCTTGGTCAGCAGCCCCCGGCTGCAAGCACGTACCCGCAGCAAGTGCTGCTCTTCCGGAAGCACAGAGCAGAGGGAGGGACCTGAAACGGAGCCATGCAGGCACGTACTCCCAGAAATGGCACGCTGGGATGGACCCCTTTGCCACGTACCAAGGAGTGAAGCCCACCAGCTGCCAGCAGTTGTGGGGCAGCAGAGCAGTGGGGCAGAAACTCTGCTGCAGAAACCTTCCATTACGGCAGAGCCAAAAGTGAGGGGGGCTCAGTAACCATTCCCACAGCACATAAACAGGAAAAGATGCCCTACATCCTTCAAAACTAGTAGACTTTGTTTTGGTTTTGGTTTGGGGTTTTTTTTCTGTGTTTGTTTCTGAGTTTTGGGGTTTTCTTTGGTTTGTTTTATTTTTTTTTTAATTTTGTTTTATTTTTCAGACAAAACCAGATTGGTCCACAACCATGCCTTACAACTTCCTGGCCAAACAATTTCCCATCCCATCAGGCAACAGAAGCCTCATGGTGTTGAACCAGCCTGCAATAAATAACCCCCAGGAACATGACTGAGTTTCTGTGGTGCCTCCATACTCCCACCGTGGCCTTTCCCCACACAGCCTTTCTGCTGCTTCGCATTCAGTGCACACCCTTGTGCTTATCTTGAGTTTCTAAATATAACAGGCACCACCAGACAGAGAAGGCCTTACCCGGGCACACACGCCTGGTGCCAGCAACAGCACTTACAAATCCTTTGGGGAAAAGGAAAAAGAGGGGCCCAGGAAACAGGGAGAGCCATAAACATGGGGCCACCAGGTGTGGAAAGCTTCATGCAGCCCTCAGATCCTTGTGAAAACTGATGAGTAGAAAAGCAAAAGATCTAAACCAAAGCTGTGGAAAATATGAGGTGCTGTCTGGGGTTTTTTATCCAACAGAGAAGCTGGCGTGGGTCAGCACATCTTGAGTGAGGCAGGATGGGTCACCCACACACAGGAGCCAAGGTCACCCCAGGCATAGCTGGGAGCCCAAGGCGAGGAGCTGCTCTCCTCCACTCAGGACAAGCCCAGAGACCACAATTAATCATCCCAGCTAAAACTGCCACTGAGGCTTCCCCAAAATATTTAAGGGATGCCTTTAGCAGGTGCTCAGCCATGCACTTAGGCGGGTCACACAGAACCAGAAGAGGTGGCAGAGGGGAAGCCTCTGCTCCCTGATGTCAGCTGGGCTCTGTGACAAAGCCCGGTGATATTTGCAATTATTTTAACAATTTACAACCCCGCATCCCTAGCTCCAGGTTTTCCGCTCCCTACAGCTCTGCAATATGCTCAGCCAGGAACTAACTGCCATGTTTTATTTATCCTGTGCTCTGCACCCGTTTCCTTGTGGCAGGGCTAAATCACAGGGCTATACCAACCATTCAGCAGCAGTTTTCCAATGCTAAAGGAAAAGAAACCCATAGAAATACTTCCTCTTTTTAAGCACAACTGACAACCACTTCCTGCAAATTCAGCAGCTGCGGTGACACATAATTCAAAAACTACCTGCTCCGCGTCCTCGTCACCCCCGTGCTGGAGTGACAGATGCCCACAGGAACCCTGGGGAAGAAGGGGAAGTCCCTACTCCTGGGATTCTGGTGCCTACTCAAAGCCTGAAAGGATAATCACCATCTCCACCAACACCCTCGCTGCCAAAGGCCCCCGACTCTTGCCTCGCCCTGTCCAGATCTCTTTCCCACCATCGCCCACGCCCACAGCCTCCACACCTAAACCCCGCTCCGCTCTCCACCGGGGATGCTTTGGCTGGACTTAAACACGGGTTTATTGCTTTTTCTGCCATAGCAGAGTCGCTACGGGGACAAAAGCAACAAAACCATTGGGGAAAAAAATATATATATAAAACAATAATAATTTTTTAAAAAATTAAAAAGCGATCCGGCCTCGGGGTTGAAGGAGGGGTGGGGATCCAATCTACCTTTTTGACCTGGTCCTCCTTGAGCTCCGTGAAGTAGTAGGCCAGGAGCTGGGCGGCGATCATCCTGCCGGCTGCAGCGGGAGGCTCCGTGCCGTGGGAGCGGGGGGGAGGAAAAGGGAGGGAGGATGGTGGACACCGAAGGAAGGGGAGGGCATCGAAGGCCTCAGAGGGATAGTGTCTGAACGCTACAGTGCTTGGAAAGAGCAAACTGAAAAAGGAAAAAAAAAATTAAAAAACAGGAAACGCCCTAAACCCTAAAAGGGTGTTTTCCGAAGAGGCTCGTCGCTCAGAAATCCTGGAAAAAAATAGCAGGCTGCAGGAATCTTCACTAACACTGAGAACCGTCTGCCAGGGACCCAGCTTGGACCCCCTGGGCTGAGGGCTGAGCCCCTGGGAGACTTGCAGGAGTGCCCGAAAGGCAGATGTAGTTAATTCGACTGTTGCACTTTCTACATTTGTAGTCCATTAGCAAAACCCCCACTGACGGACAGGACCTCCTCTCCCCATGTGTGCTGCCCGTGCTTTTGCCATGTTGGAGTGCAGTCCCCAGGACTCCAAGGAAACATCCACGCTGAGAAGCTTCTCAGGGCCTCACATCCTTGAAGCACAGCGATACGATTTGCCTCCGAAACCCAAAAGCAGAATGCAGAGGCCACGTGTCTGCAGCCCACGGGGGTTTTTGCTTGCGAACCATTCCTGTCGGTGGGATCGGGCACCCAGGCCCATGCAAACAGCAGTGATGCTGCTGGCAGGATTTGCATAGCAAATGTCTACTACAGTCCAAGTGATCAAAAACCTGTTTCTTGAGTTTCCGACTTCCTTTCCAGTGCCGCTCTAATTAAACAGTTGCTGTGGCCAAAATCAGGAGCTGCTTGGGCAAGCACATCCTCCTCTAGACTGCCCTAGTGGCTGCAGGCAGGGTGGGCAGAATTTCCTTCTTCAGATCACCACAGTGGCTTTTAAGCTCATTCTCAGTGAGATTTTCATGAGGCATTTCACTGGCTTGCATGTACTACTCCTGCTCATTTGGCAAGCAAACATGCCCACACCCCCACTGCATGGCTGCGGGCACAGCAGCATCACCCTGCGACCCGGCATGGCTGGGGCTCACAGGCAGCACAGGGAGGTGGGATGAGCAACAGCATCCCAACAGCAGCAGCCTGGAAACACCACCCAATCCCTCACAGGAGCTGACGGAGCTCTCGCTCAGATGTAATTCACTGCTCAGCCACGCTCCTCCTCTTCTGACAGTTAGAAACTATCTTTAGTTCCCAGCCCAGGCTTGCTCCTGTTTTCAATCCATCTGTCATCTGCTAAACCTTGTCTTTCAGCTGAAATTGCTCTCCTCAGTCTCGAGTGTTTGCTTTCTATAAATACAGAGGAAAGAAATCATATATGATGTCCACAGCTTTTGCTTTGCTAGGCAAGATAGACCTGGCTCTTTTTTCGTCTCCTTTCCCAGAAAAGGGCTTAGCAGACTTTTCCCACACTCATTCCAGCCTGAACTCAGCTCTATCAAACACACCAGCTAAAATCAGGTAAGTTATTCCAGAGAAGGCCAAAAAAACCCTGCACTGACATTCACAGTTCTTCCACTAGAAATAAGTCACCAAGTCCTCTGCCATTAACAAGCACAAATCTGGAGGCTCCCAAGCTTAACTGGGATACCAAGATAGCCCCATGCCCTCAACCACCACTCCCAAGGGACAGCAGATCTTTCACCCCGCAACAAAACACATCCCTGGGTCCTGTTCCACCCAGTGTGGCCAACAGAGTCCTGGCTGCTGTAGATGTCCTCACTCAAACGCTGACCTGCAGAAGCCCAAATCAACATTTAGAAGTAAAAAGTAGCTTTCTGCACGTGTATATTTACATTTGCCTTTTGTTGCTGTATGAAGACAGCCTGTAAGGGCTCAGTTCCCGCAGAGAGGCACTGTGCCCTGGGAGCTGCCTCTACACAAGGTTTACAAGCTCTGCTCTCTATCGCCTCCAGCTCAGATACCTAAAACACCACCGAAACACACGGTATTCACCTCAGTTACCTTGCTGCAGGAATGCCAGTTCACTCAGTTAAAACAGGTGGGCACAAGCCCAAGCTGTTCTCAACTAATCTTTGACCAAATGAAAGCAACTCAAACCATTCCATCTGGCTTTCAAAGAATTCGAGTCAGCCAGCTAAGGATTTGGGAAGTACAAAATTTTCAAAGTGGCTATGAATAAGAATGTTCTTCTCTTTAGCACAATGCCTGTCGTAAGAATGTGCCAGAGGAAGACAAGTTTCTTTTCTTCATCTGCCAAAACTGTGACTTAGAAGTTAATTAAAAATGTCACAGATCATTAAGGTAGCTTTTGGCTCCACTGAGCATTTGTATTACAGCATATTTCAAAACTCACCAGAAGCAACTGTTTCAGGTTCCCTTTAAGCTATAAAAAGTAAGAAGAAGGGTTCAAAACACCAGTACTCTGAAACCCTGTGCAATGAAAATAAAGCATACGCACATTACAAACCCCCAAATAAATTAAGTATACACTTAAGCAGGAGGTGATTCATGGGACAAAGTCAAAAGCAATTCAGAGATGGTTAAACAACTGTTGCAGATAACTTGTCTTTAGTTGCTGATCATGACATTGAGGAACAAATGAACACTACAAACTAAAAGCCATTTCAGAAAAAGTAATAGTCCCAAGGCCAAACAGCTGCAATGTTTAAACATTTAGCATTTTTAAACTGCTCCTTGCAAGGGGTGAATGAACTTTCCTCCTACCACAGAGCTGGAAAGGCAGCAAAATATCCCTATGGACACCCAAACCATTTGCAAGTCCTTTTTGCCCTGCCAGGGCAGCAGGTAGCACACAAGTGTTATTTTGAAGGGATCCAAGAGGAGCTGAGCACAGACTGTCTGACACAACCAAACAGTTCTGCATCTCCACCTCTGTAATCTCATACCTCCATACCATCTAGCCCTGGGTTTTCCCTGCTGCTTTACTGGAAGAGATCAATTCAGCAGCCAATTAATTACCAGCACCTAATGTACGCTGCCAGGCATCCAGCAGGCTATTTTGAAAGCCACTGTCCTTTAAGACAAATTACTGGAAGCTGAATTCGATACCTGATGACTTGCAGCTATTTTTGCTGTGCTCTAATCTTATTGTCCAGGTTTAACTGCCCTGAAGTGTTCCAACAGTCTGAACTAATTCAGTGCATCAGGTCTCCTGTGTGTGCTTTTTTAATTTCTGCTTTATTGCCCTATACAAGTCTGATTCAGATTTGACACCTATGCAATGAGGGAATTTTGTTTTAATCATATATATATCATGTAGTTCTGATGTACACAGCTGCTAGATGCTTTTTACTTTTCTAAGAACACAATGAAATAGTAGTTGTTTGTTGTTCTTCTTTAAAGTGACTGGAAAAAATGCTCAATTTTCTTTTCCCCATATTACATTATATTACACTTAAAGCAAAGTGATTAAAAGCACCACCCTTAAAAAAAAGTGAAAGTTCTTAGTTTGCAACAGCACCTCTGCCTAAGAAGGGAAATCTCAAGCAGCCTTTGAAGCTCCCATTCCAGGGTAGGAAACTGCATGTTTGCACAGAAGAAATCATTGCTCATTTGTGCTAAACTTGGTGCAGAAGCAGAGATACCGATTTGATAAGCAATTCAGTCAAACAAGGTTAAATGCATTATGCAATTTCACCTTGCCAGGAGGCACAGCAAGCAGGCACACAAGCCACACACCGTGCTTTATCTCACGTTTCCCCTGTTAAGAAACAGTATCAAGCTAGAAACGTCTCAAGAGGAGCTGGCTCCAGGCAGGGGAAGGGCAGCACCCCATGTGGATGTGCAGACACATGGCCAGCTCAAGGCTGTCCTCATCAGGTCTTCCCAGGGAAGGGTGTCCTCATCAGGTCTTCCCAGGGAAGGGTCAGAGCACAGAGACTGAGTGACGTTGGGGATAACACAAGAAATCATTCCATATACTTCATCCTCTGCCTCTCAAGAGAGCTGACATGACACCCAGATGTGCATTAGACCCAAAAGCTGAGGGGGATACTGCCCTGTTTTGAAGGAGTTGCTCCAGGGAGAGGGCAAGCTAATTTTTAATCTACTCCCATTGGAAAGATTTTAGCACTGTACTGCTGAGCATTTCAGGGCCAAATGACACCACAGAGGTCTATGACTTTCATGACTAAATCCCCGTGACTTCCAAAGAGAAGGCGGTGTTCCTATGAGCTGCATGGTACACAATTAAGCAGCACAAACAGCCCGGAAGAGAGGAGAGTAGAGAAAGAAGCAAATCCAGCAAAGGAGGAGCATCCCCTGGTTCACAGGGGAACAGAGGCTCCTGGGGCAGATGGAGATGCTCTGTGTCTCACCTTCCCACATCTGAGCATCAAGAATCTGTGTTTGCTTTTATTTCTTTAAGGTAGCTGATGTCCTTCAGCATCAGAGGGATGTAAAGAACTTGACCTCCATGAAACCAAGGGGTGCAAACCAGAAAGCAGATAAATACAAGCCCCAAACCTATGGCTGATAATAAAGCCCCAGTATTTGGGAGGCCTGGCTGATGATTTTGTTTTAAACCTCTTAGTGATGGCAAGCTTTGTTAAATTGAGGGCAAACCCAATTACTTCATCTTCAGTAATTGATAGTTCCAAAAGCCATGGGCTGCACAAGCTACACTGCAGAGGACATCTCTACCCAATCCCTCACATAGATGGGGAAAAAGTGGAAACAGCTCCTCAGAGTCACATCATCACAAAACTTAAACTCTAGCTCCTGTATCTGCACAGCAGAGCTCCTCTATGCAGCTGAGGAAGCTGCTAAAAATTCTAAGTTGTTCAGTGGTTTCTTGTGAAGTTTTTCAAGAGAGAACAAAACCCAAGGCACTAAAGGCAGCACAGCTGAGAGAGGAGTCATGATTTGCAGGTGGGGTGCTCAGCACTGTTTGCATCCAAACCTCCCCAGCTGTCTGGAGGTGAAATGGGACAAGGAGAGCTGTTTCCCTCCCTCCTGTAGAGAGAGGAGCCTCTTACCTGGTATTTTATGGTGTTTAAAATGTTTATAATGGGGTTTAATGTTTAAAACCCCAAATGCTGTCCCATGATGGATACCTTCACCATAGCAGTGTGCCTGGCAGTTCCAACATGCAGCAGCTACAGCAAAGGGCACCTTTCTCCCAGCACAGTGTCCTTGGTACCACAGGTGTCCCCAGAAACAGCATAAGGGCTAACTAGAAGAGACAGCCCCTTCTGCTGGGGGAATGATAGGTAAACCAGAGAGTGTTTCCCAAAAAGCTTGCATTCCCCAGCAGAGAAAGTGAAGTCACTGTTGTGCTACAATGCTTAGTGGGATTACAGTCATTCCCCCTCCGCCCCCAGAAGAGTCCCCAGCCAAGACAACACACCTGGCTCAGAGACAGCTCTAGGGAGCACAGGAGTAACCCCCTGGCCACCTACACTGCCAACAGCCAAGCTGCTTTTACTCATTAGTCCCAGCCAAGGAAGTGTGTGTCTAAAGCAACGTCAGGTTAAAAGCAAACAGCCAACACAGAATACAATGGATCCCTGTCCATGCAAGGTGCTGGGTTAAGTATTAATGTGAGTTACAGTGAATTAAGTCAACAGGTTTTCCAGCCCACTACAGTTTCCCAGCATAGATGCAGACTCTTCACATCCCTGGGCACTTTGCATGCAGTCCACTCATTTTTCTCTTCCCTTACACACTGAAAATCAAATTACAAGTTTAATCCATCCAAGTTCATCCCTTTCTTTCTTTTCCATCCAGACCTGGGTATTCACCACAGCAACTCCTCTCTCCCCAATTGCAATTTAGTTTACAACTCTGCAAAGGAAAACAATAACCACCCAGTTTTCTGACTCAGCTTGGGGCTCTGCATTAGTTTAACACATTTTCCATTGCAGCAAGAAATGCTGTATCACAAGATCCCTTTTTCTGGTGCATTGGTTGTAAGTCATTATGGCAGATCAGATATGTATAAAGCAGACCATACATACACATGCATGCATATATATGCACACAGAGTCATATCAACAAACTCAGGTTAGGGGGCAATAGAAGGGCAGTGGTGATATGGTGGTGAACCTAATGACAATTAGGAAAAGTAACTGCCCCTTTGCTGACCAGGAGGTGAAGCATGTGTTTCGTTTTATAAAATCTCTCTTGATCCCATCAGAATTAAATGAGCAGGAATGTAGATTGCCGATACTCTACTATATCTCCAATGCTAATTAAAAATGTTAATAAAAATGACACTCAAGAATGGGTAAATGACAGAGTCCACGCTGCTTTAAAAATTCAGAAGTCAAAGTATAACGTTAATGTATTTGCAGTTGTTTGATTAAAATCTTTTCTCATGAGAGGAAGCAGTTCCATACCAATTAAAGGATGTCTGCATAACAAGCAATTCACTTAAGTGATGAGACACTTACAATTACTTTATTGAGGGAAGATATAACCTGATTTATTGTACTAGATAGAAACAACTTTCCTAAATCCGCTTTCAGCTCCTCCCAGATCAAAGAGTTAACTTGTCAAAGTTTAGCTCAAAAAGACCCATTAAGTGGGAAGACTTACAAAAATAAAACCAATTCTTCACTTTTGCAAAAAGCAGCTGATCTCCAGCAAACAGCTGGTTTCTATGCACTGGTGTGTACCATCCCAAGAAGGGCTGAATGGAACAGTCCAAATTGTTGCCTTTTAACTATGGAGCTCTCCCCAGTACAAAGTTAACAGACACACACACAAAACCAACCCCTTTAGCCCCAAAGGGGTGCAAAGCATGTGCTTACTTTGCATGAGGGAGAGGAGCAGTAGCCAGGCACATCCAGGGTGTTTGGCTCCGTCCACGTGGCCATAGCAGGAGCACCTCTTGCCACATCACATTGTCATCACAGGGGGCTGCCGGGAAGAAAGGAGACAGAATTGAAGGTTTTCACATCTCCCACCAAGACCAACCTCAGGATACCTTTGAAAGCCACACGTCCCCACAGACAGATTCTCCCTTAAATACCCATCCAGCAGCTGGGATACAGCAGAGGCAGATCCTTGCTGAGCATCACCCTGGGAGAGGGGGGAGGGGGGGGATGTGTGCTACAGGATCACAAGCATGACCCAGACTAATGGTGGAAATGGGGGACCTGTTGGCAAAGCACTGGCCCTTGTATGGCTCCAAGCTACAGTGGTGCCTGGGATTCCTGCCATGTGGACATAGAAAGAGAGTTTAGAGAGCAAATATTGTGTGATAAAACACCTGAGTGCTGCTGTTTGCTATCCTAATTAGGAGACCTCACCAGGCTTTAAAAATACAAAATATTCATGCTAAAAATCAGGAAGATGGTCACAGATGTCAGGCTTGTAGCTGAGTAATTTCCAGGAACAAACACAGGTTCTGAGCTCCTCTGTGATTATTTGGTGATACCTTCTTTTGACCAAAGTCCAAATCTGTCTCACCAGGGACTGGAGGCTGACACAAACAGCGTCTCCAACAAAAATTTTGGCTGCTGTGCTGTTACAGGCTGTTACCATGAAACATTCTAGGGTAGGGTTAAAAACCCAGCAAAGCCAGGCCCAGCCAGGGAAGTGGCCTCTTGAGGGTCCTCCTCTCCACCCCAACATTCCCTCAAGTTGCTCTGGCTCTTACAGATCTTTCCCAGGTGTACAGGGTGCCAGCACACAGAGGTGGCAGCAAGGGCTGGGAGGTCTCTGTGAGGAGGAGAGGGGGCTGTCCTGGGATGGAAATCCCTGCAGCTTATGGGGAGACTGTGGTGTGGCAGGTATCCATACTGGGGGATACTGGTGCACACCGGTAGCCTTTCTACACTGGGGAAGTTTAATTTTGTCTTTGTTTCTCACCATCCAAATCTAAGTAATTTTTCCCATGTGGAGTCTGTTGTGCCTACGGTGATGACAATAGGTGAGTGATCTCCTGTCCTTGTGTCCTCACCAGCTTCTTCCTTCTCCTATTTCCCCCCTCCCCATCCTACTGAAGGGCAGTGAGAGTGGTTGGGTGGGCATCAGGAAGCCAACCACAGTGAGCTCACCACACCGGCTCAAATCCAGCCCTAGAAGACATCCTGGACTGCTATCTTTAGTCTTTGAATTTCCCACACAAAAAATGTAGAGGGGAATAAGCAATTTTCAGAAATACCTGTATGTGTCAGAAAGAAAATTTGTATTTTAATTAAATAGGTTTCTCCATCCCTCTGACCTGATAGTGAACCTCAAAATCAGGCTTTGCAGCACAGCTGCAGAGATGAGGGATGGGGAATCAATTTTTTAAAAATCTAAACCAAGAAGTTCTTCTTGTCATCCCAGTGCTGCAAATGGGTGACACAGCTCTATGGGCTTCCCAGTCAATCTGATACCAGATTTCAGCAGCAGTCCCCAGTGCTTGCTGCAGCAAATCATAAACCCATTCTGCTTGTCTCACCCTTTCTTTGCTAAGGAAGATATAATTTTTGGCAGAGCAGAAGTATTCCCACAAAAGCCCCAATATCTTAGGCCATTACAACTCATCCTCTGCTAGCTCCCCTTTGTCAGCTGCCATGAGTTCACCAGTCCCACCTGGAACCTGACCCAGCACAGAAAGACTTGTGGTCTTGCTCAGGGTATCTGTCTCTCAGAATGGCTACAGATATTTCTGCTGTGACAGTTGACATGGATACACACAAAGGTTTTGAAGCACAAATTTATGTAGACCCATGCTGTGAACAGGTAGCAGCAGCAAGTCTGTGGCTGCCAGTCAACATTTGAGACTCAAAAAATACACTCACAGCTGGTTTATTACTTCCCCTCAATATCAGATGCAACTGATTCAGGTCTCCAGCATGAGTCTGCAGGGATAAAGCTAAGGAGGTCTCATTCTTTTCAGTATCAGCCTGGTCAACCCCTTCCTTCCCCCTGCACAGCACTGTCACTGCACGTGGTTTAACAGATGCTGTCCTGGGTGGCAGGATGAGCACCCTCCTTGCAGAGCTTTGTCAACACCCCAACTTCCCTAAGTAGATTTTTGCCTCTCTCCACAGCACTGCATATTCAGAACAACAGGGTTTAACTTGGACTCCTTAAACTCTGACCAGAGCTGGGACAACAAATCCAAATTATTTCCAACTGCAAAAGAGGAATTTGCTTAAAAATAAAACTGATTTTTTCACATACCCTTGGCTTTATCTGAAGAGCAGTCTGGACAGTAAGACACAACCACCAACACAAACAGGATCCCAGATATATTTAAAGAGCAAAAGAGCCTCTCTGCAGTCGGGTGACGATGGTGCTTCATTTGGATCTGCTTTCCAAACACTTGCACAGCACCCCCTTCCAATCACAACATGCCACTTTGAAATGCCAGTACCACTTAGCTCCTGAGTCTATTAGACCATGAAGCAATAAACCCAGAGAAACAAAAATAACCCAGATACCTACTTTAGCACCCAGTTGAGTTGACAGGTGTTATCCCGAGGGCTCCTTGGCAAAAGCATCCTCAGAAATGCCATACCTCGACCTTCGCACAACAGGCTGCATGAAGCTTATCTCCAAAAATTGTAGTGTCTTCCCAAAAGGTGTTAATTTTAACTATAGCCCTTGTTTCTTTGCACTCAAGGCTTCTCCCTGTCAGCTTTCTGGCATTTGCCAGAGTGGTGCACACTTTACTGGGCAGATATTGAGATGCAAATTCCTTCACATTTCTCTATCCACAGCATTCTGCAGCTGAAGTGTTAGCCAGCCAGCAGATGAAAATGCCACTTACTGCTTATTCCTGCTGCACTTTGTTGAATTAAAACCTCTTTGTTTGCAAGCTGTAAACAAATTCTTCTTAATCTTTCAATAAAAAATGTCAATTATGCTCCCTAACAATGTAACTTCATTGTGATGAAAGAAGGCATTGCTATTGCTCTAATCGTGATAACATATCAGCTGCTTTTAGAGTCAATTCCTTTTTGTGCAAAATTTAATGACCATGCAGTTATTCAAATTTCAGACTAACAGACTGGGCTTTAGACCTACAGCACTGCTCCCTTGCTCTGCAAACACACACTTGAAAGCAACAGAAAAGTCTCTAGAGCAGAATTTCCGAGGTCAGAACGCAAAACACCTTTACAATTCGTTCAGCACAGCCAGACTTGGGCCCACATTAAACGGAGCTACTTCATTGGAGAGCCAAGGAAAGAAAGCCAAATCCTACATGTGCTATTGCAGGAGCTTCTCAGTCCCATGGCTTTCGTTTGGCTTCTCTGGGAACCGTGTTTATGTCCGGCTTCCTCGTCTCTCTCTGGTTTCAGTGCATTTCCTGCAGAATCGCTGGCCACAGCAGATGTGCCCTTCAGGCATTTCAACTTTTTTTTTTTTTCCTCATGCCGGAATTTATCCCATTTGTTTCCAGAATCAGCTGCGGCTCCCAAATCAGCACCCGTAACTTTCCGCTTTGAAGTATTCAGGACACGCCTGCTGGGAAAGCATCTTCATTGTTTACCTGCTCAGACCCTCACAGACTTCCCCTCCACGCCCTTCCGCCATCCATTTTCTCCTGCAGCGAGCTCCCCTCTATGATGAAGTTGTCCATCACCAGCTCATCTGCTCTGTTAACCGCTTGCGTTCCAATGACCACTCTAACTCTGCTTTATTTATGCTTTCATGCAACCACAGCCCCAGATGGTTGCTGCCCCAGGATCTCAGCTGACCCCAGAAGGTGCCTTCCCTCCTCCCCCCCCCCTTGCAGGTCTTATCCCTTCCACATCTCCCTGCTCTCTAACTCTCCATGGCAGAAAATAGAAAATGACAGTGTTTTGGTTTATTTTTTTGCTCCCAGGAGAGGCTGCAGCAGTGAGGACAGTCCCCTCTACGAT
The DNA here is from genome assembly GCA_038090715.1 of Florisuga fusca. Lineage (NCBI taxonomy): Eukaryota > Metazoa > Chordata > Aves > Apodiformes > Trochilidae > Florisuga > Florisuga fusca. The sequence continues at coordinate 15,687,852 of JAAWXA010000010.1, forward strand.
GGCCTCGCTCCCAGTGCTCCCAAACCCACAGCTGAACAGATGGCCCAGCTTCACAGTATGGTCTGGCACTGGCCAAGACAGTCCTATAGGAAAAGGCACTTCCCAGGTGCACAGAAACCTTGGGCAAGCTGAACATCCAAATAGCAAGCAGCAAATTAAGAACCAACAAAAGAAAGCTCTGCAGAAAAGTAGATTGGATCAACAACACTGGTGGCTTTGAGAGCTGAACCCTGGTATTTCTGAAATGCCTCAGTCTGCGGGTGAGAGCTGCATTTCTCCTCCAAGTCCAGAGGAAATGGATACTGCTCACAGTGGTAACCCCCCACTGCCTCCTGGCCCTTCTATCCTGCCCACAACACAATAAAAAATGAACCAGTTAATTCAGTTGCATCTTTAACTATTCTTTGTAATTCATCTGCTTTTAATGTAGCATACCTTGCAGTGCTGTCATCCCTTTTCCCTACTACAATGACTTAAAGTTGTTCCAATCTGCAATAATAAATTTATGGGGAAGAACTGACAGTTAATGTGCCATATTCTTCACATATCTCTTCCCTATTCTTCCAACAGTCTTATCCTTCCCAACAAAAGCAGAAAATAAAATAAAATGGCAGTGAAACTCTCAGACTCCCCCCACCCTCTTTCTTTCCCCCTCTCGTTTTTTTTTTTTTAAATATAGCTTTAGTTTGGTGTTTATTTGGTTTTAATTTATGCTTTTCTAGATTAAAATAAGAACTTTGGGTGTGGAGGATTTGGGATTTTGTTGTTTTGTTGGGGTTTTTTATAATCAGTTAGGAAAGATCAAGGGTGTAAGGAACTTCTTTCACTCTCTCCTGCAGTCCCCCAGCATTTGGGTCTTCAATTCCTCCGCAGGAGGCCTCCAGGTCAGAGCCCCTTTATCTGTTTTCCTGTAATCAATTCCTTATGAGGATGGCAGTGGTTTTCTAAAGGAACCTGGGTTTACCAGGTTTCTTACCAAAGCTGTTCCCTCTTCACAGCATGCAGCTTTTACTATCTCTAGAGGTGCCTGAGCCATGTGAGGCTCATGGACACGGAGTGCAGTCGAAGCAAAAGGCTGGGTAGGAAAAGGGCTGGCACCTGGAAGATGTTAAAAAGCACTCAACAAGATCAAAATCATTTTGACATTCCCACCTCAGACAGGCATGACCCAGCAAGTTTACAGCACTTTCAGTGTGTTCCTTCAAAGTGATAGGATCAATGAGAGAGGGGAAAACATTAATTAAACTTTTGGTGGTTTTCTATCTTGCTTTCCATCGGCTTTACGGAGTGGATGCAGTGCTGGGATAAATCAGATATCTGACTTCTCATCCCCCTCTTACCTCAAAAGGCCATCCATGCTCATGCAATAGGTCTTTTTTATAATATATGTGTGTGTGTATATAAATATATATATATATATATATATTTCACTTGACAAGCTATTCACTTGACAAGTTTGAGGTCTGCTCTGGGTAAGCCCCCAATGACAGTCCAAGGCAATAAGGTCCTTTCTTGAGAAATTTTTGACTAAGTTTACCTATAGCTGGACAACATTCACCAAGCCTTCCCTGCTCCCTGACTCCATTCCTCCCTCTCCACCTACAGCTGTGGTGATGTTGTATCTGAGACCCCAAACAAAAGCCAGTTCATTCCACCAAATGCAAAGAAACAAAGCACAATACTTTGGTTGTAGTATTACCTACATTTCAGCCTCAAACTCCTTTATGCTAATCTGCTTATCCTATATAATACCAACTTCCCAAGAAGGGAGATTATGCTAATCAGGATTTCTCAAGGATTTACACATGATATTGATTTCTGAACTTTGTCAGAGTGAGAAAGGGAATAGGTCAGCACCGAGCTGCTACTGCATTTTCTCTGGATTACAAGTCAAGCCCCAGTGGTGTTCAAAGCCAACACAGCCACCAAAACGTCTCTCTAGAAAGCAAACCAACATATTTAGGATCATCTTTTCCCCACAGATGAAAGTGTAACTGTAACCATCTACTGGGAATTTCTGAAAAGCATAAACCTCTCCCCAGTAATACTTCCATCAAACCTGTGATTTAAAGACCTGTCAACTTTCCAAATCAAATATAGGACCCAGGATGTTCATGTCATCAAGAACCATCAAAACAAAATCAGTAAATTCAATAAGTACTAAACATATTGACTGGAGGGAAGACCCACAAATCACACAGAAATGAAGCATCACAAAGCTATCCAAAAATCAGCAAAGCACAACGAAGATATGCAACTGGAATAATCTCATTTTATTTCAAAATTTACTAACATCTTCACATGATCTGTTGCACTGCAATTGTATTTCTCAGCATATGGTATGCTATGATACCCCTTGTGGAAGGACTCGACTTTTATTTTACTGTAGGACTTTAAGCTGAATCATCACATACTATGTGCAGAGAAGGGTTTTGGCTCAGCAGCCAAAGTTTGCAAAAAAGGAAAGCCAAAGCAAGTTTGCAACAGTCCTTGAGTTTCCACATGTCAACATCATCAGGAACACGATGCTGCATCATTACCCAGATGGAGAATGTTCTGTTTTAGAGTCAGCTGAAAGCAACACGGTGTTTATAGGATCCCTGGAAGCTACAAGTGAAGTTTGTACCCCTGGTAAAGTCCCTCAGTAGCCATCCTCCCCTTCTGCAAGGCTTCCCAATAAATCTTTGCTCATTTCCTTTCAGAAATCAGCAGATTTCCCAGATTAGATGCCATCTCCCTGCCCAGCAGATCTGTATCAGATCTGTGTGGAAGCTGCCTGGCTTCAGGCAGGGCAAGCCAGCAGCCTCCTGAAAAGGCAAGAACATGTGTGTCCTGGGCCTTAAGGACCTTAACTAGAGCTGTGGGTTGCCGAGCACTTAGCAAACAGTTTCAGTTTCATGTGACTGGACTCCACAACTCCCATAGACTCACTGGAAAAAAACTGCAGATGCAAAAAAAAAAAAAAAATTACTGTGTGGGTCTAATCTACTGCAGAAAAATAACTGCAGCTGAGGTGCAAAATCACTCTGCGCAACAAAAAACACCAAAAAGAAAAATCAAAGCACTGTAAGATTTCTTTCTAAATGTTAAGCAAGGATCCATGCAATGGGTTTACCTTGTTTTGTTGCTGATTTCCATTTCAATTGTACAGAGCAGACTTTAGAATTAAAGGACAAAAGATAATCTGCACCATACTTACAGGGCCATCCTGGGTGCAAGTCCACAGCACCTCATACAGCAGTGACACACAGGGACATACTTCATCAACAGATGTACTCCCCCAAAAGGACTCAAAATCACACAGATAGTACAAGATTTCAGAATGCTGAGAGGAGAAACAGCCAATGCAGAAGAGCAATTCTAGGCTATTGCTAAGCCCCAGTGAGCCCCAAGCCCTGATGTTATTTTTTTTTCTTCTTTATCCAGTCCCTCCAAATTTTGCCTATTCATCATGAAGAAAAAAAAATCTGCTCCAAATAACTCTGCCCCCACTATGCAGCAAACTTTGGTTTCTGTAGCTCTGTGGTTTCTGAAATATAAAGACAAATTTAAACATTAAGTTTCCTGACAAAAGAAAGAAAAAAAATTAAATGTAACGTGAGTTCACAACTTGTCTCTTCCCAGGTGCTCAGTATAGTGAGCTCAGCAATGTGAGGAATTCCCTCAGAAGTGAAAATTATTTCCCAGTACTACTTTCTACCCATCTGGTGACTCCAACATCGACACAGAGCTGTTGACATGTTTCTTTTAAAACCTACAAAGCAAGAAAGGTCTGTAGCTTCTTTTTGAATTTGCCATTGCTAAATTTAAGCCCATCAGCCTTGTTACAGAATATTACATAAACCAAACTGATTTTTCTCCTGCATGATAGCTACTTTTGACCTAACTAGGCTTAAAGCACATTTCTTGGCCCTACTTTCTGCTGCCAACCTGAAAGGAAGCAAATAACTAAGAAGAGAGAATTAAAGGAGGTGTAGGAACAAACAAGAAGACAGAACAGCAGACTAAAGATTTGATGCTTCTCTGTACCATATTGTTCTTTTGGTTTAGTCTTGGTCACACAAAAGCATGGGCCCTATCCACAACCTTTATAATAACTGCAGTGCTGCTGAGTACTGTTATAGAGAGGCTTAAAGAAAGCTCTCATTTGTGTGTCCTTCCCACAACTCAGAAAAGGCACTAGACAGAAAAGCAAAGGTTCACAGCACCACAGATTTATTTACAACACACTACAGACAGGCAGAGCAGCAGCCAACAGAAAATGGAAAATAAGGATAAGCTCCTTTCCACAAAATGGAAACTACCCTCTCATGAACAGGCACAGAGAGAACTGAGGGAAAACAAGGAGAATTTCAGAAATTCAGATGATACTTTTTTCTCTTTACACATCTATTTTGGCAGCTTGAAGATGAACAAATCCAATACTCTCTGATACACAGCTCTGACACAGACACAGCAGACCCTGTAGCTGCTTCTACATTCTCTCTTTCCCCCATTATCAAAAGAACCAGTCACAGAATCCATCCAGTGCTGGTTTAGGCTCCTGTGCACTCAGAGGCACTAACATTTTGACACAAACTGATACTTTGTGGAATCATGTTTTTTTCCTTTACATTCATTTTTTAAATATTACTCCTGTACTCTGGAAAGCATTACATTACCATACACTTGTAACCAGTGTAGTGGAGGGAGGGAGCATCATTGACCAAAGTCCATTCATTTATTTTACCTGCAGATTTATCGTAAAACCTGTTAAGCATTAAACTAATATGTTCACTAGATATGTGCAACACCAGGATCTCAATATTCCTTGACCCAGGCCAAGCTGAAACTAAAACACATGCAAATCCTAAAAAACTGATCACAAACTCAGTTGTGGTGCAGCAGCTTAATTTCACCATTGTAGAAAGACACATTTGGGGTTGTTTGTGTTTGTTTGTTTGTTTTGTTTCCACTCTCCCTTGTGCATGATAGATGTATTGCAGGAAGCAGAGAACCAAGTAGATTGCAGTATACCAAGACATAATGCCAATGGGAAGCAGAAACACCTGGTCCAAGTTATCAGAGAACAAAAATCCACAGAGTCTGGTTTGGTCTAAAATCAGCTGCTCCCTTAAAACAGGTACCTGTGTACTGGTGTCTGGCAAAGCTATCTTGAATCACCACTCAGCAAATCTCTAGTGCATACCCCTGGCAGTGCTGAAATGACTTGACCTCTCATTTTTACTTCTGTCCAACATTATGCAATCTTTTTGCGACTGCAGTAATGAGGGCAGCTCCCTTCCCACTTCCATCTTCAGAGAGCATGAAAGTCACATCACACTGAGGTGCCAGTTCCTTCACTGTTTCCTGCAGGACCCTAGAAAAACTGAAAGAGAAGAGAGAACAGAACATCTGAGCAGCCACTTTCTGGTCTGAGATCTTTATCTATTAGCAATGAACCACAAACTCAACCTTCCACTAGTTCTCCACAGAATCCTTTTCCATTTGTTTTCCCTCCCACTCAAGGAAGACATAAGTGTCTGTATGTGATCAGATTTTAAGTTCTATTTCTCCGCTTCCATTTTGTTCAACATAATGCCAGATGTCCCCCTTGCCTTTAGATGTCATGGAGGAGGCTCTCTTCTCCCAGCTCAAGAGCTAATGCACCTACTTCTAGGCCTCGCTCACAAAATAGTGACCCAGTTTCAAAATCTTCACACAGCTTTCCATCTGGGACACCCAGATATTACAGAAATCCCCCCAAAACTTTGGAAAATATATGTTAGAAGAGTAAGTTCGTTCAACACCTAAGAGAAAAGAACCTCCCAGTGGTGAATTTCACTTTGCAATTTGTCATCCTTTGGGTAGGCAAGGGAAATTACAGTGTGGAGGGAAATGTTAGATCATTATTCCCTCTCTCACTTTTTATCATCTTTCTAGTAAGCTGGTACAATTCTGTGCATTTTCACAGTGGAAATGATCAAAGTGAAGTGGCACCAAGGCACTCACTGTGGATGAAGCTTGTACAAAGTCCCATCTACTCCAACGGTGATTTGCAAGCGCTCCACACCTTGGTTTTCTCTCTTCTTCTCTACAATAGCTGCCAGTCCTGCCCCACAAAGCTGGGCAGCTCTTTTTGAAACAGCTCCACACACCTCTTTCACAATGATGCTGTCTTCACATGTGCTGTCCAGGCCAAGATGCTGAAGAATTTGACGGACCTGGAGGAGGGCGAGCCGGTCACTGTGCAGAGGGAAACACAAGCAGCAGCAAGGCATCAGGGGAGGATGTGGCAGGCAGGCAAACAAAAGACTTACAGATGAGACACTGACATGATTCTAAGCTCCAACTCTAACATGCTTCAGGTGTTTTAAGGGAGATTCAACTCAATTCAAATTGAAAACTTGCCCCTGGCATGCCCTTCACTATCTTAGGCTGTATTTCCAGAAGACACAAAAATTAGTTATTCACCTAACTCCCAAAGTTATGAGGGAGATGAGCCAGATCAGCCACCTGACTGTGTTATTTTTGATTTCAAGGCTAAGACTCTGCCTTTCAAGGTTTTGCACAGCAAAAAGGAGTTCACACAGCTTGGAAGACCATTGCAATCATGCACAGATACTTAAATACATGTTCCTATATCACTGACTTTTTATTTTGTAAATAAGTACTATTTTAAGTCCTACAAGAAACACTCCAAGTATAATCATGCTTGATGGTTAAGGCATCCAAGATAACACAGCTGTGTGGACAGGAAATTATAATTCATGTAACTACAGAATAATACTGGAACTCCCCCAGTTCCTTGGTTTTGACATTTGTTCCGGGGCTGGGAGGCAGAGCGCAAAGAAAACTATAACAGACTTCTTGGAGGAAAGGGCTCCACACACTTGCAGAAGATTATTTTCTAGAGGTCCCAGAAGAATTGAGGATTTGAACCACGTAAATCTAGCAACTTTACCTCTCAATCTGAGACAGGAATTTTGTTTCAAATATGCCTCTTTTCCTGAGTGATTCTGAAATCTGTCCTCTGAACAGCAGTCCTTGTTTGGTTAAGTCAATCAAAATTTGCCTTACTATTTCACCTAGGTACATTCCGCTGGTCATTTTTTCATATCTGTTGTGTTAAAAAAGAAAAAAATGTGATTTTAAAGAGATGGCACACTTGCTCTCTTTAACAAGAGTGGTATGTACATGTTCTATTAACTAAAAGCAGTAAAACCTGCAAAGCAACAGCCACTGAACTCCATCTTTCAACCATCCAAAATTCAATGCAGTGACTCCAAGTGCAAATATCAATTACAACATATTTACCTGTGTTAAAAGGCAAGAAACTAACAGAACTAGAGAAAAAAAACCTTGCAATATTAAAACAGAAGATAGTGTTGAAGCCAGAGCCCACACTGAAGTGAAATATTGCCCTGCCCTGCATTCACCAGTGGGTCATATGTAATCAGTGCTGTCTTTACCAAACAAAGAATGGTCAAGCTTTTGCACAAGCTGTATTTTACCTTTGAAAAAACACTCCAAGAGGAGGAACACAGCAAGGCCTACACTTGGCACAGAAATCCCAAGAGCCACACTGTTTGGTAACTGCCCTAAGGTGACAACAGTGCTGTGGTAACAGAAACAATGTATGCCTTTGTTCTTTGTCTGGGTATCTGCAGTGCTGACCATGCAACAAATTAGAATTTCCTTTAGCATTATTCATTCATAAAGAACATTTTCAAAAGCAGCCAGTGTGTCTTGAAGACTGATTTTATCAGGCTCTTAGCATCAGGATCATCACACTTACCTCTGTTTCCCTGGGTTTAGAGACCCTTCATCTACTTCTTTATCATATTTTGTTCTGATGTTGTCAATGCATCCATTGTCACCAAATCCTCCCCATTCTGTATTAATGCACATTTTTCCTTCATTCCCTTCCACTATTTCTATGTTTTTCATATCCTCCATGTAGCACACATTGCTGCCTGTTCCTAGTAGAAAAGAATAAGGCTTCAGACAGAAAAGTCAAGGAGCAGCTCAAACACATGGAAAATTATTGCAGCAATCGTCTTAAAAGCTCTCTTCTCCATATCCCAAATTTCAAAGATCTCTCTGTATCTTACAGAAACAAGCATTAGCCAGTAATGCTAAGAGCACTGTAATTTATCACAACAGAATGTAACCAGTAAAATGGGACCTGCACAGAAAATTCTCATTGTAGTGGAATGAACTCTCTGAACAGGTCAGAAATGGCTTTGGCAGCCACTGGCAAGCACTGATCAGTTGTCTGGTTTTAATGCACCACAAATCATTTCGTATGACAGCATGGCCCCAAAACAAACCCTGTCAAGAACCTGTCAGCCAGTCAAGCAACTATTAAAACTGAAATGATTTGGTAAACAGAGCCACTTGCAACACAGGTTACATTCACTAACATAAGGACCAGTTCTTCAGAGAAAATGAGATAGCTGGTGCACTTAGCCAGTCAGAAGAGTCTATTTTCTAACTAAGGCTTCAGGTCTAACATGCTAAGATGTATTACTGACTGGAAACTTGGAGGGATCTACTGGGGAATCATCTAGAAAGCCCCAAAATAATTCATTCAAATAAAAAAAAAAATTCTTGTTCCAAGGCTTATGGCCTGGCTACAGAGTAAATATCAATACACTTGCCAAAACGAGGACTCCTGCCATTATCTGCTGTTCCCATAGTCTTTTACCAGGCACACACTTGTTGGGCACTACCACAGATACAATCAAATGTCCAAGGTATTCAGGATTCTATGTGCTACAGGTGCTATTATGTTCTCTTTTGAATACCATACAAATCTGCCAAGAACTCCAAGTGACTTGTAACATCATATATCAAACTCCAGTTAAAGACATTGTTTTACAAATTCCTAAATAGGGTGCAAAGCCTAGCACCTGCATATATGCTTTCTGCTTACAGTGGTCACTCCAGTATGACTGTACCTGCAATAAGGCCAATCTCACAGTTTGGATCCTCATATCCACACGTCATCATGGTCCCAACAGTGTCGTTCACCACGGCCACAATGTCCAAGTCAAACTCCTAAAACACAAGTCAGAATCAGTCGCAGGGTCTGAGCGGAAGGTGGAGTGTGCATTAAATCCATTTAAAAAGAGCAGAAAAGAATAGCTCACATTTCTTCTCTTGATGGCCTCTCTCAGCATATCAACAACATCTTCCCCCTCGCAGTCTGTTGCCTTGAAACCTTTTGTCCACCCCACAAGTGTTCCCTGAAACAGAAGAGGAAGCAAATACAAAGCGAAGAGAGAGAGAAGACTGGAAGTTCCAACCACCAGTTTTTTTCTTGTCTCCATCACCCCCTGCTCCTATTTGTTTGGGGGTTTTTTAACAATTTTTTTGTTAAGTGTATTTCCCTGGATAGGTTACTGTGAGTGACTAGTGCAGAGCATGTGCCTGTGTATATATGTTACTCAGCTCCTCACTCAGCAGTGGCTCCAGATTTACTCAGCTATTTATCAAGACACTGCCAACTCAGTGCCTTCTAACACTCTTTTCTCATTTGGAAAACCTTTCCACTTCACCTTCCTTCTGTTCACAGTGCCATTGCATTATCTATGTGGGAAAGACTGTAAAAATGGTTCTGCTGTAACTAATTAAGCATTAAAATATGTTTACTGTTAATTTTTGCCTAATTTTTTCTGAAGGACCCTCGGTATGATCCTACAGGCAACACTAAATTGTTTCTTTCTGGAGAGCAACCTTGCCTGGCAGAAACAGAAGAAGGCATCTGTTTTCTCTTGCCATTCAAGAGTTCAGGCAGCATAAAGAAATTACTGGGTTATTAGAAGTGTGTAGTCACTTTGGTATCATCAGGGCTTAATCCTTATAGAACAAAAGGAAGCAACATCCATTTTTTATCAGATACAGAAGGTAGAAGTTATACCTCCCATATGCATATAGGATGGTATCTTTCTCTTGAAACACACTGCACAGTAGAGCAATACAATCCCCATGAAACAGGTGAAATACTCTCTCCAAAAGCTAATTTGCACACTTGTGAGTGCTGTACACACACCTTTTCGACCTTGTAAAGTCCTACTTGGAAGAAAACTTTTAGAAGAATAGTTTTTTGCTTGCAATCTCCAAACCAAGTCACTCTCACCCAAAATTATGTCATTTACCAAGCAGTTGTACAGCTGCCATTTGACCCATCTGTGTTGCAGTTCCTACCTTGTCAATACTGGCTTGCCTGCATGGGAAGGAGAAGGTGAAGCCCAGAGGCAGTCGAGCACCCTTAATCCCCATATACTCCAGAAAGTCTGCTATGCACTGAACAATATGGTCAAAGAGCTGGAAGAACAGAAAAAGCATACAAATCTCAAAATAATGACATGCAATGGGCCTTGGCTTGATTATCTAAACATGCATTAGAGGTTACCTCTTCCCCTGTCCCTTGCATGATCTCCAAAGGAATGGCAAAGATTTTGTTATACATTTGCACAGTTTTTCTTCTCCCACTTCTGATTTTGACGAGCAGAACCCTGAAATTTGTCCCACCAAGATCAAGGGCAAGGAACTTCCCTTTCTCTGTAAGAGAAGAAGAAGAAAGATACTTCATTTTGGTGCTTCTTTTACCATGTTTGCCAGTCAGAATGGCATACTCTGCCACACGTCCCCAAGAAACTTGCTCTGGGCCAATGATAGCACACTGCTCCCTCTGACATTTATCCCATCAGTCTGCTAGGATGGGGCTGACAGGTCAGCCAACTAACAGTACAGGAAGAACTGGTTTGCCAACATAAACCTGGGATTTGACAGAATAATCAGCATATTCCTCCCCCCAGGAAAGCAGACAAGCAACCTTCCTGCACCACCTCCAGGCGATCATGAAATTACTTCACCTGTTCCATCTGGTGTCCCACAAACATAGGTGGGTAACATCTTCACTGTGGCACTGGCTTGTGTCTCTCTCTTTAGCCCGTACTCCAGTTCAGTCCTCATTTTGCTCTTAACCTCTCTCAGGGTGTCCAGGGAGAGCAGAAATGGTGCCAAAGCGGCATCGATTTTCTTGCGCTGAGCAGCCAGCCTGTACCCCACCGCCGTGACCATGGCAGCCCCCTTCCCACTGCCACTCAGGGAGAGGAAAAAACGAACATCACAGTTTGGGACCAGCCTTCTCACCACCTTATGCAGGCGTTTGGCATACCTACAGGAAAAAAAGACTTTCTTTAGTACCTTTCAGGTGTTTATGCATGGTTTTCTTCATGTTCATTTCCAATACATCCATCCATCCAACAGCACAAGGGCTGCAGCACAGCCAGAGGAGCACAAGGTCAGAAACTGGTCAGGAACTGATTTCTGGGTATTTTTCAAAACCCTTACAGGTACCCTTACAGGAACATGAAGATACCACTAAGCAAGTGCCAGTGCCAAGGGAGGGGTACACTGGAGAAAAAGCCAGGCAACAGTGGAGAGTCACTATCACAAACAGAGGGCGAGAGTCTCCATCTGGAATCAGCCTTCCATACACTTTAGTAGAAATGTTCGAGAAAGTTTCCAGTTTGGGAAGGCATAGATTGCAAAATGGGAAAAACATAACCCACAATGAACTGCAGGTGGCCTGGAGTCCCAGGAGTCATTTGACAAATCAATTGCTCTTCTTCAGACACTATGTCATATTGTTCCCACCCCAAATTCTAAAGCACCTGAAACATCTTTGCAATAATTAATCCTCCACACCCCACCAGATCTTACCCCAAACCTGCAGTCCTCTGAAAAGCCACACACACATACAGACAGAGACCCTTTGCAACACCAGTACGTGGCCAGCAATTACCAAATCCTCTTTAGTTACTTACTGGGGGTGGGTTTTATAGAGTCCCCCATCAATCCCAACAGTGGTTCGCATCCTCGAGAGTTTTTTATTCTCCCTCAGCCGGGTCAGGATGGCGGCCAAGGCGGCGGCGCAGAGGTTGGCTGAGCGGAAGGAAACGATGGTGCAGACGTGCTGAACAGCAATGCAGTCGTCTTCAGAGGGAGAGAGGTTCAGCTCTGTAAGGATCTTCTTTGTGTTGCTCAGACCTTCCTTATGTCTACACCAACACAAAAGGATATATCAGCTGATGCGAGGAAACTGAGGCAGCACATAAATCAATGTGCTCAGCAGAGTGGTTCAAAAGGAAATGAGAAGGGCAGGGCACAACCCATCAAACAGCATCATAATTGGTTCCCATAAACCAGCAATGTCTTCCCCTTGCTATTCCCAAAAGAGACTTTTAAGAGGCTGCTTCTGGGGGTTCAGTTTTTGGTGAGGCAAACCAATTAGCTGGCCAAGAAGAGAACAGGATAAAACATTTAGTCCACAGAAGGAGAACACAGGAATAGATGTACAGTTCCACTAAATACAAAATTATTCCCGGCATAGCAATGTGGGTTCCTCTTCAAAACACCTCAATCTGTCAGTTTTCCATGTGGTGATCCAGAGTCTGTACTACATCTCCATAACCCCAGTATTCCCACATCACTGAAGTTGAAAACAGCAAAAATCATCCCATGTGCTCAGGTCTCTGAAAACTTTATCTAAACAAGTGGCATCAGTGAAGGTTAATTACACAATTGCTACCAGGGTACTTCGCTAAAACTTTATCTTCCAACAATTCCTACTTGCAGAAAGATAAACTCTTCTCACAGGCAAAAGTGTAATCAAGTTGAGAAGTTCAGGTTTGTTCCCAGTACTCACAGGTTATAATGAACACGTTAATTATCATTGCTGAGCTTGTGAAAGACTAACAGCCACTCCCAAACAGCATAATGAAGGTTCTTACTTTTCCATTGCAGACACATGTTCCATTTCTATCTTGCCCTTAGTTAGCAGAGCTGTTGACACTTTCCCATTGAAGAGCAGACCATCTTTTGTCATTTTTAGGAGGATGAGTCTTACAAGTTCCCCCAAATGCAGACTGCTGATCATCTTCTCAAACCTGGAATGGGGCATAGGAAGGATTACAGGTGTTTGCCAGAGCTATGAGAAGTTCAAGCATCCTATGCTCCTTTGCAGGTTTATCACAGTTGAGCACATAAAAAGGGGGTTTAGGAGATAAGTTGTAGACAGAATGCCATCCTGAGGTCATGGGACCCAGTAACAGCCCTTTAGGTTAACTGCATGATTAAAGAGAATATTCACAAGAATCGTGAGCAGCTCAGCCAGCAGAAGCATCTGTGATGCTTTAAATATGCCTTTTTTTAATCTTCCTCCTCTTTCTTTACCCTTCCAGAGCATCACAATAGAGCAACTATCTATTTTTAATGACAAAATAGCAACTGCAGCAGCAACCCTTTGGCCTGTGAGGCCGGGGGATGTAGAAGGTACCCACTCTTCTCAGAAGGTAGAGGTCTGGATAGGACAGGACCAGCAGCAAATCAACTCAGGTTCACTCAACCCAATTCATGCTCCAAACTGGCTCCTGGCAGACACTGGAAAGGTACTCATAGAACTCAGATTTCCAAGGCAAATCAGCTGGGGAATCACTTACAACTGTTTCCCAGGATTAAGAGATCCCTGATCGAGCTCCTGATCAAATTCTGTGCGGAGGTCATCCAAAGCACCATCATCTCCAAAGGCACCCCACTCTGTGTTAATGCACATCCTCCCTTCATCACCTTCCACCAGATCAATGTGCCTCATGTCCTCCATGTAGCAGGCGTTGGTGCCAGTACCTGTGCATGTTGAAGACAGTGTTTTTTGTTTAAGTCCACGTGTTTGGGAATATATCAATATATCGTGTTTAGAATAAAATCTAAATACATAACCCTGTGATACAGAATGTTAATATCAAGCCACCTGCACTTGCTAAATAATCTATCCACAGTGAGCAAAAGTACTAGAAATTAACCTAAGGCTTCACTTGCTTAAAAACATTTTTCTGTTTCAAATACACTTTTATGTGCCTTAAAAAAGCCATCACAGTGCACAAAGTGGAGACACTGTGGAAAGCATAGCTGATCCTAACTACCAGACGTGAGAGGAATTCAGTTTTCCCCGGACAGACAGACAGTAATTTTCTATAGAGTCAGCAGAAAAGTTTAGTATGCTGGTCACAACTGAACCCAGACAAAATGGAGACTGTGGTATTTGATGGCAATGTGATCAGCATAAAAACAGCTGCTTCACAGAAGGCAGCCAGGCTTGAAAATCTGACTATTGTTTTTCCCATTTTCTTCCTGCTCTTTGCTATACCAGGACCCTCCCATCTACTCCACATTTGTTAGGATTAAACAAATGAGGGGGGGAAAATACACTTAGTGAGCAGAAAAAGTTACCAATTATGAGTCCAACTTCACAGCGCTGGTCATCATATCCGCAAGTCATCATGGTTCCCACAGTGTCATTGACCAGTGCCAAAACATCAAGGTCTAGTTCCTAATAGCATAATTAACAGAAAAAAAAAAGCCTAGAGAGTGTCCTGTGTGTTAAAGCAACAGCATGCCAGCATAGTCCCCAGGTTGTACTTTGAAGACCTGGCTCAGGAAAGCTCTTTGGTTGAAAGACACATTACCTCTTCTTATAACACTGTCCCCACAACCCTGTAAAGTAACAAACATCTCTGAGTTCTCAAGTGCTTGGCCACCAAGGATCTTTGCTTGCAGGATGGGGTTTTCCCCAATCCAATCTCATTTTCTGGAAAAGCAACTTCTTACTGGTTTGAATTCTGTGATATGCTAGCACCTGCCTATCTGTCCTTATGGGCTGCATGACAGGATAATGTCCTACCCCTTGAGCATACCACCAAATGGGAAATAAAATACACATACATAAATGGAGCAAGGCCATGCTGACATGGGCTATGAGGCTGGTGAAGGGTTTAGAGGGAAAGCCATATGAAAAGTGGCTAAAGGCACTTGGTCTGTTCAGCCTGGAGGAGACTCAGGGGAGACCTCATCGCAGCTTACTGCTCCCTCACTAGGGAAGGAGGAGAAGCAGGCACTGACCTTTTCTCTCTGGCATCCAATGATAGGACCTGAGGGAATGGTAGAAAGATGTGCTGGGGGAAGTTTAGGTTAGATATAAGGAAAAGAAGATTTTCACCAGGAGGGTGGTTGGGTGGGAAAACAGGCCCCCCAGGGAAGTAGTTATGGCATTAAGTCTGCCTGAGCTCAAGAAGTGTTTGGATAATGCTCACATGGTGTGATACTTGGGGTGCCCTACACAGGGACAGGAGTTGGACTTTATAATCCTGATGGGTCCTTTCCAACTTGGCAGATTCTATGATTCTATGACAAACTCCCTTTAGCTCAAATAGAGAGTGGGGCCACATTGGTCCACTGCCACAGACAGCCCTGTTTATCAGTGTGCAGTCACCATCGCTGTCAAGACTGATGTGGGGCAGCTAGAGATGCAGGTGAATGTCCCCTTCCATGGCTTCAGCTCCAAAGGAGAGACAGAGCTACTAGCTATATAGCCATGTTGAATATTTGTTACTGGCTGTCCTTGCCTGATAACTCCCAAACCCACCCACACACCATGAGCTGATCTCCCAGAAGGACAACCTGGGGCCACTCAGGTTCACCTCCTGAAGGTGCAGAACTTACTTTATGCTTCTCAAGGGCCTTGCACAAAGAGCTGACCACATCCGTGTCCTGAACTCCCCGAACCTTGAAGTGTTTCGTCCAGCTAAGAAGGACTCCCTGCAAAGTAACAATCCAGTGACCCAAAAGCTCCAGTTTTAGTATACAATCTGCCCCTAAGACAGCCAAGCCCAGTCTGTGGAGAAGCCTACTATATCTCTCCACACATAGCCAAATAAGTCGTGATAGAACCCTGGGATGCCTGTCAGTACAAACACAGTTACCCAGGTACAGTAATAAAGTCCCAGTCCTGCAAAATGGATCTCCCTGTGCTTTGTTTAAAGCATGTGTGGCTTTACTGATGTTCATCATAAACTAATAGCATTAAGCACAAAGCATTTGCAGGACTGGGACTCAAAGCACAGATGCCTAGAAATAACAGAGGCTAGAGTAAGAAGCCATAAAATTGCAACCAGCCCTCCATTTTTCCATGTGACCTCTCAAAAATCTTATCTACAAATCTTTCCTACTTAGAGTGAACTGTGAAAAAAAATTGAACAGAAGTGATTAAAAAAAAAAAAAGAAATGTGCTTCAGGACAAAACAGAATGTGCTTTGCAGTCCAGCTGTCTTCATAAAAGGGCATATTGTTACTACGGAATCAAGTACTGATTAAACAAACTAATACCTTTAGCTTAAAGATCATGTTGCCTTGAGATAAGGAACAACTCTCTGAATGGTAGCCAAGTCAAATTAAATTCCAATGGTCATCTGTGCCTTCTTCAGAGAGACATGTAAACATGACCCCACAACAGGGCCACGGGGTAACCCTCCTATTCAATAGTTTCTACTGGCTCTGCTAGGAGCTAGGCTTGCCAATATTTCTTTTTGTATCTTACCTCATCCAATTTGGTCTGTTTGCATGGAAAAGAAAATGTAAATCCAAGAGGTAACTTCTTATGCTTCAGGTTTTCGGCCTCCATGAAGTCTGACAGGCAGTCAGCAATGTAATCAAAGAACTGCCCGAAGGAAGGAGAGGACAAAGTCAGGCTGTGTCCAGCAGGCATGCACTCAAGCCCAGCACCACCACAGGAGAACCTGAGCACCCTACCTCAGCTCCATTCCCCTGTATGATCTCCTTGGGTGAGGGGTAAAACTTGGTCTCCAGCTCGCTGCTCTGCTTCCCATCATCAAACACCTTCACCCGGTGGGCACGGAACTGGGAGCCACCCACGTCAACAGCAAGGAACTCACCCTTCTCTGCAACACAAGTGGGCAACTGGTGACACCTGAGAAACATGGCCCAAATGCCACGCTGAAGGCCACAGCCCAGGGCTCCTGCCTCACCATGGCCACAAGCTCTCCTGCCCAGTCATGGCAGGTTCTTATCCTAGGGGCCCAGAAGCATCCCCAGGAAGGCTGAGAGCTGGCAGCCCTACAGACGGGTACCAGGCTCCTCCTTTCAGCTTGCTTTGTGGCCACTAATTTCATTTATATTTAGCAATCTGATTTTCCACCCTTCTCCTTCCACAGCAGCATGTTCTCAAGCTGCAGAAGGATAAGGTATTCAGCAAGAGAGGCCCAAAGTAACTGCAAAGCCAACCACAGCACACAGGGGCAGCAAAACAGTATGCTTGAAATGTGGGAAAATGGGATTTTGAGAACCAGTGAAGGATGCAGGATTTGCAGCCCCATGTTAAGATCTGGCTCTAATGGATCTGGCCCCAGCTTCCAAGTGGGACAAGATTAATTTGCCACTGAAAGTGGGCCAAAACAAGCATTTCCAAATGCTTTTAGGTGTTTCTGTAAAAGTACCACTCTGTTGCCATCAGTGGGCAGTGCTTTTAGCTCTAACACATTCTTCTGTATCAGGGGACCTCAGGCAGAAGGACAGTCTGGCCTCACTGCTACAAATAAAACAATTATCTGTTCATCCCATGCACAGGAGAAGGCCCTTCCCCACAGAAAAATGCGGTGGCATGTGTGTAGCATTGTGTGATCTTTGTTCCACAGTCCAAACACCTGACTAGATTTTATCAAATCTGGCCCTGAAAGGGAAGGAAGCAGGAAATTCTACCTGTAATACCATGGTCAAGTATCACAGAGGTGAGGAGGCAAACTGGGTTACTCAGTAAACTGTTACATTAGTTAGATCATTAATCCCTAAATGATTAAAACCTGATGATGTGAGCCATTTCAGGTAACAACATTGAAGGCACTGAAAAATCTGAAGGTTTGTTGCTATTGCAAATGGGAAAATCAAGCCAAGTTTGAGGCATTTAAATCTGCTGGAAGTTCTTTGACTGGAAACAAACAAAAAACAAAAAATAAACAGTAAGAATTTTGCAAGAGCGTAAAAACAGAAAAATCAATGTGATTCTTAAAATAGGCAGTGTGTCAATAAGATATGTCCCAGCCTGACTCTGCAGCATGTCCTTGACCAAGCAGAAAGATCACGTAGGCCAGGAAAGGACTGTCCAAAGCTGGCCTTGAGGAACATGAAATCTTGAAACAGTGATAACACCACGGGCAACTTCCAACCTGCTGACCACCCTGTTATCTCAGGACAGGGGCAGTGTCATTTCAGGCTTCAGAACGAGTGACTGTCACTGAGATAGCAAAAGTTTAGCTAATACTGTATTTATTTATTTTTGTATTAAGATAGCAGGATGGGCATCTAGTTCCAGACAGGCAGTTTATCTCAGACATCCCTTATTTCAGAGGACTAGCCTCCAAATGTCTCCCTTATGCCATTAAAACTTATTTCTCGTTTAATTGTGAGAAAATTACCTTCAGAGGAAATAAAGTCCTGTGGAAATAAGGTACATAAATAAAACATTTATTTTTTCTTGAACAGCTGTTATACACTGAATCCTGACCTAGGCCAGACACAGAGTTCTGTATAAATTCAGAGACTTGGTTAAACCTGGGAAAAATTTAATTTTCTGTCAGCCTGCACTGCCAAGAGCCAGCTAAGGCATCAGAGTTACTCTGCATGTCCACAATTCTTCAAACAAGAAATGCTTTTAGATCCTACTTCACACCTTGCATCCACCCAGAAGACACCACTGCATTTTCTCCCTCTCAAACTTGGGGGCAACTGGAAACACAGATCCAGCTGCAGCAGCAGAGCAGGCAGTTTCCTGGTAGACCCCATCCAGAAGCAGAGTTTCCCAATGCAGAAAGCAAAGAAGGGCAGGAGAGGATCACTTTTTGGGACAATAGTGAAAACAGTGCAGTTTGCTGCCAGAGGCCAGGATGGTAGCACAGCTCTGATAAGGTAAGGGTGCTGCCATCCTGCCTTTCCCACAGCTCCATGAACACCAGGGCCACAGCACTGCCCACACCCCCACACATGCAGCACACTGCACAACAGGACCTGGGCTGTAGAGGCTGCCCTTGCCACATCCATGTAGCTGTAGCTACAGCTCCTGCAGCAAGGCCAGTACCAGGTACAGCCACATTTGCAGAAGAAAGAGGCTTTTTTCTCAGCACTTACTTTGCTCCAACAGGTCCTTTGCTCCAACAAGCAGCAAGAGAGGTCAAACTCCACCTGAGGAAGGGAAAAGTCCCTCTGCCAGCACTCCTTCAAGCTGCTGTGTCCTCAATACACACCTTTTTTCTCAACATGAGGTAGTAAACCCAAAACCTTCAATACTGGCAGCATCCTATCATCTTCCTAAACTAGCACTGCTGTGAGGGAGCAGGAGGAACTCACCTGAGCCATCAGGGAGCGAGCGTACAAATGATGGCAGCATTTTTACTGTTGCTGTGGGGTTGGTGTCTCTCCCCAGGCCCTTCACCATCTCAGCATGGAAGCGAGCCATCACATCCAGCAGGACATCGTCGGAGAGACGCATGTGGTACAGGTACCTGTCAACCTGAAGAGATGGAAGGTGTTACTCAGGACACAGGCAAGCTGCTCAGCGCTCAGCAGCAGGCTGGGATCAGCACTGCTTTCACACCACAGCACTGTCCTACAGTGCACTTGGGAGGCTTCCTGAAAGCACAGAAAATGCAGGACTTGTGCGAGGTTTCTAGCCATGTGTGAAGGATCTAAAAATCCTAAACTCCAGTTCCAGCAACACCCTTGCATATTGCTGGACAGTAATTACTTTGCTCATTCTCACCTGCCTGATAAACATGAGAATAAACAGACCCTGAAACAACACATAAATTAATTTCACATACATAACACGTGCATGGAGTGCACACCACCTATGCAAACCCCACCTCTCTGGTTTTACAAGTTCATTTTATGTTTGACCTCAGCACTTAAATTCCCATCATCTCCAGTGCAAGTAAGCTCTGGGATGTCATCAGAACATTTACTTTTATAAAAACTTTGTTCTGAAAATGTTGAATGCAGCCTTGGTGAATTACTGTCAATGTGAGCCATCTTCCCTGATGGCTCTGTAACTTAACAACATACATAAGCCCATGAGACTTGCTTGAGACCCTGACAAGATGTTTTTACACCATCATCCTCTCCTCCTACATACACATGTAGCAAACTAGAACTCCTAAGTGTCTTGACCTAGTGAGAATCTGAGTCAGGTCCTGAAAAGTGCCATCAGTACCCAAGCATGTCATCCACAACCTGAAAACATCTATTCAGCTACTTTTTCACTCCACAGACAATTAACTCTGTTGGCATGCCAGACTAGAGCTCAAAGCCTTTTTCTCACTCCAGCTTTGCCCTCGATTCTCTTGTGAGTGGACACTCCTTCTGGTAGAGAAGCCAATCAAGTTTTTGTACAACTTCATCAGGGCAAAACTTAAAAGTTTTTCTTCTTTTGGACCACACACATTTCATTGGTCTCATTTACACAGGGAGGGGTTGGGAGGGTTACACTAGAGGGTTGGGAGAACATACACAAAACAAGTCCCACTGGCAAGAAGGCAGGATTTTAAAAGTAGCATTGTTTAAACAGAGGAGAACACAGGTTGCAGATAATTGGCCTCTTCTGCAATTTGGACATTAATGAGACACAAACCAACTACCTATTCACAGTCCCATTTTTCCTGATAGTCAGCAATTTCCCATCTGAAAGAGCCAGTACCCTGAAAGTAACTCCAGCACTTCCTGAAGAGCAACACATACATACAGAGAGGAGAAAGTCCTAAAATACAAGTTGCAATTGGTAAAGAGCAGCAGCTGCCTTGGAATACAGCTGTGCCCTGAAAAGGCCCTTATTTAGATCTTTATTTGCAGCCCTCATTTGCACAAGCACTTGATTTCCTTCAAGGCTTATTTGATGCCTCATCACTGTATAGGATCCACCATTCTCAGCCCAAGCACCAGCACTGCTTCTGGGGCTAAAAGAAAATACGATGACTGGACATATACAGCACTCACACAAACCCAAATAACCTTGTGACAGAAGTCCTTGTGGAGGAAAAAAAAAACACAAAACCAACAAAACAGTAAAGAAAGGATTACATTAGTTTGCAGAGAACACGCTACCTCCCTGCTCCACAGAGAAACTGTAGTTCCCACCCAGCTTAACTACAGAGTCCTCTCCAAGGACCTAGATTTAGGCAGAGACCAGGAAAGCCTGCTGAATCTCCAGTCTGATTGATCTACAACCAGAGCAGGGGCTGCTCACATACCATTTGCCTGTAAACACAGGAATGGCCAGGCCCTGCAAAACCAAACTGTCTCACTGCCTCCCTTTCACCACTCAAGGACAGTCCTTGTTTTTGTTTTCACAACAGGCAGGCTCTTGCTCTTTCCTCTAGACAGCAAATAAGCCTGGGCAGGGAAAGGTGGAAAGGCATTCCTTCTAATTAGGAAGAAATCAACTCTGCTCCATGCAGCTTACCCTAGGCTTCCTAAAAGAGAACTCTAAAGAATATGTGGTTTCTTTGCCAAGACTAGTTTGCACCTAGAAGAAAGATTTAATTTTTATATGGCTTTGCCAGAATCCCTCTTCCCCCTGCTCTCCACTGTCCTCCTGCAGCAACGTCCTCCCTCTGGATATTTCTCTGAAGAAGTCACCCAAGTACTGTTCCACAGAACAATAGCAGTGTCTAGAGATCTTAAATCACATCCTCACACCACGAAAGAATATTGGGGTCCTCTTTTGAACACATTAAACTCTGGGGATAAACAGGCTGTGACTGACAGTCAGAGACATCTGAAAATTGAGATTCCAGGACCACTCTTGGAATGCTTCTATTCAAAGCAGAATTGGTGGAAGGTCCCCTAAGCACAAGCCACTCCTTGTTTAAGCAAGGACACAGAGAGGACAACGCAGTCTTGCTCAATTTGCTGATAAGCTCAGGGGTGTAGGTGGATCTACCTACCAGGACCTTGGACCTCCCACACTGCCATACATGTGCAGACAGCCCTGCCTCCAGCTGGCTGGAAAACAAGGATAGGGATTGGCAGCAATGGACACCAGAAAGCACCCAATGGATATGCCAGGAGAGCAGAGAACCTGTGTGGGACATATCTAGAAACCAGAAGACCTCTGACACAAGAAGCTCATGTGGTCTCATATGGTGTTATGATGGAGAGACCAAAACTCACTACAGCGTGGCCATGCAAGTAGATTAGAGAAAAGCAGCCATTTGGCAAGCTCACTCCCAGTACTGGTAGTTTCAGATCAGGGCCATCTTGAGCTTTCCCAACTATAATTAAAAGTGTATCTATAAACATCAAAGGGATCAGCCAGATTTGGATGACCATAGGGGAGGCATAGGCACTTCTCCCACACCAGCATGAGTTTGAACTGTCTCTTGAATCCCAGAAGACCTGGCTCAAAGACCCCAGGAGCTTTCTATGCCCTGCTACAGTGTGAGTTACTCCAGTTCAGCTTTAGAAACCCCATCCTTCAGTCTACACTTAGAAAGCAATTCAGCAAGAGGTTCCTTCCTGCCCTCTGGAGTACATCACACCACACCAGACAAAGTTAAGATCATTTGCTCTATTACTAGAAGAGAACTTGTACCTGTGCAGGCATAATCACTATTTTTGCATTCACCTGACGTTTCAGTGTCCAAATGCTTCTTCCCCATTTGGCTGTATGGCTTTAGTAGACAATGCCATTATTTAGTCTGCACAACGTGCTGCAGACCCCACAATATCTGAGTAACATAGATCTCAAAATAGGAATCAGCTAACGTTGCATCTTACCTTTTTTATTTGATCTTCTTTTAGCTTTGTGAAATGGAAAGCTATTAAGTGGACGGCAAACATCTTGGAGCAGATGAGTCAGTAGTGACAGAGCTGCTGTAACTCCAAAGCGTCAGGTCTCTCCGTTCACAAAGCTGGAGCTAGAGAAACTTCAGCTGAGGCATTTCCCCCAGGGTGAGATAGTGGAGTTCCTGGGAAACTGAGTCCAGAAATAAATCCATCCAGTGTGATCCGTTCAATGATTAAACTTCTGTCTCTTTTTATCTCCCCCTCCCCATCAACCCGAAGTCCCTCCCTCCCCAGTTAAACACTTAATTGTGCCAGAGCAGGCTCCTGGAGAGCTGCCAAGCTGAAGAGGAGAAAAATCGATTTTGTTACTGCCCAACTTGGGAACTGCTACCACTTCCCAATGTAATTGCTATACAGCCTGCCCTGCTTGGACCCCTTCGTTCCTGGGGGACCAACAAGATCTCACCAGCACAGAGCGCAACAAAGTTCTGCACGGACTCTGGAAAGTTAGGGAGGTTTTCGGAAGGTTTCTTCCCTCTGCTTAGCACTCCCACTTGAGAGACAAGCTCTTCTGCATGAATTAACTCTGTTCTAGTCCCACACAGTGCGCCCTTATCTGCAGTTTCTTTCCAGTCAAGCTTCAGCCATGTAAAGGAGCAGAGACACACAGACCCCTGCCCCCAGCTGAAATACCTCTTAAGCAGTTTCCAGCAGAGAGGTTTTGCACAGATTACTCTCCCTTTGCCCCTCCTGAAGACAAAGTTTCAGATCAACAAAGATCCTTGGCATTAGAAAACCTGGGAAGGGGACAGATTTACCTGGCAGCCAGCAATGTTGATAGCAGACTGCTTCACTTGACAAAAGCCTTTAACTGGCACAGCACAGAGAGCCTACAGCAAGAGCAGCTTCCTCACACCATCACAGCTGAATTTCACACAGCTTCTGGAAGTCCATTCTGAACACCCAAGTGTTTCCAGGATTTTGTCACTACCAAGTGATATGGGCTATGGAAACATCATCCAAAGGAAACCAGGCAAAACGTTGACACAAGAGAAAGAAAAAAAAAAAAGAAAAAGAAAAGAAAAAATAGTATTCTAACAGAGTAATTAGAGGCTCTCTCTCAAACCACACCTGCACTTCATGTGTTGCCCCCAATTGCTGTTCAGGTGGAACTGAGCTCACTTACTGCGCTGGCAGACAATTGCCACCCAAATACATTGCAGAAAAAGATCTCAGTTAAAAATTATTTCCATGTTAGAAAAACAGCCTTGTAGCAGCGAGAGAAAGGGAGGGGAGGGGAGGGGGAAAGGGTGCCAAGAAACAGGAGGAAACAAAAAACTGCTGAGCAGAAATAGAAAATTGCCTACAGAAACCTGCCTACAGAGCAAGGCAGAAGCAGACAGCAGAAAAGGATCTCAGGCTACAGCAATTCATAGAGTAAAGTGAACCCAACAATCTCTTGCTATTGTTAAAAAAGTATGATTGATCACCACGCTGGGCATGAGAATATGAACAAGATATGAACAATGAACAAGAGTATAATCCAGACACACACAGCAGTCAGCTCTACACTAAGCACCAGTCTCAGGAGGAGGAGGATGCACAGTCCTGACAGCTACAGCACATCAAGGAGACACGGGTCAGGAGACAGCTCTGCTGAACACCAGGAGCAGTCTCAGGTTGTATTTTTTCAGCCTCTGATCACAGGGAAAGACAAACAGCTGAGAGGAAGGGAACTCCCTCAGTAGAGACAAATTATACAGAATCTCTGCTATGAAAGGTTGAGGTCTTTTTTTCCTCCTGTCTTGCATTATAGGTGAGCTCTAGACACTGAGAGATCCTGCCAGCTCTCTTTGTTTTCCACTATTTTATAACAAGAGAAAAGCACACAGAGTGGCTGAACAGTCCATAAATAGGGTTTGTTCTAAAATTAGGCCTTTGATCTTCAAGAGAAAGAGAGAAAGGAAAGAAGAAAAAGCCACACTACCAGCCAGAAAGCATGGTTCACTTCTCCTGTATTCATCTTTTAATAACTTCTGGCTTGTTAAGTCAGGCACTGACTCCCAGAGGGCCTGTCTCTTTCCTCATTGTTTACCCATGCCATCCGAGTCACAACCCCTCTGGCCAGCAAAATTGAAAACATCACCTTTCAAGCTCCATCCCACTTTGATCCGGAGCTCATTGTGTCTGTAATACAGCAGATTTATTTTTCATTCTCTCTCTTTTTTTTTTCTTTCTCTAACGGATGCCACTGGAAAAGGGTCTCAAAGATCTAACTGTTACTAAACTGGCAGCAACCTCTGTTAAATACCTGACATGTCAGAATCACTGCATAACTTGTTCGCTCATCCCTGGTGCATCCTAGCTTCAGGCAGGATGTTGTGGAAGAAAAGAGAAGACATTATCTCATTTCCACACAGACAGCAGTTCAATCCACTAAGAGCCCAATATCCAAACAGCTATTTTGTACATATTCTCACCAGTACCAGGGGAAAAATCCAAGACCAAACGAACAGATCAGCACCAACTGCATGCCACTTGGAGGCTTGAGGCAATGTTTTTTGCCTGTGAGAGCTGCACCCAATAAAAGTTAGCCACAAACCCTCCTTTCCCCCCCCTTTGGCAGTGCCAGCAAGACTTCACAGTTATAATAGCCCTCTCCCTGCTTTCTTCTGCTGTGGTTCTCCCTCCAAACCCTGTCTGGAGATACAATGGAGAATACTGAAGAGATTGTTTCTCACAGCCAAACCATTTGCTTTCCACAGCCCTGCAGCGAGAAGGAGCTCATAGCTACAATGGGGAATTTCAGGTAAACAGACATCTAAGTACAACAGTTAAATTTGGACCAGTTACCTCCAGAAAGAGAAGCATATTAACAAGCATTTTATTGCCAGAGAAACGCATCTGTCATTAGTGAGCTGGCAGAGGCAGTGGCAACACTGGTGCTGAGTTTGGAACCCAGGTTTACAAGTAGCCAGTGGACAAGGCTACAGGTATATCACCAGGAGAAATCCTTCTTCATTACAGCTTATGCTTCCAAGACCAATCCTCAGAACATGTTTCCCCTCCCAGCAACAGCAGCTTTCTTCCCCATTGTATTTCCAGGAGTTCAACAACACTCAGAACACAAAGGGGTCCCCTCATTCATCATCCATGTGCAACATTCCAGCTGCAAAATAAGATGGAACACCTGAGGGGACCAACTGGAAAATTCACTCCAAGGGCAGATGCTATTTAGAAGAGATGGAGACAGCACAGACAGAAAAGAGCTCATTAGCTTAAGAGAAAGAAGGCTTTTACGAAGTAGGGCTGTTACAAACAGCATTTTATACTTGAAGCACAACAAATGAACACAAAAAAAATTAAATTGCAAATTCAATGAACTTCCAAACATCTGTAAATTGAATGCCTGAAATTAATCCAGAAATCTGAACACTTGAAACAAGTAGTTTTGCAAATGGGATTCCCAAATCAAGTGAACAATGTTGTTGATGTTGTTCAGAAAGAAAAAGTTTCAGCATAGCCCCATGAAGAAGAGTAAGTGGCCACTCAATCCCCCCCAGTGGCTTGCTTGCCCAGAGAACATTAAAAATGTGCAGCCAGCATAGCTGTGCACTGCACCAGCCTGGATTATACCACATGGGACCAATTTGGCAGCCATTCTAATAGCAGTCAATGACAGCCACACCATTAGCTCAGAAGAAAACTTCCATAAAAAGTCAGCCTGGAAATGCCTGAATAAACTTCAGAGCTCTTAGAACAGTTACTATGGAGTCACTATGGAAATAAGCAATGAGTTAAGCCAAGTGCTAATCTCAGCAAAATACAAAAAAGAATGCTTATACTCATTTAGCTTCCTTATTGCAAGGCTTGCTGCTCAAACACAAGGCTGGCTTATACTCCAAAGTCCCAGCCACTCTTTCCTTGCTCCAAAATGTACACGAATATGCAGCTGAGAATACAGTTAGAGGACAAATTTATCAAAGCAGGGTAGAAGCAAAGTGCAGTAACAATGTAAGTCTCCTTCAACCCAACCCCACATGTCCTGGGGGAGAGAAAACAGGAGTTGTGCTTGCACAAGTGTGGTTTTACCTCACTTGTGAGGTAGGGAGGAGTTTGCAGTCCAAGAGGTAAGTGGGCATGTGAGCTTTTAAAACCTGTCTGCAGGCTGAAGCAACTACAACTTCCCTTTGAGTCTGTCAAGTGCAAAGTGCAATTTAAACCACTCAGTCACACAATCCCCATCATGTAAGATATCTGAATAGTATGCAATGGACTACACTTGTAAGGGTTAATTGCAAGCTTGCATTCTACTCAAGTCCTGTCGCCCTTGAACAGAGGCTGCCAAGGACTCTGGGAATACAAAGCAGAATTACTCATCCACAAAGCACAAACTCCATGACATTCACATGGCTGTGGCCACATAAGCGTAGCTGCTTGGGTTTTCTTGGAGGAAAAAAAAGACATGGTTTTACAGAGAAAGAACCTATAACCTCCCCTCTGTGCCAGCCTGGCACAGAAATCAGCAGGAGATCATCTGGACTGAAAACATTTACACAGTTAGTAGATTTTCAGTAAATAATGGGTAAGAGTACATGTGTCAAAACAGCTGCTAAAAACACCATTCAAGCTGCTGCAGACTTGTTTTTGAACAGCAGCTTAAAGGATGGCTACTAGGAGGAAACAGAAGGGATTCAGAGCAAACTTCCAACCTGCAGAAATGTGTCTGATCATCTTACAAAGTTGGGGTTTTGATACAGTAAAATTCAACCCATCTTTTATAAGCCTTTTCCCCCCAAAATCATAACTGAGTTTGTTCAGCCTTGGGATGAGAAGGCTTAGGGGAGACACTATTACAATGTTCCAGTACTAAAAGGGGAGCTACAAAGAAGATGAAGATTCCATATTTACAAGGAGTCATGTAAAAGACAAAGGGCAATGGCACAAGTTGCTCCTAGGGAGATTCCATTTGAATACAGGAGGAAAATTTTTCACTATGAGGACAGTCAGACATTGGAATGATCTCCCAAGGGAAGTGGTGGATTCCCCCACTTTGGAAAGTTTTAAGTCTCAGATCGATGGGGTTCTGGGACATAACATATAAGCAATAATATAAGAAGGGTTGGACCAGATGATCTTGAAGTCCCTTCCAACCTGATATTCTATGATAATCCAACTCTTTTATTCCCTCTCCCCCTAGGTTTTGCCTGAAGCAGTGTGACGAGCTTTTTCTAGGAGAAAAAATACAATTTAAAGAGCAAGGACAGACTTTGCTTTGTCTCAGTAACTACCCCTCATGTGACAGAACTGGAATTTACTCAAAAATTCCTGTGGCCAGAATTTCATCATTCCCCAGTGCATTGACACAAATGCTTTTCACCTGCTTCCACATTTTCACCAGACACAAAGGTTAGAGGTTGATGACTCCTATCACCATTCTAACCTCATTTCCTGACAGGCTGTTCATTACTTGTTCATTATCTGTTAGTCTCTGCACTTTGGGAAGGGATGGAATGAGTAGCTAATTCATTACTAGTGATATATCTGACGTTTATTAATGATGTGAAGATATCTTGCAAGAAGACATCAAGTTCAAATTTTCACATAGCAGTAGATCATACACTTATGCTGAACACCATTGACTGAAAAAGTGTACAGCTGACTGGTAAAAGCAAATTTATGGCCTATGAGCTTTGAAAAGTCCATTTCTCTTAGTGCTTCACATAACTGGTCACTGGAAAAGGAAAAACATCAAGGAGCTGCAGCAATGTAAACATGAAATGCCAAAGAAGTTATTAAAATATTGTTTTATTTTATGAATAAAAACTAAAACAGAATTAGGACATGGCTCTATTTTTTCTTTTTCCCCGTTTCCTTTGAACTATTCTGATCATCTCTTTTTGAACCAAGGCCGTATCTACCATTCCTGTGCTGATTCTGCCACTCACTCTCCAGCTGTCTCAGCATTTCTTGTGTCAGAAGTCCTTCACGCAGCAATCTGTTGGCAAGAGATCCACGTCCATGGCTTTTCAGATCCTCCTGCCTTGCAGCAGACCGATAGGCTTTCAGGTTCTTCACTCTTCTTTCCCCTGGAACCTCCACTGCAATTGAGAGTGCCTCTGTGGACCTTGCACCATGACGGTCCGAAACCACCCTGGCATCCCTCTTAGTCCTTGAAAGAGGAAAGTCTTCTGACACAACTTCTGCTGTGCCAGGGGCAGCTGCAGATTGTGAAGCTCGGATCAGCCTTGTGATGTTGCAGACACCAACTTGTATAATGTCATCTAGTTTTTTCTGAATATCCCTTACAAGGACAGCATCAGGAAACATATCCATGAAGCGGTAACTGCAGAGGCAAAACAACACACTTAAACCCTTTCACTACAGGACAGCCAACTAGAACAAAAATGGGATACATAGTATGTAAAGTAAAAAAATTAAAATCATTACATGTTGCATGGGAAGGCCACTGTATTTTACATGGTATTATGTCTGCTCCAGTTCAGGATCACCTTGTTTCTAACTTTCTGTCATTCACAAACTGCTGTTCTCTGCAGAACCCATGACTTGCTCCCACATCTTAGCTACATCTCACTTCTCAAGATCCTCCAAAGGGCCAAAGGAGCCCATACTGCATCACATACACATGGCCTTGAAGATATTGCTTGTCTAGGACAGCAAGTCATAAATGTTAGGAAAAAATAAAAATAGTTTTCAAGCACATAGAAAATACCTTAACCACAGATACAGGTCAAAAACGTCATGAACAGCCTCAAGGTGCACGAGTTCTTTGATGTTCTTTGGAGCAGCTAATGGCCACTTGGTGTGCCGGCAGAGCCAGTCAAAGGTCAGAGGCTCATTTCTACTGAACTGTCTTGCAAACTGAAAAACAAGCAGATTCAGTGAAGTCTTCAGTTAGTCAGAAAAGAAGAAATCCAAAATCAGTTAAATTCCCTTGAGTCTGTCTACATAGATACTCCAGAAAACACCTGCTTTGTTCTACACAGCCCAAATGCCATGCATTCTTCTATGTTATTACTCAACCCAGGAATCACCTCTACTTTCCAGGGCCTCATTAACACAATTTGTGCATGGGCCATGCACAGAGTTAAGCAACAAAAGTAGAGACATATCCAGAAAAGCACTGGCAGGGTATGATTTCGTCTAAGAAAGCAGGAGAAACTTTG
Organism: Florisuga fusca; assembly: GCA_038090715.1. Lineage (NCBI taxonomy): Eukaryota > Metazoa > Chordata > Aves > Apodiformes > Trochilidae > Florisuga > Florisuga fusca. The sequence goes on from JAAWXA010000010.1 coordinate 15,717,713, forward strand.
GGGGTTTTTTTCTTTCTCCTGCTCCTAACCTGTTCATTATCCTATCTCAGAATCTCCAGAGTGGAAAAAAATGTTAAATGTGTTCCCTGAATTAGGAAACACACTATTCACAATCCAAACAGATTAATCTTGAAATGTAACACTTTTTTTTCAACTCTTTAAATCAATTACTTGATTTTTAAATAACATTAGTAGCCATTTTTTAAAATCCTAGACTTAATACTCTTAATACTTTTCTTCACGGAGAGGGTGATTAGACTATGGAATGGACTGCCTGGTGAGGTGGTGGATTCTCCGTCCCTGGAGACATTTAAAAAGACTGGATGTGGCACTCAGTGCCATGGTCTAGCAACTGCTCCAGTGGGTCAAGGGTTGGACTAGATGATCCCTGAGGTCCCTTCCAACCCGGCTAATTCTATGATTCTATGATTCTATGACTCATGACATGAGGTCACCATACTGCTTTCATTTTTACATTATTTTATTAAAAATGGTTAATGCAGTCTCTAGAAGAGGACAAAGGCAATACTATCTAACAAAGTAACAGTCCCAAATAAAATTATTAATCCTGAAAAACTACAATACCCTGACCACAGATTCCTCAAAATAATCACTCTGGGGCACAATGGAAGAAAGTTCCTCCTGGCCTGTGGAGTGAAATGATGTACTTCTGAAAGCAATTTACAGCACTATATTTTTCTGGGGGTTTAATTCTATGTAATTGAATTACAAAATCAGCAATCACATTTAATCCCATATTCTTTTCTTCTGATGACCAGCTAACACCTTGAAGCAGCAATATGTTGGTTTTTAAGCACTATTTTTAGAGACACTGTAGTGTCAGGTTTAATGGAGTACAGTTAACATGTAAGACAATTGTGAACTCTTCCACTTCAAAGACCACCTGCCAGGCAAGCAGTAGGATTCTCTCAGGCAAACAGCAGAAAAGCTATCTAAATTTTAATTGACATCACAAAATTATAATCTATTCTCAGATTTAAAAGCTTTGGCTAATAAAACCACTGAAGGATGCAATTTAAAAAATTAAGAAAATGTGTCTCCAGCTGTTTTACATTACCACCTGTGAGCACTTTAATAATGCTGTCAAATGACATCATGACAAAACCCATAAGAAATAGTGAAGCTAGGTACAGTCTTAATCCTCCCAATATTACCACAGTTTTTTTGGGGAAAAAATAACTGACCTTCAACAGTGTGGTACACACAAAAGGCTCTTTTCTGTTCAAGGGTGCAGTGCAGAAGACATATCGTGATCGCAAATTTAGTGGAATGTGCTGAATCATATCTGCTAGAAACTTAAAGTCATCAATATTGCAGACAAAATAAAGCCCATCGACTTGTGAGAGACTCACAAAAATATCCTGTGAAAATATAATGAAATTAAGAGGATGTTATTACAGGAGAGGGTTGTTAAACTTTGTATTACCCTTCCCCCTCCCCCCCCAAAAAAAAATTTAGTGTTTCAAAGGCTAGTTATACTGAATGAACAGCTAAAAATACCAAATTTGAGCATAAAAATAAAAAAGGGAGTATCAGAGTTCACGAGTTCACTCTACTCTTTTAGCAGGATTTGCACTGAATACTCTAACACAGGATCACAGGATCAGAGATGATGACATAACACACTGCTTGATTTCAACATTTTCAAGTAGTGTCCTAAGTAACAAATACAGTGGTCTGGAAGTGTAAACTTTAGTTACAACAAACACCACCACAGGAACCAGTTACTACTACGTTTAGACCTTGCTCCAGGTTTGTCACTAAGTATAATCCAAAAAGCTGACTTTGCAGCATAAAATCCAATAATTGAGGTATTTTTTGCCCAATGTCAGGAGCAGATCTATTTTAGGAAGAAAGAAATTACAAGATAAATACAGTATTGCATTAGAGGAGTTCAAAGAACACCTGAAATATATCCAAGGTTTGGAGAAACAGGAGATGCCACTGTATGTTACAAGAGCAATTTTTATGGGCCCTCAAAATTATTTCTCTACTGTAAATCTTTGAAATATTTTTTTAAAAATCTTTAAAGAAACACTGAGCTTCTTGATTAAATATGTGACTGAATACTTAGGATATCAATAATAACAAAAAATTTTATCTTAATACTTCAAAAATTTTATCTCTAATATTTTCAACCTTAGATAAAAAAGTCTGCACTTTTTAATATACAGGTTGTTGCATACTCTTCAAGATGTATCAGCATATCTAGAAACTTCAACACCTTTCAAATTTATTACATCACAGAGAAGTTAGCATTCTAAACATATTTGTAGTCACTGCTGTGGTAGACAGAAAAATCCAACTAAAAGCTACACACAAGGCTGTCTGTTAGGTTCTCAAAGTGCATGTTCATACAAAAAGCAGTGACTATAAGCAATGCTGAATTTTTCAAGCAGAAGCTAATGTTCTTACAATTAGATTGGATAGAGTGGCATCAGGGAGATGGTAAGCAAACATTTCTATCTGCTCAGGTGTAGGATGTAGGCCAGCTGCCTGAAGGGGAAATAAAGAAAAAAAAATCAAATTAATTCTCAATGTTGTTCTTAAGTTAGTGCATCAGAAACAAAATCTAGAAAAACAAAATGCAAGAAATCAAACCACCACACAGAGTCCAGTTTATTAGGACATTTATCTCAAACTTAAGCACTTTTGTGTTTGCCCTTTTAATTCTTAAAACAGCAGCTTTAAATTAAATATTGCAAGCCTACAAATGGTATATATATTCAAAGTCACTCTGGCATGACACAACCCATTTTTTATTACTAACTTCTAACCAGACGCAAGTTAAAATAATTTAGGATCAGAACACAGTAAAACAGCTCCAGAACACATCTGTACAAACTGGGCACTGAGCCTTCTCACCTTCACAGGTGGCACAGATTCATTCAGAATTTCCTTCAGCTGCACAAGGTCATCACGATGCATTGTAGTGACTTCTCCTTGTTTGAAGGATGAACCATAGCGCCCGGCTCTGCCTGCGATTTGCAGAGCCTGAGAGGTTGTGATGGAATCAATTTCCTTTTCCCCCTTCTCATTGACAGTTGGCTTTACTATAGAGTTAAAAATTATTCTTTTTATACACCTGAAATATTTGGGAAAAAAAAGAAAAAGAGGAATAATTTCCGCAAATTATTTCCAATATATAACCTACTGAAGAAGAATTTAAGTCAGTCTGTTTTGGTTTTTGAGTTTTTTTCCCCTCTAAAAATTAAGGGAACATGGATACTACCTACAGACACAGCATATTCAAAAGGGCCTCATAAGTCTAATGGTGAGCTGCAACAGAGTCATCATACACTCATGCACATACAATCATGTTCTAATAGGGTCCCAATCTTTTTGCCTCAATCTGCCTCAACAGTTCAGAGCAATGTGACTGCATCGCCTTCAGCAACAAAATACATCTGAAACTGAAATGGACTTGCTCTACATTTCAGAAATGCAAGACACTGGTACTCTGACATCCTAGCACATCAGCTCCAGTGAACTGAAAGGCTCTTCGCAGTGCCTACTATCACAAAGAATTAGGCCAAGTGAGCTACTGAATTCTTAGAATCAATTTTAAAATTAAAGCTTACTTCTACCCAGTCAAATTGATCACTACTTCAGAACTAGAATGTATGCACTGCATTATCTATACATAGGAGATATCTATCCAAATCAGTCAAACTGGGGAGAAACAAGTGAGGAATGCAGGTATCACACACACACACACAAATAAGTCATAAAATAACCTGCTCCAAGTACTTACAAATTGAGTCCCATTCCAATTGCATCAGTAGCAACTAAAATTTTGCATGGATCATCAGGATCATTGAATTTCTTCGCCTGTTCAAGTTTTGTTCCTAAAACAGGATGGCAAATCACATAACAAACACTTCTTACAAAACAAATACTTACAGTAATAAAAACTAAGCCTGATGCCTTTACAACAGGCTGGTGGGGAAAAAAAAGTTATTTGATTGGTTGGGGAAGAGGGCAGAAGGGATTTAAATAATTCCCAGAGCTGTGGATAGACCTCATTTAATTACATCTATCTGAAGATCAATATTAAGTACATAATAAAGGCCAAATCCCCAAGATTAGAACACCAGTCAACACAAGTCAATTTCTTTCTCTGTCTGTATAGAGATGCAAAACTAGGAAAACCTGTACTGCTTAATTGTAAATGTTTTTCTAAGAAAGTAGAAATGTTCTCCTAAAAGGAAGAGTTCTTTACCTGGTGGCAGGCTGCCATATATGACAGCACATTCTAATCCTCTGGCTTCAATCTGTCGACTCACAGAGTAAATGTCATTCTTACTGAAACAGACAATGCAGTCCCCAGGCCTGAGATTATCTAAAGATTCTAAGGCATAATCCAGCACAGTCAGAGGAGTGAGTCTCTTATAGTTTCGGACCTAGAATTAAAGGAGAAGTCAGATGGCCTTTTCAAGAAACAGAAGAACTATAAATTTTTTACATGTTTTTAAATACTCTTCACAAAAGAATCTTCCCCCAAGATAAAAAAAAATTAGCACAGTAAAAAAACAGGTTTCAGAGGTCAGTCAATCACTTTCTTCTGCAGGCATTAGCTCTTTTAGCTCCTTTCCTCATCATACAGAGAGTAACTATCAACAGATGCAGTAACTTGAGCAAACTTTAGGGCACTGTGCCCTCCAGGAAGAACAGAACTCTAAACAAAGTCCCTAAAGAGCTCTATCATTCCCTGAGAGGAAGACAGCAAAGCACTTCTCTTCTTTAAGCAAAACTACACCACTATTAAAAAAACCCACAAACATAACAACTTGAAAGGAACTGAGAATAATTTTACCAATTTTACCAAGATCTGCAAAAATAACTTTGATCAGTGATGTCCCCAAAATAATCTGAATCTTTCTCTGTTTTCCAGCAAGAAGTACATGAGCTCTGTCACCAAGTCAATAGCAGCAGGTTCTCCACAAACGTGGATTTCTTCTGCACAAAGTCCTGAATAGAGTCCAATGGAAATCAAGCACAAAGCATTACATATTTATAGACAACAGTGGTTTCAGTTATTAAGTTACCCAGAAATTACATTTTGCTTGCTAAACACATCAATGAGAACTGCATTTCACCTCCTTCAACATGTGACATCAGCCTAAAGACTCTCCCACAATACACTACTTCCTTAGAGCTTCTTCTTATCTCCTATCAGCAAATGATGATTGGAAATCCATTAGTGGGGTAAACAGAGCAGCTAAGACATTGTTTCATCCTCTGAGCCAAATCAAGAGGTTTTGTTCACTCTCAACCAACCAAGAAGTTCCGAGTTTGTTTGTTTGTTACTATTAATGCTTTACTAAGACCCAAACCACAGTAGAAAGGAAGGGCTTTGTTTTCTGCATGACCTTCTAACGTTGTGAATAGGTCTCTTAATGCAGTCAGAAGAGAAAAAGAGAAAAAAAAGTAGGGCAAGTGTGACAAATCATCCTGATAAACAGCATCCAAAGCAGTGAAGGAAAGAGCAAGGAGGGAAATCAGATTCCAATCTTCTGTTCAAAATCTGAGGAAAAACTAGTTTCAAGAATTCCTCTAAAAAAATCTTGAAATCATCAAAATATAATTCTTGGAAGGATTTAACGAATCAGTGCAGCTCTATTAATGAGCCATTCAAAACTAACACTACAAAATATATAATGTTCACCATGTTGCCATACATTTAACAGTAGCTTTTCACAACAAAAACTCTGAAAATTGTGTTAACTGAATGAAAAAATCTCCTTAGAAAATAATCAATGTAAAAAGGAAAGCACAGTGTAGCAGCACAAAGACTACAAGATCCAAGGAAACAAAACTAAAAGAGGTAACTGTACAACATTGAAAATAAAGTTATAAACATATCCACTAAGTAAAATGTGACAGGTAACTCTGCCATACAGACAAATTATTTGAGGCAGAATATCTAACTCGCTGTGAGACAACATATGAACAATACATCTATTTTACATCACATATTGAAACCACTCATGCACATACTGACTATTAAGCTTGATTTTCATGTGCCATTTACAGTCATATTAAGCCAGTCAATTATCAGCACTAACAAGCTTACCTAGAAGGGCTCTTGTCCAAGCCCACCCTCTGGCAGGATCTCTGATCATCTGGATTTCATCAATCACAGCAACTTCATCTTAAGACAAAAAATAAAATTGTGATGCACCAAGGAAGAAAATCTAGGATAGCAGTAAACCACAGAAAGGAAGTCACAAACTTTCTAAAAAACATTGCTCAAACGAAAATAAATCCTCTATCAACAAAAAGCTGTTCTGAAATGATGCAGGTTTTATTAACAGACATAGTTCAGAAACTGCTCAAATTAAAAGGAATAGATCAGCTACTTCAGAGTCCAAGCAATGATACACATAAAGATACAGATACAACTGAAACAACAATGTATACATACAAGGCGTATTAGTGCTGCACATTTCAATGGTACAAGCAATATGAGGAGCCTGTCTAGCATCTTCATTGGCGTACACACGCTCTTCTCCTGTCACCAAGTCACATGGCACATTCTAAAGGAATTCAGAAAACTCATGTTAAATTTCTTGACTACAACAGAATATCCTTTCCAAAGGGGGAAAAAAATCAGTTCCTTAAAGTACTTTCTAAGACAGTGTAATGGAAGCTATCCAGAAAATTACTACTCAGCCTTTTGAGACTTGTACCCTGGATTTCAGTCCTATCAGGCTGAAGAGTATAATGAAGTAGTACCTGTAATTAGATGCCATCCTCTAATCCTGCAGGAGATTATATGTTCCTCCGAGTTATTTCAGAGGTATCACATCTTCAACAGAAAAACTGTCAGAGGAGCTGCAGTACAAGCAGCTCACAAAGCAAGGCCCAGGAGTGTAGGACCCATGCAAGCACCTGCCTCCTCCAGTGCATTTGGTGACTGCCCTGCTGGGTGTCCCACCTGCCATCTTATGCTTCCACAGCAAGAGTTCTGAGGAATAGTTGTGAGAGACAGCAGGGAGCACCACCCACTGTCAGTTCTACACTCCCCAAGTATCAGGCAGATGGCTGCTCCCTCCATGTCCACAGCCACCTGCAGAGCCACACAGGAAACCCTGCTTGAGCCTCAAGGGTTTTGTACAACCCATTAGCTGCCAACTGAAAAGTTCTCACACACACTAAACACAAGGGAAACAAGTGCAGTAACTTTACTAGCAGGCAATATCACCACATGGTATACACACAGACTACTCAGTATGTGTTATCAGTACCTCCTAGGACAAGCCAATCTTTCTCATGCGTGACTTTGATGAAATAATAACAGGACTTATAAATTCTAAATCAGATTTAGCAAAAAAAGAGAAATCATGATCATTTGGTAATTCACACTGTGCTGCATTAACATGTGATATGTTATTGCAGTGCTTCAGAACTGGTGTGGTTCTGTGCAACTGGGAACACACCACTGAGCAGAATTCAAAAGGAATAGAAAGAACTACTGATGAAATCTGCCTCTAGGGACCTGCTACAGGCACTGCTCTTCAACCCAACACTGCTGAAGCTGCAGGACTTTTTATTAGATGGTTGAGTGAAATATAGTCAAAATTGAAGCAGAAGGTTGGGAGGAGTTAAGCAAGGGTAATTTCTTGCATAAAAGCCAAAATTCAAGTCACAGGCGAAAGAAATTTCCACACTGAAAAAGCCAAAAGTAGAACCTGGCTTAACCTGGGGAGGGACAAGTTACAGAATAAAGGAGGCAGCTTACAGGCATCACACAGAATATGCTCAGGGGAAATGATGCTCCATTCTGCATGCCTAGAGTATAAATGCACAACTGGTATTCACAGGAACTTTACAAACATGCATTCACAAGCCTGTCCCAGTACTAAGGATGTAGATAAGTAATACAACATACTGACAGCATCATTACTCTTTTGGAAGATCTCATGGGCCAGAAGTTTTAGTGGACCGCAGTATATTCCAGATTTTGCTGACAAAAATCTCTGGATAGCATGGTAAGTTTTTCCACTGTTTGTAGGACCAGCATGGAATATTATCTTTCTCTGAATAGCCCTGGCATCTGGATACCTAAAACATACAAACAGATTGGCTGAATGTTTATCTGATGTTCTGGATACTGATTCAGGGAAAATTGCATGTTAGCTAATTATTGACTTTTTAAAATACTTTTTCGTGTGTGCTGAAGGCAGAAAAATCAGGTTCTTAAATAGAGACAGTATAAAGAGATTACTGTGTTAAAGAGGTTACTTCTAAATCATGCAGTGCTTCCAGACACCCGAGAGTGTTCAAAATAATTATCTTTACTGTGGTCACTCTCCTTGGATATATTAACATTTTAATATTCTGACATGCTGTCTCCCAAACAGATACAGCCAGCAGACAGCTTTCTGGAGAGGCATTATCAACACAGCAACTGATATAATTTTATTTTCCTTTTAACTGATTGCAATATATCTTGTAACAAAGGTAAGAGGTCCTGACCCAAACTCTTGTGAAAACAAAGAAATTGAACTGAAAATATAGTGCAGTTATACACCATACAGCTTAAGTCCACAGACTATGAAATTCTATGACACTAAAAGAAAGCATTGCAACCACTGAAACACACTGACCAGTTGGGGGGCAATCTTAAATCACTGATCTTGCGCAGATCATCCATACAGTCCAGCATCGGGAAGATCTGCTTTGCGTGCCTCAGGAAAAATGGAAAGAGATCATCCACGTGACCTAGAAGGCAAACCCTTTGAAGAAGTCTGCATGCTTGAAGGTGTGTTTTTTCAGAATAAACTTTTATTATACCTTTATAAGGATTGGAGACTCACATAAACTTTTTTTATCCTTTTCTTCCAAAATCTGTGTGCTGTCTTAGAATAAAGTAAAATAAAAGCTTCTAAAATGCTTTTATGAGTAAACAGAGAAAAAAAGAATGGCTTGCAGACTCCCTAAGATACTACAACTTGGGATGCTGGTTCAAACTTGTGAGTCTCCAATCCCTAAGTTTTAATGACTTGGAAATAAAAGTAGAAAAAAACTTCAAAGAGACACCCAAGTCCACCCTTCTGAATGTTGCAAAGTAGACATGAGGCCTTAGAGGTCTCATTTCAGGTCACACTCCAATTGTCCAGCTCTCATAAAATCTAAAAAAACTATCTGGATCTGGAAAAAATGTTATTATCAAACACACAAAAAAAATTGTAGTGTTTTTGTTTTCCTTTGGGGTTTTTTGTGGGTTTTTTGTTTGCTTGTTGGTTTTTGGTTTTGTTTTTAAATTAAGAATTAATGAATTGAACTTATTGTAAAAATGTAAACAACCAAGTAGAACAACTAAAACACTTCAAAACTGACACAATAAACCACTCTTCACACTCTTACGTATATGAAGTTTAAGGCATGCATAAACAGTACTCACTGTAAGTCAATAAGGAGTGGAATCAAAAAAATAATGTGGAAAATTTTTTGCACAATTAATAAAAAAAGACGTTTTCATTTTCCTAAGATGGTAAAAATAAAAATTTGAAGTCTACCCACTTACATTGAAGACAAAACTAATGGCCACTGCAATCTTTAAATTACCATCATTAAAACCACACAACTATGCCAAACAGAGCCAACAAGAGAGCTGTATTAAAGTACTTGAAGCCACCTGGCCAGGAGAAAGCTCTTGAAGTGCCCTCTAGTGACTACCGAGTTTTGAGAGGAACAACCTGCACAGCCCTGTTTCCATTCCAGCAATGAACAGATGTGACAAAACAGCAGGCTGCTTCTTGCAAAGACCTCTATCTCTTTTGTTTCCACTTAAGAAAGCTTAGGAACAGAACACTCCAGGATGGGTACAAATGTTTCTGATGGGGAAGCAGTGATTTTTAACCTATTTTATAGCATAGTAGGGGGGTCCACAGGTATGTAGGTAAGCACCGACAGCAAAAATAAGAAAAAATGCATTTTGTTTTACAAGCACCCAGATACTTGCCTGCATCACAGCATATATCATTGAGAATAATATGCAAATCAGCACTCACAGAACTGGATTCCATGATATACTTCCTAAAGCTTATAAATGCTTGGTGAAACAGACGAGCTGCAAAAAAAAAAAAAAAAAAAAAAAAACAAAAGGCACAAAGTGAATGTGACTGTGATGACAAAACCATATTTGTAAATATGCAACAGAACACTGAGGCAGTTCATTAAAACCTAAACCTTAACTTGAGCTATTACAAGTACATATGAAAGTTATTTGAACCAGGTGACAGAGACCACCTAAACCAGCAGTGTTGTGACACCCATAAAAGATCAGATCGATCTAATACCACATCTGAATAAAAACAGATTTCTCATGGAAAAAAATCAAAATAAAAAAATCTTAGAACATTTTCTTACCATCTAATCCATTTTCTGCTCCTAGTCTCTGAATTTCTTTTCTAGATGTGTATNAATGTTTTCAAATATGTAAGGGGTGAGTGTCAGGGAGATGGAGTTAAGCTTTTCTCAGTGGTGACCAGCGATAGGACAAGGGGTAATGGGTACAAATTGGAGCATAGGAGGTTCAAATTGAATATTCGAAAAAAATTTTTTACTGTAAGGGTGACAGAGCCCTGGAACAGGCTGCCCAGGGGGGTTGTGGAGTCTCCTTCACTGGAGACATTCAAAACCCGCCTGGACACGTTCCTGTGTGATGTGCTCTAGGTGGCCCTGCTCTGGCAGGGGGGGTTGGACTAGATGATCTTTCGAGGTCCCTTCCAACCCCTAGGATTCTATGATTCTATGATTCTATGATTCTATGAAAACCTGTACTGCTTAATTGTAAAAGTTTTTCTAAGAAAGCAGAAATGTTTTCCTAAAAGGAAGAGTTCTTTACCTGGTGGCAGGCTGCCATATATGACAGCACATTCTAATCCTCTGGCTTCAATCTGTCGACTCACAGAGTAAATGTCATTCTTACTGAAGCAGACAATGCAGTCCCCAGGCCTGAGATTATCTAAAGATTCTAAGGCATAATCCAGCACAGTCAGAGGAGTGAGTCTCTTATAGTTTCGGACCTAGAATTAAAGGAGAAGTCAGATGGCCCTTTCAAGAAACAGAAGAACTGTAAATTTTTTACATGTTTTTAAATACTCTTCACAAAAGAATCTTCCCCCAAGATAAAAAAAATTAGCACAGTAAAAAACAGGTTTCAGAGATCAGTCAATCACTTTCTTCTGCAGGCATTAGCTCTTTTAGCTCCTTTTCTCATCATACAGAGAGTAACTATCAACAGATGCAGTAACTTGAGCAAACTTTAGGGCACTGTGCCCTCCAGGAAGAGCAGAACTCTAAACAAAGTCCCTAAAGAGCTCTATCATTCCCTGAGAAGAAGACAGCAAAGCACTTCTCTTCTTGAAGCAAAACTATACCACTATTAAAAAAACCCCTAAACATAACAACTTGAAAGGAACTGAGAATAATTTTACCAATTTTACCAAGATCTGCAAAAATAACTTTGATCAGTGATGTCCCCAAAATAATCTGAATCTTTCTCTGTTTTCCAGCAAGAAGAACCTGATGTTTTGTCCACAATTTTATGGAATTAAAAAGCTTACTTCAACTTCCTCCCCTGTAGTGTACATGAGCTCTGTCACCAAGTCAATAGCAGCAGGTTCTCCACAAACGTGGATTTCTTCTGCACAAAGTCCTGAACAGAGTCCAATGGAAATCAAGCACAAAGCATTACATATTTATAGACAACAGTGGTTTCAGTTATTATGTTACCCAGAAATTACATTTTGCTTGCGAAACACATCAATGAGAACTGCATTTCACCTCCTTCAACATGTGACATCAGCCTAAAGACTCTCCCACAATACTCTACTTCCTTAGAGCTTCTTCTTATCTCCTATCAGCAAATGATGATTGGAAATCCATGAGTGGGGTAAACAGAGCAGCTAATACATTGTTTCACCCTCTGAGCCAAATCAAGAGGTTTTGTTCACTCTCAACCAATCAAGAAGTTCCAAGTTTGTTTGTTTGTTACTATTAATGCTTTGCTAAGACCCAAACCACAGTAGAAAGGAAGGGTTTTGTTTTCTGCATGACCTTCTAACTTTGTGAATCTGTCTCTAATGCAGTCAGAAGAGAAAAAAAGAAAAAAAAGTAGGGCAAGTGTGACAAATCATCCTGATAAACAGCATCCAAGGCAGTGAAGGGAAGGGCAAGGAGGGAAATCAGATTCCAATCTTCTGTTCCAAATCTGAGGAAAAACTAGTTTCAAGAATTCCTCTAAAAAAATCTTGAAATCATCAAAATATAATTCTTGGAAGGATTTAACAAATCAGTGCAGCTCTATTAATGAGCCACTCAAAACTAACACTACAAAATATGTAATGTTCACCATGTTGCCATACATTTAACAGTAGCTTTTCACAACAAAAACTCTGAAAATTGTGTTAACTGAATGAAAAAATTTCCTTAGAAAATAATCAATGTAAAAAGGAAAGTACGGTGTAGCAGCACAAAGACTACAAGATCCAAGGAAACAAAACTAAAAGAGGTAACTGGATAACATTGAAAATAAAGTTATAAACATATCCATTAAGTAAAATGTGACAGGTAACTCTGCCATACAGACAAATTATTTGAGGCAGAATATCTAACTCGCTGTGAGAGCACATATGAACAATACATCTATTTTACATCACATATTGAAACCACTTATGCACGTACTGACTATTAAGCTTGATTTTCATTTAATTTTCATTATCAGCACTAACAAGCTTACCTAGAAGGGCTCTTGTCCAAGCCCACCCTCTGGCAGGATCTCTGATCATCTGGATTTCATCAATCACAGCAACTTCATCTTAAGACAAAAAAGTAAATTGTGATGCACCAAGGAAGAAAATCTAGGACAGCAGTAAAACACAGCAAGTCACAGACTTTCTAAAAAACATTGCTTAAACGAAAATAAATCCTCTATCAACAAAAAGCTGTTCTGAAATGATCCAGGTTTTATTAACTGCTGCGACATAGTTCAGAAACTGCTCAAATTAAAAGGAATAGCTCAGCTACTTCAGAGTCCAAGCAATGATACACATAAAGATACAGATACAACTGAAACAATAATGTATACATACAAGGCGTATTAGTGCTGCACATTTCAATGGTACAAGCAATATGAGGAGCCTGTCTAGCATCTTCATTGGCGTACACACGCTCTTCTCCTGTCACCAAGTCACATGGCACATTCTAAAGGAATTCAGAAAACTCATGTTAAATTTCTTGACTACAACAGAATATCCTTTCCAAAGGGGGAAAAAAATCAGTTCCTTAAAGTACTTTCTAAGACAGTGTAATGGAAGCTATCCAGAAAATGACTACTCAGCCTTTTGAGACTTGTACCCTGGATTTCAGTCCTATCAGGCTGAAGAGTATAATGAAGTAGTACCTGTAATTAGATGCCATCCTCTAATCCTGCAGGAGATTATATGTTCCTCCGAGTTATTTCAGAGGTATCACATCTTCAACAGAAGAACTGTCAGAGGAGCTGCAGTACAAGCAGCTCACAAAGCAAGGCCCAGGAGTGTAGGACCCATGCAAGCACCTGCCTCCTCCAGTGCATTTGGTGACTGCCCTGCTGGGTGTCCCACCTGCCATCTTATGCTTCCACAGCAAGAGTTCTGAGGAATAGTTGTGAGAGACAGCAGGGAGCACCACCCACTGTCAGTTCTACACTCCCCGAGTATCAGGCAGATGGCTGCTCCCTCCATGTCCACAGCCACCTGCAGAGCCACACAGGAAACCCTGCTTGAGCCTCAAGGGTTATGTACAACCCATTAGCTGCCAACTNATGAAAAAAAAAAAAAAAAAAAAAAAAAAGGCACAAAGTGAATGTGACTGTGATGACAAAACCATATTTGTAAATACGCAACAGAACACTGAGGCAGTTCATTAAAACCTAAACCTTAACTTGAGATACTACAGGTACATATGAAAGTTATTTGAACCAGGTGACAGAGGCAATCTAAACCAGCAGTGTTGTGAGACCCATAAAAGATCAGATTGATCTAATACCACATCTGAACAAAAACAGATTTCTCATGGAAAAAATAAAAATAAAAAAATCTTAGAACATTTTCTTACCATCTAATCCATTTTCTGCTCCTAGTCTCTGAATTTCTTTTCTTTTGTAGAACTTATTTAAGTTTTTTAGAACTTCACCTGTGGAAAGAGAGTAACATTTTGGGTTTTATTAGTTTGCTCAGAATTAAATTACATTCTCCTGCCCCAAAGATTATGGCTCATAGTTTCCTTACTCTGGAAAGAGAGAATCTTTGCCATGCTGAACAAATTCAAATTATTTCTCTCTAAATTAAACACGATGAATGACTGAGCCTTATTAAGGACAGTCTTAAACTGTAACAGAGTAAGAAATGCTACGAAGATGAGGTCAGTATTGGAGAGACACACTCCCTGGTACTCGATAGGACAACATAAAGGTGGGAACCTACAGCCAACTTTATGGAAATAATGTTTTGGGGTGGCTTTTGTTTGCTTTTTATCAGCAGCCATCAGGAAGCACCATTTTTTTACAGGAAAAGTACATCTGCCTAAACTACTTGGTTGCTTTTACTAAACATCCTCAGAGACTTTCTTCCCTTTCACAACCTGCTTTCCAGGAAGACCATTGTAACCAGATGCAGTGTTCTTCCCACTTCTCATGTTAAATAAAGGAAGACAGAAGAAATTTAGTATTTCTTCATATATAACAAAAACTACTCAGATTTTGTTTTATAAAATCTATTACAATGAAGTTATTAATGAATGCTTTCCTTCTCCTGAAAGGAAAGGTCAGAGTTGCAATAAAACTGCATTTGCTAATACACACTCTGAATTTACTTTGCTGGGTGTTAGTTAAAACACAGTGGCAAAATTGTCCCCTCCCTACATACAAGAGATCAGAAATTCACACCAACCTAGCAAATATCAGGAACACCCAGAAGTAAACAGTAAGCCTACAAACACTGTATTATAAAATGCTAGGACTGATACATAATGCAGCACAGCACTGGTCTGCCAGCACAAGTCACTTGAACACAGCACTGCCAAGCTCTACTCTCCACAATGAACTCTGCCACAACACAGAAAGCTTGACCATTAGGTCAACCTTGCCTCTCCTTCCAAAAAACCAATACCCTAGAACAGAGATAACCCACTTTGCATAAGGAAAATCATCACGTGACAAGAACACAGCACAGTTCAATGTAATCAAAGCCAGAAGCAAAACAGTAGTGGCTGCATCCTATACACAGCAAATGGTTCCAGTAATGGATTAACTCATCCAGAAACGTTCACAAAGGTAACTAAGACAGACTGTCAGCAAACTTACACTTACTACACAGACATCTGTACTGTCATCAGAAAATGTTTAAGGAAATCAAAGACAGACTAGAAAACACCACGTAAAAAAAAGCAGAGAGCTAAATTCTCTTCAAAACTTCAGCAGAGAAGTTACAACAGTTAACAACATCATCAGCCTTGTATATAAATTCACAACCTACTGGCCTTACTACAAGAGGAAAAGGTCAATGCCAAAATACTTGTTACTATCCAAGGCAACATGACATTGGGACCATCGAAGCCCTCGGTATCCAAGGTCATGATCCTTCCTAAGCACAGATACTTTGTCCTAACAAAGTGTACCAAAACAAAGCTGGCACAGCAGCCTAACTAGACATACCCACATTAGCTTAATCCAGCTGCATGCAGCACTATTTCTAAAGCAACAGACAGCAATCAGGGTACATCCTGCCACTACTATTACCTTTGTTTACCATTTACTCCTGTTTTAAGATTTTTCTTTACAGTTTCCTCTCCTCATTTCAAAACAGTATTTTCTCCCTTACTCCTCCATTACTTTGATTTCTTAGCAGCCTGTTTTTTTAAGGTTCTGTGTAAAAAGACAGCCTAACTCTGCACTTGAGAAATTATGCAGTTAGCCCCCCACATACCAGGTAAATTTAGATGTTTCAGCCCTATTAGGCTATTTGCTCCTCCAGAACTATTAGACTTCTGTTGTGCAGTCCAAGTGACCTTGCGTGTCTAACAATCCACCTGTTCATGCATCTCCTGCTCTGACACATGAATTGCTGACGATGCCTCTCTCCCACTTTGTGCTTCTCACCAGTAAGCACAGCCTCTGACTACAGAAGCCAGAGAACTGACATGCAATGTGACAACTGAGCACTAGGGCTCCAAATCATCAACCATATCAGGGACTGAAAGAAGCCACATGGCACAGAGTACTGATTTTTCATACAGCAAATTTATATTTACATTTATTGAAAAATTGTTAATGGATCATCTCTGTACCAGGAAGCTCACATTCAAACCAAACCTGGTTTGTGCTGTTCACTGACTTGTCAGCATTCTGGCTCAGTACTAAAGCCATGAAGCCAGGTACCCATGTTTCAACTTCTGTACAGCAGATCACTCACCTTTACATCATCTTCTCTCATTGCTCTTTTTAGTCCTTTCTTTTGAGACTATATGCATGAGCAGACCTCATGTCCCCTTTCCCCTCCTGTCTAATTTTAGTATCGTGGTTTCTTTTTCTTTTTTTCTTTTTTTTTTTCTTTCTTTTTTTTTTTTTTTAAATGTAACTACTTATATATTTCACTATAATGTGCTCATGACATAACAATTAGCTTGTTTGATGAGGCAATCATACAGGGGGTCAGCAAACACCTACACAGATCTGAAATCATTCCATCATACAGTAGTTTCACATTCTATTTTCACCTACAACACTGGGCACTCAAGCTTGCCATATCAAGGGCATCACCATCACACAAATATATTAGAAATGTTACTAATGTAAAAGAAACAAAACACTGCTATTCCTTGCAAGCCTGAAAAAACTTCAGGCTGCTTAAAGTAGTAATTTTCACCTGTGGGAATGTCATGATTTTAGCCAATCTGTTCTCTCTCAACAATTTAGCAAAGACCAAACAGAATCTGTAGCTTTTTTCTCAAAGCATTTTAACTGCAGTTTTGAAGAAATTCAACATAACTGCTTATCTAATAAATGAGATGATGAGCAATGTGTAATTTAAGCCAACACTCAAAGACAAATCTGAAAACAACACAGATGTTTTGCATTACAGCTGTTCAGGATTTCCCTCCTAGTTAGGTATTCTCTTCCTAAGTGGTCTGAACAGATAAAGATCATTTTCCCCATGTTCTAAATACCAAGGGGTAATACAAATCATATGGCATCAGAACACTTAATTGAGACAACATATGAAGGAAAAAAGTGCCCATTTACACTTTCAGTGCTTTGGGATCACCAAACATGAAAAGGAGCAAAACCTTCTCTTATTTATTGAGTCTTTAGTGTGCTGGCACAATTAGGAAGACCTTTTCTGAGCAAAATTACAGATTAAGAATTAACAGTATGTACAGTTTATAACTAAAGAAAGGGAAAGACTGAAAAAGTAGTTACAATTCATCAGTTTCTTGACATACAATTACATGCAAAGACACCAAAGAACACAAGTGTAAAGCATCTCAGTGTAAACAACAAAATTTTGTCTGTTTCCACTTAAATATAAAAAGTGTCAAGTGAAATGATAGGATATATAACTAGCATGTATGTAAAAAGGACACATAACACAGCTGAGAAAGATGCTGTTTTACTTCAAGACTAAAGTTCAAACTCCTGCTCTACTTCTGATGTAGTCTGCAGCTCATAACAGTAAGACGCAGACAGCTCTTGGTACAGCTTTCCCAGCTGATGCACAGAAAACGACTTATATTTATTTGCTCATATTTTTAAGATATGCAAAACCAAGGACATATAAACAGTATTATCCATTACACTTCTGTTTCTAGCAGTGATGGCCCGTAATTAGAAATAGTGAATGTTTTTCCCGAGTTTGACCTGGGCACGTTCTGCTGCTCTTCTGTCTACAACAGCACTACTTGATAAAATGACAACTTCTGAGTTCAGATATGGTTACAGTTTCAGAATACGTTAGCTCCAGTGCCATAAGACTTCAGTTTTGCTGTAGAATCTGCCCGCACACCAAGCACCTTTATCCTGACTGTACTGAAGTACTCCCGAGATTGGAGGAACCAGGCCTAGGGATTCTTCCTCCACCAAAGGTTAGGGCAAACCGAATACAAGCCTTGGGAAAAACGTCAGTATCGGTCGTCTTATCTCAGCTGACATCTCTTATCCCGCTTTCACCTTTGGCGGGACGAGCAGAAACAGCGGTCAGGCGGGACGCTGTCCCTGTTCTCCAGAGACAAAACCCCAGGGAAGGGCCCGGCCGGAGCGGGGGGCCCTGCGGGGGAGGCCAGAGGACGCCCGCCCATTCCCCTCAAGGCTCCCGGGGCCCCAGCCCTCAGCCGGGGACAGAGGGGCGGCACTCAGCAGGGAAGAGGCCCGGTAAGGCCCACACCGCCCCTTCCCGCCGCCGCTGCCCAGGGGCTTCCGCCGCCGCCTCAGGGGCCGCCCGCACTCACCCTTGTCCAGGGGCTGCGTGAGTTCGGCGCCCACATCTTCCTCCGCCGCATCGCCGACGGGTTTCAGCGGCACGGGCACGAAGAGAGAGGTGTCGGGGGCGCGGGGGCTGCTGCCATCTTTAACCTGATGAAGCATCAAAGTTTTTCACCTTGTACCAGTTTACATTTCAGGCTGCTCAGCAGATGCTTGTGATTCCGGAGATTCAAATCGCTGGTGAAAGTTTGTTCGTTGTTTCCTCAGCTTCTCAGGAGCTTTTCTCCATAGAATTATTTCCTATTTGAGGAAGCAAACAAGTTTTGAAACCACCATTTACCATTAAGTCAGCAACATAAAATATTTTAAGTTCTTGACAGGCAAAGACTTCTAAGAAAAAAAAAAAAAAAAA